>CM043019.1:37902526-38427046 GCA_023690525.1 Holotrichia oblita | reverse complement strand
TAAACGCGAAACGTTAAAAGCGAGTGAACACGTTTTTGCTACGAATTAACCTTCTTGATAGATTGTCGGGATAATAACATTTGTTACACAAAATGTATAAAGCTAGTGTGGCTCTAACAATTTACACGTCAAGGGTAACTCTTACTACTATTGAAAGTAAATTCACAACTTTATATAATTTACGCATTAAACTTTCACTAAACATCTGACAAAATGTACTTTACAGCTCACTTTACTCAATTTTGGTAAAGATAACATCGTTTTGTATGTACATAAGTTCTTGTTGTATATTAATTATCCTGACTTTCGGCGTTGTTATGCCTACAGCAGACGCCTCTCGAGCTGAATTCTCATAAATAACTGTTATTCAGTGATCGTAAGTAGAAGTAACCCGTTTAATATATTCCGCGCTCTTCTACGTTGACGCATTAAACTTTCACCTATATACCTAAGATCTAAAATAAGACGCACCCGGAGGATTCACAAACTGACGGGAACATCTTCTGAACCGAGATGACGATGGAGTATGTGGCGAATTCATATTGAGATGGATGCTGGTGTTAAGTAAACCGCTTCCTTACAGCTCGCATGTATTAAACGTTAATATACCGAACATTTTGTCATTAGTTCCACTGAGGTATTAAAATAAGCGTGCTTACCGAAGTCTCATTATGAATATGCATCAAGCAGTATGTATTTTGATATGTTCCCTCACGTGTTTGTCAATCTCTTAAGAATAACAGTTTTGAGTAATCATAGTTTCGTCTGTTTGTATTTAAGTAAAGAAAAGTAATTAAATAAACTATAAAATTGACCAAACACGATTGCACTGTTGTCTATATTAGTAACTTCTTACGTTAATTTAAACTCCTGACTCTTGAACGGAACAATTATGTTGCATATCTTAAGTGAATTGGATCCTTGACGAAGATTTAAGACTCTCGATTTAAGAGCTTAAACGCTTATCGAGACTACCAACTGCAGTTCTTGTTGTGTAAATGTGTTTTCATGGCTTTGTTACATCACTTTACCGCGTTGTTAACTATGTCTTAACAGCGGATAGTAGGTCATGATACTGCTCATGACAACGACCGCTCGAGACCTATCATGTACTATCTTGGATAGAGAGGATGTCCGGGTGTGTTGAGTACATGTTGTTCTCCTGATACAATATCGGTTCTACTGTCAAGCGTACCTTCATAGTATACATGAGTTGGGTATTTATATAAGTATTAAATTTTTGGTATGTCTACTGATATGTAGTACCATTTAGATAAATATCTATATTACAATATACGTATAGTTAAAGATTTTTGTTGTCGAAAGGATTTTGTATTTCTATTCGCACTAGTTTGTATAGTGTAACATGGTTGACTATTAGATAACAAAATTTTTTTATTTTTTAAAAGACTTTAGGGACGAGGTATAGCAAAAGCATCCACCTCAATACGGTTATTTTGAAATTAAGTATGTTCTTAGATTATAGTTTTATACATATGGTTGATGTACTCTTCTAATTTTGTATAGTTTTGAACATTATGTAAATTTTCCGAGAAATTGGTATGAATCGAGAGAGATATACATACATAAGTTAAGTTCACGTCGAATCGGAGACTTTGAACTTTACAAGATTTGTTTGATTCTGTTTTCTATATTAAATGAAAATAAGTTTTAAGTTAGATTTTATGTAACTTACAAACGATGATTCTAATACGTTGGTTACAAAAATTAACCACAAAATGCCCTCTCCTCTTCTTTGACAACTAAGCATTTAAAGCAATCTATTGTAATGGTATGTACATTACAATAGTAAATAGAATTAGGTTTGTTGGAAAATAATACAAAATTGGGTTGCCTAATGTTTAAAAAAAATTAGAGTAGCTGAAATTGATGAATGAAATTTAAATGAAAAATAAGATTTATTATGTTTAAAGTTTAGTTAAGGAAATTATGTTTGTTAAAATTGTAATTACATTTTAAATACCCACAACAATTTTAAACGTCTTTGACAGTTGCAAAAGGTTATATGAATTGTGAATGAATCGATAAAACTTCTTCAAAAATATGTTTTTATAAGTAAAATCAAGTTCTTCTTATTTATAAATAAATTCCTTTATTTAAAATTTATTTATCTTAGTGATTTTCTTAATATTGTTGCTAAAACGTCCTATTCGAATTTGAAAATAGGAAAACAGAAAAAAAAGGCTATGATTTTATGTCTCGAAGAGATTGTCGATTTTTGATCAAAAGTAAAAACAAGTTGAAATAACAACAATTTAACATTAAATATTCAAATTTTATATTAACTAACTGTCAAAATTCCATAATCCATTATTCCGTACTGATTCGTCCCAATTTTGCAGAATTTTACATCCTTTAATTGAAATCCTACCAGCTTGGTATCAAAGGACACTACTATCCTCAGGTATCCAGAGATAGACCTAAACCCTTCATTCCTTCTACTAGAATCCATAGCAAGAAAACCCTGAAACCGAACGTCATCCTCGGAAAGATTTGAGATATGTATTTTTAGTTTAATAATTTCTTTTTCCTCATTTAATAAGTGTCTCAGATTGATCCCAGTTACAACCCAAACTAAAAAAAATCATAATTTAAATAAGAATATTATACTAGACAAAAAGAAAAACAAACCACTTATTTACTCAACATTTTGAACAATACTTACCCTAGATTATAACCAATTTAATATTAAGTTTCACTTAATAATTAGTTCATTAATAGTATTAATTAGTTTAGAATACTTTTTTATGTTAAAACCTTGATTGCAAAACATTTCATTATCTATAACTTCCATCTTTTTTTTTGTACTCAACCAATTTATCAAAGTATCCTTTATTATCTACATAACAAAATAAAGATTGTTGGCGCTAGATTTAATTTTTTTTTTCTTAATTATATTTCGAACCCTTCAACGCCCGAGATTAGAGTCATGTTCTCATAACAAATTAACAAATCATTTTTCACAAAGAAGGAAAACATTACACTATATCTCTAAATGAGCTTAGCTTAAGATGATAATGAGTACATTAATCCAAAATTTACAAAACAATGGACATCATACAAAATATTAATTATATTCAATTTTTTTTCTTGATTAGGAAATTACATTTTGTATTTTAAATTTAGAAATACATTTTATGTGAGTTTGTCAATACTAATATTGGTCCTATGTTATAAGTATACATATACCATTTTATTATTATCGTCTACAATTTTAATATATTTTGAAGCTTGTATTTTAGAGATTTATTGTATTTCTACTATATAGTCAACTGTAAACCGAAATTATAGTTAATCGTTATGACCAGTATGTTTTTGACATTACTTTATTATTGGATTGCTGTTACATAATTTAATATAATTTCGGTTGCAGGGCGTTTGTCTTTATTGTATACTCACAAGTCAGTAAAATTTAAAATTTCAACAAAAACAAATTCTCATTTATATTTTTCATTGCCAGTGAATTATTCAATGTAAGCTTAAATGTTTTTTTTTGTTATGTTTACAATAAACAAGTTGTGAAAAGCATATCGAATAATTTTCAATTTTGTAGAAACACGTTTTCAAATATTATTATTTAAATGTTAATCGTAAAATTTGTAACACACCAATCGTTATGTATACAATGTAATCTTTAATAATATTTACTTTTACACAATAAACATGTAAAATCTCACTCAATAAAATCATATAATTTTTCTCAAATTAATTTAAAACAAGAAGCTTATTCTTCACTTTGTTTTTTTCCGAACCTTCAAAAATAATGAGAAAAGATTTTTTAATTTCATTTAATTAATATAAATAACCGCTTATCTTAACCAAGGAAGAATATACATTTAGAACACTTAAATAAATAAAAATCAATAATGTATTGTATTAGTTACATCTGTATATAAGTTACAACATCATACATATATACCTAACAAATAGGAAGACGTTAATATTTGCGAATATTCATCGAAAATGAAAACTTCTATATCGAAAACAAAAGTATATCATTACATCAAATATAGCTAATAGTAGCAGTATAAAGGGAAATATATATGCGAAGAGAGAGAAAAGTACGATTTGTTTTCGGTCATTAGAAACCTCTCTGTTTTCTGTACTCTCTAACCTGTAGCTTTAAACGCAAATGTGTAATATGTGTAATAGACAACGACCTTGTATGTATCACATACGTACGATATTCGCTTGACGGTAGAATCGATATTGTATCAGGAGAACAACATGTACTCAACACACCCGGACATCCCTTCTGTCCAAGATAGTAACGGGTGGGCAAATTTGAGGTTAGGAAGTAAATTGGCTGTCAAATGATGAAATGTCAAGAATTGAGCTGACATCTTTTGACATTTATTTAGTAAAAAGTTGGGAAATTCGAGCAGCTTTTCCTCGTAATCAGACTCCTTCTGAGACTGAGACCGTGCGTAATTTAATCGCTAAACTCGAGACTCACGGTACTGTTGCTGTCAATAGACCAAAATAATACGCTCGTAGTGGCCGTAGTGATGCAAACATAGCCGCTGTACAGCAAAGTGTTGAGAATGAGCCTGGAACATCAACTCATCGACGTTCGCAACAATTGGGCATCACCAAAGGCACTTTGCGCAACATTTTGCAGATCTTCATCAAGTTCAACTCGTTCAAGAATTAAAACCGGCCGACCATTGTTTGCGTCGAACGTTTGTGAATTGGCTGTTTGAAAAACTGAACGAAAACAACGCAACAAAATCATCTTTAGTGATGAGGCCCATTTTCAATTAGGCGGTTATTTAAACAAACAAAATTGTTGCATATGGGGCTCACAAAATCCATAAACAGTCCTCGAAAAACAAATACATCCTAAGAAAGTAACGGTATGGTGTGGTTTATGGTCAGGCGGCATCATCGGCCCATACTTTTTCGAAAATAAGCAAGGAAACGCCGTCACCGTGAATTCTCTGAGCTACCAAACCATGATAACCGATTCTTTGTGGCCACAATTGGCTAATGTTGACATCAGAGACCTTTGGTTTCAGCAAAACGGCGCCACAAGCCACACAGCTGACCAAACAATTCAGTTGTTGCATGAGAAATTGCCCGGTCGAGTAATTTCTGGATTTGGCGATGTCAATTGGCCGCCTCGTTCTTGTGATTTAACGCCGCTGGAATATTTTCTCTGGGACCATTTGAAAGATCGGGTTTACGTGAACAAACCACAAACAACTGACGCTCTGAAAGATGAAATTCGGCGCTGCATTGACGAAATAAGCGAAGCTTTATTGCAAATTGTGGTTCAAAATTTTGTGAAAAGAGCGGACGTCTGCCGACGTGCTAGAGGTGGATATTTGCCCGACATCATATTCCATTATTAATTCCCAATATTTCTAAAGTTACATTGGTATCAATAAAACTGAATTTGTAAAAAGAAATTGTTTTTAAGCCAATTTACTTCCTAAATTAAATTTGCCCATCCTGAATAAGTACCGACAAACAACGAATTCTTCGCAATCTATCTTAAACTCGCTCAAGTAATGGGAACGGCCTTTCATTACGCACAAAGTGACCACTTTAGTATCTCTTTGCACCATAGTAAGATCGGCCGGTTTCTCCAGCCCGCTTCAAGTTTTCATGCCGACGAAATGTTGCACCTAAAAGAGCCGCTCAGTACAAAAGGCAGCACTAGAAAAATTCAAAACTCGATTAAGTCAACTCGAAGTCCTACTGGAAACCTTTATGCAACGCATAATTTAAAACTTTTTTCAAACAGTGTGTGTCAAAACAATACGGAGTGTTTAACATTGAATTATTTCGTATTGAAAGTTATTACAATAACTATTTTTATTAAGTTTAATAATTATCTTTACTGCAAGAATGTATAAGAATTAAACGAACGGGATGTCCGGTTCTAATGTAGAACACCTTCTCTTCTAAAAATTCGAAACGTACCCCGGTTTATACATTATGCACAATCCCTTGGAAAAAATTCTTAAGTTCGTAAAACGGTAATTTAGTAGGGAGTTGTCGGCTCGTTTTTCGAATCTTATTTAAAGAGTTCCTTTTTGGGCTGCTCTGATCAAGGTGCAACATTTCGTAGCAAGTATTCGTTGATCTTGAAACTGATTTAGTTACTTTGATCCACTCGAATAAGTATGGAGTGGTAAATGTCACTGTAATTAACTTTCCGTTCCGGGTATTTTTTCGAGTTTAAGCGAAGAACAAACTTGTAGTAGTTCAAGTTTGTCAAATTTACTTTAGGATTTAAATTTAGATTTCGAAATAAATGGAAAAATAATAAAATTTAGATTAGTTTATTCAATTTAAATATACTTTATAATGCGTTGGAATTAAATATAAATTGGAGTGATGTTGGGATGATCTTTTGCGAATATAGAACTAAGCGAGGAAAGGTTTTAAAATTATGAACCGTAACATAAGGAATGGAATAGACTACATTGTAGCTTTTATAACTACCAGGGTCAATAGACTTCTAATGAGATGTGTTTAATTTGCAACAAGTTGAATATATTAGGGTGTTTGAAAATTTTATTTAGCTAGTAAGGTGATTTAGAAGGGTAATACACTGTGAGATACCTTTAAATGTTCCAGCACTTTTTACACTAGCCAATCAGAATCTCCTTTGTTCGGTACTATCAACAGTAACCGATTATAATAGCCAACAATGATATTCCACAACAATTCAAGCTGCATTTGTTGACAGGTATTCACATTATCACTTCTCTGGAGCAATGAAGCTGCAGCCTCTAGACAAGGCAATTTTCTGATTACTTCTTCATGCATATCCTTAACGATTTTCCAGATTGCTGAATTGGTAAAAGCGGCATTTAAAGCAGTTTACTCCAAAGTATTCTGGATTTGCTAGGACTTAATGAAACCTTATTCGTAAATGCCAACGTTATAGAAATACATATAATCTAACGTGAGAGATAAGCTACCGCTAATTTAAATTTATATCAACAAGGAAGCTGTTTAACTAATTGCAGCCTCAAATTGTGACAATGCCAAAGTCTAGTACTTTATGTCAGTGTCTAACTCGTGGTTTGCTGTTTCTTCCAATGAAAGCTCCCGAGAGATAAATCCACGAGCGAAGGAAGATTTGAAATTAAAAAGTGAAGAAAAGGAAAGTGGCCAAGGAAAGATTATGTGATGATCTAGATTTAGAAAACTCTGTGTTGATGGAAAAGGTTGTGTTCAAAAGAGGAAGATAAGATGATGACGACGAACTTTTTTGCCTGGTAGACTTTCACTCTTGAGTTTTAGTGGAGTTTGAGGACAAGAAAAATAAGCTGTTCCACGTGATATTCCATTGTTAGCACAGTTTGATGTAAATTAGTATTTAAATTAATATATGTATGTATGTACATATGTAAGTTGTACTATGCACCTACGTACTTAGATCAATAGAACTGAATGAAATCGGAATACTCTTCTATTTTATTAGATTTTCAGTTCGAGTTACGTTTACTTTAAAAGAAGTTAAACCTTTGAAGCCTTAAATCTAATGAAATTTATTTGAAATAATACTATTTAACTGCGATGAAAGGGCAAATTCTCAATTGAATACGAAGACGGATCTTCGAGTAAGTAACGAAGGAAGACCGAGTGCATTCTCGTGTAGAAAAACCTAATTTATGTGTATCACATACATAAAATTTCAGGAAATAACCGTAACGCATCCGGTCATCCGTGAAATCCACTGAATTCGACCAGGATCGAACGCTTTTGAATCAACTAACTTTTATTCCAGACCGTCCTATTCGTCCGGTTTTGCTAGATTATACGGCGGTCGCTTGCCGCTTGTCTGCATTTTTATCACTTTCATCAACTTTTTCGGAGGTTCTTTTTTTTACAAATTAAAGTGGAATCCTACGCTGAAAATGTATACGCTTGCATTCTACATAACTGCAGATTTAGGAGTTTACGAGTGTGCTGAAATAGCGAGTATGATTATCAGATATACTTGTAAAGTGTTTGAAGTTCATGTACGCCTTTTTAGTTACCGTACATTCGATTTAACTTAATGCTGCTTTTCCGGATTTCAGATTTGGAATTTTATTACAGGAACGGTTTGCCAATTCATTGAATAGTTATTTGGTGAAACGAACATCCAGTAGGGATTTGAACATTATGTTATCGTAAATTTCGGTCTGCTTGTGGATTACTATAATTGGTGTTTATATCGGATTCCCAACAGTATAATAATTTAGAATGGCCGTACTATGGTTTGTGGTTTCTTGTGTTCCAAATTTGAAAATCCCGCATTAATTTGAAAATAGTGCCTGAACGAGTTCTCCGCTTCTTTTACTACCGGATCCGATAAGATAAAATAAATATTGTTTTTTTTTTGTAAAATGATTTTTTTAGATTTAGGTACCTGTTTCCTTGTCGGTTTTGGAACTATACACATACTGTTTAATGGTGTTTGCCTTTAGGGAGTAGGCGGAGGATTCTCCCTTCTATTCTCTCTTATTACTTAGCTTCGTAAAAAACTTCATATCTTCTAATTTTTGACTGGGTTGTTGTAAAGAAGGGTCAAACGAAAACTACTTCACGTTTAACAGTTTAACGTTGTAAAAAATGTACCTACTATAACATACATTTTTTTGAAATCATATTACCACATAAATATTCTGATGAGCCGTGATACGCCGAAACGCGATGACGCACAGTGGATGATTTGGTGGATATAACTTTTCATCTTTGTATATGTATCTCAACACTCTACATACATACATTTGCACAGCAAATAAACACAACACTTTCACGTATTAGCCCTTAATGTGATGTTGTACTTCACTGTAGGTTTACATCTTACACCACTGCATTAGCTGAAACTAGTGGTTTATTAACAGTACATGCATTAGTCGAGGTAAAAGCTAAACAAGCTGATGTTAGTGATCCCACACCGACAATCGATTGTATGCAAACTAGAAATGCAAATATGAGAGAACAACAATGTTAACTACCAAAATCGAAGAGACGACAGATGAAATTGGTTATAAATTTAGGCAACATTTTCTAAACCTGTTAATATTTTCCAATTTTTAGCAAGTGATATGAATAATATTTTTCAATTTTTACCTGAAAGCTTTCAGTTGCATTCACACGCAATTCTGTTACAAACAGAATTAGATGTTTATTGTTATATTATGCTGTATATAAATACTCTATTAAATAAAAAATATACTCTATTGGATGCAGAATCATGCATATAATTTTGTATAAATAAACATCAAATTGTACATCGTAGAACATACGCACTTGTTCTTATTCAGTTCCATTTGAAATATTATTTTATTTCTTTATGCTGCTTTATGCACAACTTGTGTATTCATAAGCAATGCAATCACCTATAGAAGTGAAAGCTGGGTGCAAAAGATCAACCGTCTGAAAATATTTAATAAAAATTTGTCTACTTGATCTCGAAAGGCAAATTCAGCCAAAAGAGGGACCTATTGTGCCCTCGTGCCGTTCTAGTTCACTCAACCAGGTTGCATCCGGATAAAGAACTCCGCAACCTGGTCAAGAACTAATTGATTTACTACGGAATCAACTAATCGATCGACCCCAACGCATATGCGCCTCTCCATGTTCGCTGTTGAACAGTCAACAAGGAGATGGTGGAGATGGAGCGACAGATCTGACAAAGGCTTTGATGCTGCCACAAGAAGACCCACACGTCGGTTTTAGACCTATGAATGGTCGTTCACTGGCATCTCTTGCTAACTTGTCTCTCAGCTTAGTGCTGTGATCACCTAGGTTTGACTTTGACAAACAGTTCGAAGTAGTTATACAAGACCGCCAAACGTGGGAGTCCGGCGGACCTAAATTATAGGACCCGTCCATACGCTTGTATACGGACGAATCCAAAACATGTAATGTCTCGGTGACCTTGGGTACACGCCCAATAATTTTTCAGGCAGAAATACATGCCATTGAACAATGTGCCCAAAAATGTTTGAAAAGACGTTACCAAGGTGCACGCATTTACATTTCCTGAGACAGTCAAGCAGTGTTAAAGGCTCTAGGGGCATGCACCTTTGAGTCGAGGCTAAGCTGGGGCTGTCTGCTGACCTCTAAACTCTGGCCCAAAGAAATATAGTTACACTGATGTGCGTACCAGGACGCTGGAGGTGCAAAGGGAACGAGACTGGATTTGGACCAGAGCCGTTTTGTGGCCTTACCAAAAGCCAGATAAAAGTTCATTTTCGACAGTGGAAGACTAAGTAAAAAATCTCCCATTGGACGAACATTCCAAAGACAATCAAAGAAGTTCATTACTTTTTCACGCGCAAAGGCTAAATGACACCTTGTCGTGTTTTAATGGCAGCTTGGCTGTCACATTATATTTCTACCGATCCGTTTACTTGCGGGTAGTTTAGAATACCCTCTGCGCAGGCTTGGATGGCAATTATTTTGGCCGATGATGAAGGTGGACGGTGAGCTCCCCAAGCTGATGGTCTCGCTATCGCGTTCTTTATGTCTCCAAATTCCAATTCTGGTGCCGTTCAGCGTTTTGGTGTCAACAAACCAAGAGGAAAATTCTCGTATCGATTTGCGAAGGAAGACTTTTGTAGTCTCTCTGGTGAAAATGTCTACATTGTGTCTCTCTTCAGTTATTTCGATAAAGTAAAAAATGGAATAATCGGTTATTTTTCATTAAAGTGATCACATCACATCGCATTGAAAACTGTTGACCACTTCATAAGTCCATGTAAAGGTTTTTGTGCGTCACCACGTCTCCAGTGAATATTGTTGAATATTTGCAGCGACTGCACTAAATACACTGAAAATTTTTTATATTTCTGAATTAGTCTCAAGTTATTAATATTTCTATTTCCCTTGGTGCTGATCAGACTAATATATATATTTTTACATGGATTATTTTATATCGTTATGTATTATCAAGTCAGTCCATAAATTCGTGCGCATTTTTTGGTAAATTTTTAAATACTATAAAAACACAATTTAACATTTTAATCAATTATATATTTTCCTCCATTATCTACAATGTCTCGCCAACTTAGCTATTTTATTCCACTGCTGTAGGAAGACTTTGGTTTTGATGTAAAAAAAACTTGAAAGTCCATTGTGTTCCCTGTTCCTGTTGTGTTTCCTGTTTAGAATTTAATTTTTTTCCCTATAAAAATTTTTGTAAGGCACGAAATAAGTGAAGATCAATTGGGGCAATATCTGGGGCGTAAGCAGTATGTGGCAAAAGCTTTCAATTAAATTCGCTAATTTTTTGCAGCGGCCTAGCGTTATCATGATGAAACAACACTTTCTTCATATTCACCAATCGTGGGAGTTTTTTGATCAATTCTGAGTTTAGACGGCAAAGTTGTTCACAATAAACTTCTGAATTAATCGTTTGATTTGGTTCTAACAGTTCAAAATAAATTACACCATCAAAAAAACATATCCCATCAAACACTCATTATAGAGAAATAATAAAAAAATCTTTTTGAGAGGGATGCCGGGGCTGGAGGGAAGAGTTTAATCCCGGATCCTTTTCGCTGTTAGAATCAGCTGATTATTATTATGATAAATAATCCATAAAAAAAAAAAAAAAAAAAATAATCCATTTTTCGTCACCTGTTACCAAACGATTTAAAAATGGCTCTCTTTTTAAGCGCGATAAAAGAGAAGTGCAGGTGTTTATTCGCTGTTGGAAATTGGCTTCGGATAGCTCATGCGGTACCCACTTTCCAATCTTGGATACTTTCCCAATGAGATGAATTCATCCTTTCTGCGATCTGTTAATTGTGGCTCTGACTCCACAAGATTTCGAAGAATGCCATCATCAAAATTAACAGGACGCCCTGAATGGGGTTTATCATCAATGCTGTTTTCTCCAATTTTAATTTTTTTAAACCATTTCAGGGCAGTCCTTACACTAATTGTATGTTCACCATGCACACTATTAATTTGTATCGCTGCAGACCTGGCAGATTCATCACACGAAATAAAAAATGTACTACAGCACGTTTGTACTGATTTATCTATATTCATCTTCTATGGGTACTAAAATGCGTTCGATATTTACGAGAGTTGGTGACGAGCTGAATAATATGTTAGTCAAACGATGACAAGTTTCGACAGGTTCTAAATTGTATTGGTTTAGTAAATGAGTCATAGTGAATTCAATTCCATCCATGCTATTACTACGTATGAAGTTATGGACTGACCTGATATATTCTGTTCGATAGTAACCTTCATCTTTAAACCAAGTTTAAGTTAAAGTTAAGCTTCAAAAAAAATAGATTTTTCCATTTAATAAAAGTGAAAGGTTTCTAGAAGATTAAAAAGCGGACACGTTAATTTGACGTGAAATTTTTCCCCATTAAATCTCGAACAGAAATAGAAGCATCAATTTAATTTTCATGTAGGTAGTCATAAAACTTAATATATACACATCTATAAACTTTCCTCACATGAGTAATTAGTGAAATGCTTTCCGTTAAAAACTATTGATTCTAGGCGATTAACTCGGGCCAATTATATACCTTTAAATCTTTCACAACGCATCATTTCAGCCAAAATAATATATAATTATATACATTGCGTGCAATCATGGCTGTAACTACATGTAGACATGTGCTTATTATAGTAATTAATGAATAAATTATTACAGCAGCCTTGTGTTTGGGACAACGCTCCACTTGTTGACTTATTTAAATCGGGCGAAACAGGGAAAATTGTCATTACTCAGTATTTCCGTGTTAGACTGTGGCAGGTTGTATAAATAGCTGTAGATATAATTATGTGTACGGCGCCTGTACGGGTTATGTTTACAAGCTATTGTAATTTATTTGTCAAGTAAATAGTGGCCGTTTTATAAGAATATACATATTTAATAGTTCGTAGTCGAAACAACACCTCGTTACTCAACCACATTTGTGCTTACAATTAAATTGAATTGTCGAATGTTGTGGTTGTATGTACGGGCTAATTTTATGTTACAAAGGAAGTTAACCTGAATGTATGTGTTTAAATAATACATGAAAGCCACCGTTTCTGCCGTTAGAGACTTGACCTTTGTAGTTGAGGTATCCCTAACGTTTGGATGAAAGCTATTGCGGTTGCATTAGTATCATTTAACACTAGTATTATCCTTCAACGTTAATAAAGATTTTCGCACAAAAATATGCAATAACATTGACCTCATCTCAGTTCAATATTTTAACTTAATTTCTTATTCATGATCGAGTAGTTAAAATTAAAAGATTGGACATGTTAAACTTAAATTCACCATCATTTCAGTTAGACCAATCTATCACGAATAGTAATCTTCTCCACCCGTATGTTTAGCTTCATTTTAGATTGCATCTGAGTGTGGAAACTTACACATTGAGGGTTTGCAAAAGATATATCTAAAAAGATTTTAACTGTAGAGATTTCTTTTCACGCTTGAAAATCACATAAAATTCTCCTTCATGTAGCAATTGGATACCCTTTCAGCAGTAAATATAGGTAACCAACAAAATTGGGTGAATCTTATAATCACGTTTCCACATTATTGAATAAGATATGTGCGCCGAAAGAGATGTAATGGCGAAAAATGAAACAACTAACATGGTTTGTTCGCATCGTCGGAACGAATGAAAATAAACGGTGAGAGCAAGTGGTGCAATGGATAACAAGGACAAAGGACGGACTAAACGGTGTTGGAGCTCAGATATATATAAATGAAGCTGTGGAAGCGAGGAATTCGGATGGGAACATATGTTACAGCAGGAGAAATTAGAAAATGGAAGCGAAGAGATGACGTCAACCGCAGATGATCCCTTATATAAATTTAATTACGCAGTTTTGGAGATTAAGGATTTTTTTCCCTTGAGTTTTATAATAATTTAGGAACGTGTAAAATTAATACATTATATACACGTTGTTTCTATATCTCTGTTATCGTTGATTCATGTTGTTATAGGGAAGACTTTTAATGTGTGGTGGGTGCTTAGTTGCAGTGACTCTGTAAGCTGTATTACTTGTCTGGCTATCACTGCAACTCTTGCGGTGTAGTTTTGGTGTGTGCAATTTGTGTTCAAATGGCTTTGTGACAGCATCATATCGCCTTTTATGATGCCGCGCTGTTAATCACTTTGCTCCCAACAGCGAATGGCAAGTCGATCCGGGATTAAACTCTCTGAAAAAATGTCACCGTCTCTCCAGAGAATTGCGGTACCTATCGTCCTCTCACAACGATAGTCAGCCGCCTAACCACTGCGGCCATCGACCCGTTTAGCATTATTATTTCTCTATAATGGTCTAAAATAAGACTGAGTATTAAATATTTATGGAAGAAACGTTGGAAGTTCATAGTCGGCACAATTCACGTGCCTTCGTTTGCAGTAATTAAGGTGAACCAAATTATAAACATATTGTGCTGCCTTCGTTATTGTCTGGCATTGTCTTCAATCAATTTTCGTACAGAAAGCTGATAAAAATATAAGTTGATGGTGTAGCGACCATGAAATCACTATTTTATAAAGTTAAGAGTTTGGTAAAATTGGGGTGGTAGGAAATGAAGATGTATCAATATCATGCATGAGATTTCTGTTGCAACACCTGAAGCTTCTATGAAGTTCTGATTACGTAAACAATATGCATTGCAAGGATCCATATGTTAATCTGGCGGTGTTTGGCCAACTTTTTCTGTTCTAATCAGTTTACAGATTATTAATATTTGTCGACACAGAATCAACACAAGAATTCAGAAAATGTATTGACATGTTTTCTCCTATACACTTGAAAATGCTTTTTACACCTCTGTTTCAGCTTCATGTCTGGAAATTTTTCCCGTGTCTGGATTAATGACACCATTATTATTCTCTACAAATTGATTCATTATTTCAGTTTGATATGAAGTGGTTTAAGGCTTCTTTTAGACCAATATTTTGGAGCATGTACTTGTTTCTCCTTTCTGAATTAGGATAACTAGGAAAATAGTAGGGGCTAGTGCTTATTTCCTTTTAATCTAGAGATCTAATAGTTATATTGAATATCATACAATATGACACAAATAAGATCGTTACTATCGCCGTCATTCTGGCATTCATCTTTCAAAATTTGTCGGTGTATCTCCTAGTTTTTCTGGAACTGAAGATGCAGGTATATCAAGTCGATTTAGAACCGAAGGAAACCTTTATTAACTGCAATAATGGAGATCAAACGAAAATAATCTGAAAAGTGTTTTAAATATTGTAATGTTATTTTACATTTTATTCAATGTTTACAACTCCATTTGTCACTTGACAGATGATCATCCAGCTGTAGGTAATCTAGAAAATAAAAAAAAGCACTAAATTAATTTTATATTCATGAAACTGTAACCAACTATCTTATCTGTGTATTTCTTTTAATTCCATTTTATAAAAATAAGTAACATCAACATGATTGCACACATGCGAAGTATTTGTTCAAAATTCATTCAGTTAAATTTAATTCAACACTTTCCGATGATAGAGGATGCGCAACTCTTCAAGTTGGCATTATCTGTATTTTCTTCGCATATGTGCGAGTCGATGTCATGGTTTGGCTCAGTAACCATCTGTCGTAGAAGGGGCTGTTGGTCAGCAGAGGTCTTATTATAAGTCCAGCCAACGACAAGGACAGAAATACACCACAATAATCACAATCATATGTTTTAAGGTAATTAATTAATTTTATGTCATTTCTTTTATACACAAATAACACATAAATAATATAACAAAAGCACACAATTAAATTACACACACACAAGAAGAAAAACCAGCCAGTTAGGGGCATTTTAAGAAGAAAAAGTAGGTGGTAATTAAAATCAACAACTTTTCGGTGACCCTGTATAACACAAAATTTGACGGAACCTGTAGAAATTAATCCATCAACGACCGTTGATTATCGTTATTGACAGATGACTATCGAAAGGTATTTCTGAAGAGATTTAAAGACAATTGCGAATCATCTATAAAAAGCAATGCGATAGCAACAAACTTCTTCTTTTTACATAGATTGTCGTACAGAGCGTTTATTTCTACCTTAAATTTATTAAATTGCCACGGTGCACCGTTGGGCCCAAATAATATTATTATCTTCTAAAAAGTACTTTAAACATCAAAATCTTCACCTAATTTAATTTTAATTACCCCTACGAAGAGGACGTCGTCACACACATGCTCTCACACAAGTAAGATAAGGTAATTTAATTTTAATTAGTTTAAAGTTCTAAAAAAAATTAAGAAAAATGTTTTTTTTATATGAAAAATAACACTTAGTAAATTTTTCTAGTCCAAAATAAAAAAAATTTTAAGTAGTTTTTTTTTTTTAGACAATTTTTTTTAAGTAAATTGAGTTAAAAGGTAAAAACTATTTAGTTTAATTGAAATTTCAAAGTAAATTTTTTTTATACAAATTTTTCCTAAAAGTAAAACTAAAAGTTGGAAAAATTTTCAAAAATTCTAAAAAGGTTTTAATAGGTAACAAAACTAGTTTGTGGTGATTGCCACGCTATTCTGCACACTGTAAACTATTTTTTTATAGGTTTTATTGATTTAAATAAAATTATTTTTTTTTTTTGTAAAACATCTTTCTGTCTTGTAAATTTTGTTTTTATGTAACTTAGATTTTTTTTTCCACTTGGGATTTTTTTTTCAACGTACGATAAGCTCTCGTATTCTGCTCTCTACACCGGCTCTAGAGTTAAGAATTCACGAACCCCTGAGATTGTTTTTTTTATTTAAACCCCAAATTTTAATTTAAGGAGTAAAACTCAAATTTTCTTAATTTTATTACAAATCACATTTCACATTACAATATTTTAAGAATTATTGAGTATAAGTGGTTGGCAAATCATAAATACCGATATTATGAGATTTGCTCTCTTTGGTGTTTAAGGAAAGCCAAATGTGCATCATAGAAAGATGTAATGTTTTCATTAACACTCCAATATTTTTAGCGAGCTCTAGGATTGACTTAGATAGTTTTGATCTCTTCTTAACTTTGTTCGCTTGAATTTGTGTGGATGCTGTTGGCCTGAGTGGGTCTTTGTATTGTTTCCTATTGCTGGACTTTTTTCTTGAGTTGTCTTTTGGATATTTGAACTGGCCCTGTTTGAAAACTTTATCTGTCCTGGCATTTCTATCAGCATTGGACTGCCCCGAAACCCATATCTCGATAGTTTTGAGAGGTCAGCTTAGACTCAAATCCAAGCTTTTAGAACGACCTTACTGTTGGTATAGGTGGAGATGTCTGCTTTCTTTATACACTTGTTTCAGGCGTTTTCAGACGCAGAAATCTATGGCTTGTGAGAGGGTGGTATTCAAATCATTTTGGAGCTGTCTCTATGCCAATCAAGTAATGCGTTTTTAAATTTTAATTTACCAGAACTCTGGTCCTCGTGGCTAGAAAGTTACATCTGTCTATAGGTTAGTCTTATTATTATATCTCTTTTAGATTTCCTAAAATCTTTATGTATCCGGTCGTCCCTTTTAAAACGATATCGTGAACATACTCGTAACTCGCTAGAAAATATCGTTTTCTAATATTGTTGGGTTTCACATACTGTCTTTATTAAATTTCTATCCGAGGTTATTTCTAAAACAAGTTAAACATCACGTAAATATGATGTTGCTTCATCCTACAACGAAGAAATATGTATATGTGAGGTTCTACTATTGAACATCTGGTAGACATTTACAAACAAATCGTAATAGTAAATTGTGGTCTAAACTGTATTGTCTCCTACTGTAAAATAGCCAGATTTAATATCAACGGTGGCAAGTTGCACCATCTTGCACATATTCCGGAACTAATGAAAATATTTTAAATTATCTTCGTCCTAGTTCAAAGTTTCTATTAGCATTCCTATCGACGGTTAGCGCAAAACTATATATAAGTATAAATTAAACCGTTCAGATTGGAGCAATAAAACCATATAATTACAACAAAATTACCTTTCGCACCTCAAATATTTGCCTGGATTGAAGATAGGGGATAACACAACAAAACGACCCTAATAATAAACTGCAAACCCACAGCTCCCTTCCGAAACGTTTTAATTAGCTTCAAAGCGCTGTGGACAATTATCTCGTGCAAATAAAACTACGAATTTAGATCGCACAGAACCGATAAAAAAAGGACGAAATGATCGTTTTTACTGTTGCATTCTTTGTCGAACGGTTTCGAGATGAACGAGGAGGAGGGGCAACAGCGATTCTCCGCGTAGAATGGGCGCATTTTTAAGTTCCACCGCAGCAACGTCTTTGTCATTTTTTCGTTTGCCTGGCCGGCAAGAAATAAAAATCGTTCGTTTTGAAATGGTTTCGCCGGATTCCGGCGAGGGGTCGCTTTTTAAAAGGAATGATTACTATCCGTTATCTCGGATGGCGTATCCATGCCTGTCCGGGTTTGCTTCCTGCTGAAATTGCACAATCAATTGCGGAAGTCCTATCGCCGGGTTTCTTCCTTAACCTCTATTAAAAGCTAAGTTTTTTTTATACGGTAATGTTTTGGATATCGTTTAGCGCATGAAATTATTTAGATAATATTTGGAGTAGATTGAAAAACCGATATGAATCTCTAAATGCACAGTAAATAATACTGCTAAGAGAATGATATACCACAATGATAGGATAAGGCCATTGATTTTTAACATCGTCGAAACACTATTTTTGTTTTTCAATTATGTGGACATGGTGCCCGGCTACCCGACTCAGAGGATGTTTATTGTTGTGGCAAGTAAATAGTTTAAAGCTTTGATTTCTTCACTGATTCTGGACACTTTACTTGTTGCATACTCTGAGTGCTACATTAACGGACATTAACGGCAATGAGCGCAGTGCCTGCTAGCTATCTGGAAAGGTTGCTTTTCTAAAACGTGGCAGCTATCACTCAGTGTCAAAAAAGAACGACAAAATGATTTTAAAGAACTCTGTGGAGAATCCCAAATGTTCTCTATGAAAAGCCAAATTATTTTTATCAAACCTGAATATGGAAATAAGGCTGAATACCATTCGATGCCAATTAAGCAATTAGAGGTGTACAAAATTAAATCAGTTTTGGAGCGAAAACCAAATTGGAAAACGTCTGTACTGCCTATAATTTCTTAAACGTCATTTTTATCGATTACTATTATTTTTGGGCCTGGGACATAAGAAGGCATGGCTAGGCAGGGCGATCAATTTAACGTGAACTGGAGAGCGCATAAGGCAAAGGGGTTGCTTCTACAAACAAGATTCTGGAGTTTTGTACCTGTTTACGGACAGTCTCAATCCATAACAATTTACAAAATATATGAATAATGTTTATTGAAGTCAGCTTGAAGATGATTTGGCCCAGATAGCAGCTTGTGGATTCTTCAAGATGACACTAAACAAAGAAGTGGTGTATGCACTGATTGGAGACAAGAATACGACATTATAACTATGTAGTGGCGTTGTTTGTTGCTGGATACTAATCCCATCAAAAACGTATGGAAAGTCATGAAAATCAAGCTTAAGATAGAGCAAGTCTTCAGTCTGAAATAATATTGAAGTCACATCAACCAATAGAGGTCTCTACTCAAGACACAAGATTATATGAAGCTTGGACTGTAAGTACTTTAACGCTCTTTGATGTGTTAGACTTTGGCTGTGCTTCGGTCTGCGAACTCATCCTCAATGACAAACCTGTACTTACCATTTTTCTAACATAAATAAAGTATCAACAAACGTGATTGTTGATCATAAGATTGATGTATTAGCCGAAATATTAGGTGTCACATGTGACATGTGACAGCCACAAAATTTCGGAAGCTAAAATCATTCTAAGAAACCGCAACTGATTAATTGAAGTCCGGATTATTGAGAACTGAAAACATGTTTCGAGGCACAATTATATACAAAATCTGTCAGAGGATCAGTTGAGCGTGCTCGACAAAGTTTCACTAATGACTACTCAATCTAACCTAACCTAGATTAAAACCAGCAACGAAGTAATTGTGCTCAGATAGCTTAGGTTCAATTTTAACCTTAATTCGTTTTAACATTTTTTCCACGTTCAATTGACTTTAATGTTTGTAACATTGAAAAGCAGAATTGTTAGGCACAATAAATAGTTTCCAAATCTTAATATCCGCTCCTTTAAGTTCCTTTTTATTCGATAAAAAATTGTCGAATATTTTCAAAAGATGTTTAAATACGTTTAGTAGTTTTCGAATGGCAAATTGAAATTAGACCGACCGGTCGAGACGCGGTTTGTTATGTAAATAGGACTGTGTAGACGAAGACTGTTTAGAATCTGTCCTAATGTACACAATGACATCAGCCAAACCTTAATTTATGATTAAATTAATGTTATAGTTTGAATTCATGCATTTTTAAAGCTTACGTCTTATAATTAAATTGAAAATTGTAAAAAAAAACTACGGTAGTTTCCTTTCAAAAATATTTTCATAGTATTTTAATACTTTATCCACATCTATGTCATTGCTTTCTGTTCTCTTTAAGTCGCTTCAAGTTTGCAAGAACAGTTCCAGAGGCTAATATTGGGTTCTCTATCATATTTATTTGTGGTAAACTTCAGTCAAAGAAGCATTCTGTACGTCACACAATTTATTAATGTATGCAGAACTGTACAAGCAAATCCTTCGAAAATATCAACAAAACTTCGAACATAAATTTAAATATATACGATATACTATTTAACGACGCTTTCATTGTACAGACTTGTTCAAATCCTATACCAACCTAGAGGGGCTTTGCCAAGAAGTAGTGCCCTACTTTCTTTTATTATATTGCACTTGCCGTTCTCTGTAAACTTGTTGGATTATGCTATTGGGAAACTTTGGAACTTGAGGCTGTTCTAAGAGATCGAAGTCAGGTATTAGATACATGTAGTTGAATGTTATTATGTCTAGAACAACGGAGTAACTGAACATCTACACTCGTACTTTGTACAAAATATAATTCAAAGCCTTTGTTTCTTATTTTTTGTATATATTTTCAAAGTGTAAAGTGGATGCAAACTAAATTAAGTTTAACGAATATTCAACATATGAGAAAGATCATACGCAGAAACCAGGGGAAAAATAATAAAATTATCAACTAATCGAACAATTTTTTTCCTTATCGGGATAAGTTTGTTTAGTTTATTAGTGTAGCCAACTTGGCGTACATACTTAATTTTGTTATTAGAATTATTACTGATAGAATGAACGACATATCTAATTTTGATAAAAATAAATATACACTTGATGATCTGAACGTACTCCTATCTATTTGCCAAGATATTATAACGGTTTGCAATACTAATGCAGCTGATGTGCTGTTAAAAATTTCTTACATAATATTTGTAAATTATTATTAAATTTGTTGTAAACGATATTTATTTATATTATGTTCTTTAATGATTCTTATATCTTAAATTTTACGAAGGAAATTATCATCAACATAATTAATTGCTAAAATAGTTAAAAATCATAGGAAAGCATTTATTTATAAATATTTATCTGTTGTATTAACTTATATACGCTTTCTCAGTTATAACCGACTTTTAAATTTTGATTTATCTATATTTTTTAAAAATTACTTAGGTGGCTCTATTCAAGACCTTCCTATCACTTGTTAGCGGGAAATTTTAAATAAAATATTTATTTCATTTTAAAAATAGAATATGCTACCGATGTAGCTGATTTATTGCGGATGATACCAGAGATATGTCTAGAAAAATAATAGATTCAGATTATTCAAGCAATGAAATATAGAACAACGAACATCATGTGCGGCCAACATGATGTAGAACATTTTTTGTTTTGGGTAAACTCTTACAGCAGTTGTATTCCAAAATCGGGCAGTTTGTCGCTAAAAAAATATGTGCGGCTCATATGCGAAGATATTTTATCAGTCTTTAAAGTTTCATTATGGAATGATTATCATTCTTGCCTCAAAATAATCAAATGGTTCAAGTTCAATTAGTCACCTCTCGACAACTTGGGTTTCTTTTTTAATTGCAATGAAGGTATTCTTTATCTACCTTACATCTTCGGGAGGGTGTGTTGGTTATAATCATCAAATTGCTACATTATTTCATCAACTGATAGTGTTTGGTAAGTACTTCAGTTCGAAATTCGTGTTACTAAATTACTTCGGTAGGAAAGATTTAGCGGTGTTCTCTACAGAAAATAATTGTTGTCTTATCTCTTGTTTAGGCAAGAAGTTGAATATGTTTAAGTGTTAGTCTCTAGAGGTACACATTATCCTTCGCTTCCCATTGCTAGACTTCTTTCCTGAGTCGGATTTTCAGAACTCAAAAGTTAAAAGTTAATCTGCCATGACATATTCTTTAGTATTGGAACGGCTTAGAATCCATCATATGCATGTCATTTGTTGTCAAATGCGGTATTTCCAAACCAGTTTATATTCCAAGTTCTATGATATCAAAGCATTGTGCAGCTATAAATATTTGCTTGGTTGAGAGTCTAACAGATGCAAATATATGCAGCGTGTATTTTCCACTAATTGAATTCCGACTGCCAACCCTTTGTCTGTCTGTATACTAGAAAAGTGATCTGTTTCATGATTTGAATAAGCACGCTATCTGCTAATTTGCATGTCACCTAAAATCTTTAAGCAATTAATCAGAACTGGAAAGATGCGCTCCTGTCATGTCCAAATAGATAAGTCGTTGCAGTTTCTGCAGGTCGATTGTTACTGTTTTTCGGTGATCTTTGGCCACCACACTAGAGTAACATTGATAGAAATAGGACGATATAATCAACACATTATTTTCGGTAAAAGCTCCTATGTTTTTCCAGAGTTTTTAGCGTATTGAGATTGTCATTGCAGTTTTTTGGAGAACTCTGCTTAAATTATGGTTCGAGTCTAACTTTTGATTAACAATGATTCCTACACATTTGGTTTCGCTGGAATATTCTAGTTTAGGATGTTCGTTTAGGAATAGTGCATTCAAGAAATACCTCCACTTTGTGGTAAATGGAATAATTACGATTTGGTTTGAATTGGCACTTACTCCTTCCCTGATGTACCATCCACTAATGGCATTGACAATGTATTGCATTAGCTTCATAACAATCAGGTCATCCACTTAACCTAGGAGGTCAACGACGTTTTGATTCACTTGTCTGAGCAACTAGAAACTAAAATACAAGCTGATCTGTGACTTTCTAACCTAGAGTCTATCAATTGTGTTGTTTATTATGCCCTTTCACTATGAATTTAAAGGAGGCTTGTCGAGAGTGATAAATATGTTTTAGTTAGATGTTCTCTCCTTATGCGATTCTCACTGGTATTTTTAGAAGGCGATAGAAGTTATGTTGTTATCTTAAGCTTTCATTGCCTTTGCTCACATTCCCACTAATCCTATCCTATTGTGGTATTAATTGAAGGACTGAATCGATAGTCCCTCAATTAAAGTTAATATTCTGTTTGAGAGACCCAGGTTTTTCGTTCAAGGCTAACTAGTGTCTTCATTTAACCAAGTCGAATCCTCTATGTCTTCTGTTATCATTCAGATAGGAACTGGAAGTGACTCCGAATTGGGACCCCAAGATAATTTTTTGCGTTGTCGGTGTGGTTTCTGTCGAAGTACTTTTTGAAGAATTCGTTTGAGTTGTCGATTGAAATAATTCATTGATGCCATAAAGCGGGTATTATTTCTATAATCGACTTGAGTAAAGCTTTTGCAAATTTGCCTTTTTTAAATTCCTTGTTATATTGTATTTATATTCATCGCAATTATTTGTGTGTTTGGCTTTGCTTAATAACCTACTTGAAGTGGTTTTAAGTGTGTTTAGTTTTTTTTCTTCCACAAAGGCAAATTCTGATGTTGCGTTTTTATTTTAAAGATCATCTTTTTCCAAATACCTTTACTACTGTTTATTGCAAGTTGGTTTAAATCGTAGCCAATCTCTATTCGGAGGTATTCATAGTAGCCATCAAGCTGTAGTATTTTTAAAGATCTTACAATAAAAAATAAAGAGATCTTCACATGTTTAAAAATTGGTTTTTATTTATTAATAAAGTAGCTTATACTGATTAACAGCCTATTATCGGTAACAAGTATTAAATTGACAATATGCCTTCGGATGAATCTTACAGTGTCTTAATTAATTTGATGTATCTGTTAATTAAAATTAATTACACACAGATTTGGTTTCTATATGCGGTTTAATTTATTTTCTCTCGTTGTAAAACCGCACCAAAATTATTTGCGTATATCCTCTCTGTACATATTGATTTTGTTACATGAAAACATAGGAAATTGCAACGCAAACATCAATAATCAATATACTGGATTTTCTAAATATTTGTGCACATTAAAAATAGAAAGCAATTCGTTTAGAATTTAATCGAATTATGTAAATACGAACCGGTGGTTCCCACGAGATCTCGAGTTGGAGATGTCGAAAGAAACGAACGACAAGGAACTATTATGTAGTAGTAGGTAAGTGGGTAAGGAGCGAAAATAGGATCGCAGCATATTACTGCTTTTTGTTTGTACGAACTTGCGTCGTCAGGAGCCGGATGTCATTCGATGACTCGCTTCCCTCTACTGCTGATGCTCAGTTGAGAGTTAGTTCCATTACAAATTGAAATACCCGAGACCACCTCATATTGGATCTACGAGAGAGCGATGTAGATTGAAATAACTGATGTGAAACAATCTTATTGATGTTTCGTTTTTGGAAATACTGTTTGTATTTTCATAGTGGTAGCGTACCTACATATATCTATACGTGAACGTTGTAACTTGTGTTCGCCAGTTCTTTTTGGTTATCTCCTATTTTAGTATACGATGTTACGCCGTAGTTGTAAAGCAACAAACACAACTCACACATGCAGTTATTCACGAGAATTCACAAACTCGAAACAAGCAGCACGTTCTGAACAAGGGATTTGTAAGGGATCTTTCGTGTTAATATTGATGGCGACCTTTGAGGTTTCCGAGCTTACAGAAACGAACAAATGTAAATGTGCTATAGGTATACGCATAAAAGATGTATACTATGTGTTAACTCAAAGAAGTTACTCTTATACCACTGAAGATAGACTACCATAGGGGATTAACCAAAATAAGTAAAGTTTAACTTTGTTTCTCAAGTTTAATACCAATTAACTTTACATTATTCTTCAATTATATTTAAATTCCTGTATCTAGTTTCAGTTAATTTGATTTACCACGTTTAATATATGTCATGTAAGATCCTCTGCTATTTGTAAATCGTCCTTCCGATATTAATGCAACTTAGCATTCCTCAGCAATTTGCGCTAAGTAATTATAAAGAGCATTTGCAGATCAAGAGTTATTATTACGCCTGTGCTTGTTTGGATTGACTTAAAATGCCTTCTCGTATCTATATGAAAAACAATCGATAATATCTATTTTTTTAAATTATGTCATTCAAATGTTGGTCATGGTCATGTCTTAGGTGATCAATTCGTAAGCTCTAATTTTCAGTCACTTGTTTGAGTATAATGACCGGAATACGGCCAATAACGCGTGTTATATTTGCTTCCACGGCTTGAATCGAAACTAGATTTTAGACACGTAATCGAAAAGGAAGAAACCAAGTAGTCCGTTGTTTTATCATCTGTATGCCAAGCAGTGCTATTTTGTTGAAACCAAACCACTGATGTAGTAGTTCGTTCTGCTGTAAATGCTACAGAAAAAACACATTAATGTCCAAGTTGCAATATCTACCATAGATACAAGATTGAATGTGATTAACTTAGATATGGAAGGAATATTCTTAATCGCGAACATTATACAGAAACCTTACGTGCAGTTGTTTTTAGAAACTTTTAAATTCAAACTGGAAAATTTATACTGTTGCTACAACTGAGTGAATTTCTACCATAGACGTGCGTACAACATTTAATTCTATTAAGTTACGTGATGCGAGAGACAAGGCCGAAAGCGGGCAGGGATCGAATGATGTATGCAATCGAATGTCAAAAATCTACGCATCACTTGTACGTGAACAAAATGCTCAATCATCATTGGCCAATTGAATTTTGTTCTAATTAATCGGCGCCCTGGTATGTCATGGAAGAGAGCAGTTTAATCAATACATATAAAGGCTACAATCGGATTGAAGCAAAGCTTCCGCTGGACCGTGGAGTACGCGTAAAGTAATTATAATAGATAATATACAGACAGATACTAGCGCACAAGAGATTCGAATAAAAATAGGAGAACCGTAATATAAATATAGAACAGTCACAGCGGTAGGTAATAATACTAGAATAGTAGGGTTGTGTCATTAACGGCCGAATAGTAATCAGATGGCCTCTAGGTTTTATTAAACTTCGGATTTTTTTCTGGAGGTTATAGCGGTTCTTTCGGAACGTGCTGGGATCATAAAGTGCTGTAATAGTCATAACGTTGAAGATTATGACCCGATAAAAAAGAGAAATAACAATGAACGGTGTCTTCCTAAACTCATAAGATGGTATATAGGAGTATAGCGTTGAAACGAAAATAAGTAAGATGTATATATACACGATCGCCCAAAACCTTCTGCAAATGTTTAAAACCAAAAGCATTATATAGAGATTGCAAAAATATTGCGTACTGAAATTGGAATTTCAGGTCGAGATCGGCTGAACCCAATCGTCCTGAAATGAAAGAAGTTGGTTTTAATTTCGTGTAATAAACCTAACAGATTTATTTGATGACTAACAGGAACAGGAAACATCTTTTCATGTGTTTCATGAAATGAAATTCTCACTGTTATGAGGATATATTTTTTTGTTGATTTCTTGGCCACCGAAGCTACCTTCTAGCAAGGAAGACCATCACAAATTCGTTTGTGGCACCGGAACCGTTTTGCAGTATAAGGATGAGCACCTACAAAAAAGAACTCAAAGATAGAGAGGGGGAATCTCCCTGGTTTGTGACACTTCAAGATATTCCTACAACAAGCATATCGCTATCGATCTAATTGGTACAGTGACACTTCAAGTTAGGTACTAGGCCACTATTTCGATTCGCAAAATAATAAATAAAGTAAGTATATTCGAATAAGAGATTTTATTAAAAGAAAAGAAAATATAATAACGTAAAGAAAGAACTTTTTCAAGTATAAAAGTTTAAAAAGTCAACAACTTTAAATCACATTATACTCAGATAAATCATGCGAAAAAAGCACTGGCAGTTCGACCGGTTGTTTTTGACTGAAGGAAATATAATGTCTCCAATTAGTATAGCAGCACAATCCGGTGCATCCGGGCAGTAAAACTTATACTTAACCATTTTTTATTGATTTCTCGTTATAGATGAATTCTAATCCCGCCTCTTCAAAACTAAATAGCTTTTCTCTAATTAAAATAATATGTATAATTTAAATTTAGAATTGCATGATCAGTAAACAAAGAAGTATATTGAATATGAATGAAACTATGACCTTCTTCACAGTTCCATCAATATATCCGTAATAGTTAACATTGTCATCGATTTTACATTTATATCTAATTAAATATCGTACACCAGACAATTCTACAATGCTTTTTGTTTCTCCGATAATAAGGTCAACACATTTCACCCGCTCGAATAAGAATGGTGTACGCATTCAAAGTCTTAATAGCTGTTTGGTTATTCAATATGAAGTATGTATAGCGCTATTCCTTCAGGGTTAATGCGTTTTATCATCGCCTTTGTGTCTACATTTACTTGTAGTACATCTCATGTAACTCACGAAAGTGAACTTCTTCATTCTGTTCACTCTACAAAACTATTTACGATATCAATTTAAGTCTGAGTAGGTGTTCGGTATTCCTGTCAGCTTCCGAACATTTTCTATGCACGTAAAAATGAGAGTGGCTTTTAGCTAAGGCAAGAAAATGAGGTATACAAAGCCATTTCACAGATCATGTAAAAATAGGTATTCGTATTAAATTAGTTTACTTCTGAGTTATATCTAAATAGATAAATATATCCATCTAGATATTATATCGTGAATTATTGATAATGGGTACAAACATCGTTAGATACAGTTAATATCTCAATTTTGAAGCTGTCTCTGCCCGATCAACTGTAGGGTAGATAATCAGTGGTTTATATACATATCACTCCCGCTTTTCTCTAAATCATTGGATGTCAGATGCAAATCAGCATCAATCAGTTCGAAATGTTAGAAGTATTGATTGTTCCATAGAGTATACATATATGGATGTTAAAGGAAAATAGGTCAACTCGCCTCCGCTCGAGAAGAATATGTGTTACAAAATGATTGATTAATGATGAGAATGTACAAACAAGAATTTGACTATCACTACAAAATTAGTCGTCGTATTTTTACATTTTTCTTAACTTAGTATTAGCAGTATGTATAAAATTAGATGTCATGTAATCTAGGAAAGCTCATAGCCAAATATTTTATTTATTATATTTTTTAAATCTGACATGATTGAAAAAGAATCAATTGTTCACAATCGAGGGAAAGCAGGTACTCTTATTGAACTAGAGTCTTAATAACAGGAAAATAAGGAAACATAGATACATGAATAAACTGGTTTTAAACATACTATCACGCATTGTAGAAATCTTAGGGCAATATTCAGTTGAAAAACAAGATCTTCATCTAAACTAATATGACGTTAACACTATTCTATCCAGCTTCATCATTTGAAATTCAAATTTGTCGCCAAATATTCATGTATATATCCAAATTTAAAATAATTTATATACGTAAATATAGCAATGTTTCTTTCGATTCTTGTTGTTTAGCACCAGTATTTAATTTAATATTACTTTTCACGAATTTTCAAAATTTCCATCACTTTTTCATTTTAATATATAATGTATTAATGCTACAATGCGTTATTTATAAAACATTTACCATATTAAACAATGTTATCCTCTATTGTTGGATGTTTAAACCCCTGCAGCAGTAAGTACATTTGTACAGTTATTTCAGTGAAGTTTGTTTTCAGCGAAAACAACATATTTTTATATACACAAGGCAACCGCTGTGCATATAGGGACGTAATGTTGGCACAATTGAATTAACTCTAAAAATCACTTAAGTCTTAAGGGTAGTAGGACTAAATTTAAACATGAAGAATTGCAAGTATCTAGATGTATGTATACCTATGTTTACAAGGCAATTCATATTTCATTACATTAAGAATATTTTCCATATGTTTGGGTAACGGCTTTATTGAAAATTTAGAAAGATGTATGGCTAAAAACTATAAATTTTCAAAATAACTACTATACAGAGAGCCACAACTTACTACGAAAATACATTGAAAAGAAAATGTAGTGGGGAGTGTTAGATCATATCTGCCAGAGAGTCATTCGTTTATGTGTGTGGTTTGTCAAGTTTAGTCAATAAAATTACAGATATCATCTATCTATCTAAATGGGATTATCAGGGCCATTTGTTACTATGCATTATTGGTTTCTTTCAAGATATGTACTTCTGATGCTTTGGTCTATATCTTGTTTAAATACTATTTATCGCACCAAAATGAATTTAGAAATATTCGGTTGCATTTAACCATCACTCATGAGAAACTTCCACATGCTGGTGTGGAAGACAATTGTACCCTGGCATCACAAATAGGACAAGAACTGGATGTATCACCAGGTACTCTAAGAAGAGGGTTAAGGAAAAACAAATATCACTCGTATCATGTTCAGAAGATAAATAAAATTTTTGCATAGGACAAATATTAATGGAATCCTCCGATACTACGATGTCGGTCCATGTTGGGATATTAGGAAATAGTAATAAACTTTTTTATTGATGACATGTTGAATGGGCAGAAATACTTAGATTTACTTATAATGGACAACATTTGCTATCAACAAGAAGGATGTCTTGCCCATACAAGTCTGATTATGCAGCAATATCTAAGGAACATGTTTAGGGATTCAATTATTGCAAAACGAGTCACAATCCATTGATCCACCAGATCTCCTAATTTGACATCAAATGACCTTTTATCTGTGGAGTCAAGTCTGTGCAGAATCAACCATTTCTTAATAAAACGTCACAAAAAAAGTAATTTGGTATAATTTTTGTTGTTTGAATTTGTTGTCATTTATAAACTATAACCACTAAACTAAAAATAAACTAAATAAACTAAAATAAACTATAAATAACGACTAGTAATATTACATCGTGTTCTGTACAACTGAGTTTACCCCAACCTTTCTTCTCCTATTACTGAGTGCTAATTACGTTATTGTGCATATTCGTAGTACATTGGGGATTACTCTATATCCTGATAGTACCTTTCTTGCATTGAAGGAATACATTATTACTAGAGTGGACCAATTCGGAGCAAAAGCAGAGGCGTGACTAACGAATTGGTTCCTGCGTGCCCCATCGCACATACGATTACTTAGTATGTTGGCCACGGTCATCGTGTGTGCACGTCTAATAGTAGCAGGAAAGTGTATTACGCCTCTGCTTTCGCTCCGAGTTGGTCCACTCTAATTATTACATCAAAATCAGCTCAATGGCGCACTAGCGTTAGTGTCAACGCTAATTTTAACAGTTTTGTTTTTATGTGGTGCTCTATATATTACTTAACACTGCTTGATGCTATAGCGGACTATAGCAATAAGGGTTATAATTCTTCGCCCAATATTTATTCAAAATTTTTAACATATTATTATATTACTCAGTTACGACTACATATAAGAAAAAACAAAGGCATTATAAAACTTCTAAAAATTAAATAAACAACTCAATTGATGCAACAGAACATACTGTATCTAGTGTAGCAGATGACTAGGTGTAATTAACTAAATAAGCAGATAAAACTATGCAACCATTTCTGAGAATTACAGATTTACAACACCAATAAATCTCTATAATAGTCTTTAGAATTGGCTAACTATAAAGTAAACGTAATTGTTTATAAATTCGAATGAATCCGAGAGATTGACCAGACATCCAACAATGTATAAGAGTGGTATATTTACTTATTTGATATGGACACGGCTGCTGTTTAAGAGAAGCGTTATGTTTTGGCCTTGAAAAGAATAATTTATTTTTATTGAAGCGTTGCGTTATAGAACAGTGCTGCTTACGTACATAACACATTTTCAAATTTATTTTATTAGAAAATTATATTTGTTTCTTTGTAGAGAAGGTCAATGCACCTATTTGTTATTAAATATGATTCTTAGTCCAAAGGAAAAATAATTTTTGGTGTGATGGAGAAATACAATTGATTTATAATTACAGATTCTTATAAGAACAATCTAAAGTTTTAGTGATAAAATGTTCTATTACAGCTGCTTGCAACTCACGATCGTTGTTAAAACGAAAGTCTTGTTTTAAAGTGGAAAATAAGAAAAAATAGTCACTAGAAGCTATATATAGAAGCTCACAGTGTAAACGATAAATTTTCTAATTATTTATTGGAAGCCGCATTCGCGGATGGCAGCTTCTGAAATGGCTGCACTTTGGATGGGTGCATTATCATGTAATCGAACACCTTTCGTCAATTTTCCTTGACGTTGTGTCCTCAATTTAATAAACAAAAATGTGAGACCGAAAATGTACGGTACTTGCCTCATAGGTTAATAACGACAAGATAAAAGCCTCTGGTTTTGTGCTGCATCCATCTTCATCTTAAAAGCAAAGAAAAATTTAGAAGTTTCTTTAATAATATGTATATTCCAAAATTCTTGACTTGTATCTACAATACATTCTCCAAGTTTAAATAGTCAAGGAACTCAGTAATGCGTCTTGTTAAACAATACAGCGAATAGCTTATTGTTAGCTATTGTAATAAACAGGCAGACCTCTCACATAAGTTCCGTACTACAACAACTATTTTGTATTTCCGGATATTGCGAACGAGGCCGTGATTTTGAGCTGGGAATGAGTGATACAGCTGCGTATCATCCGCATATACGAGCATTTTGCAATGTTTTATCTTACTAGAAAGTGATGCTGTATAAATGCAATAAAAAAGTGGACCGAGGATCGATCCCTGCACAACACCTAAAGTTACAGGAAGACTATCGGAAATTCATGCGCTGATATCGATTACAAAAGTAATTTTTTAATAGAGAGATAGACCCAACACCCGATCCAAAGTGGCGTAGAATCACTAACAGGAGTTCCTCATTAGCCGTGTCGAAGAGACACAAGGATCGTAATTAAATTTTCATCAGTTGTGGCAATGATATCATCGGTATGGCGGTAGTACAGCTGTAGACAGCCCGAAAGCCAGACTGAATGGATGGAATGATATTGTGTGCTTCTATATATTGTGATAACTGAGAATGCAATACCCTTTCAAGGATTTTGGAAAGTGTAGGCAACACACTGACGGGTCTCAAGTCTTTAAATTCTTTTACTTCTTTCACTTTAGGAAGGGGATGCATTACAGCCACCTTCCAGCTATTAGGCACCCGTTGATCAAAAATGCAAGAATTAACAATATGAGTTAGATAAGGTAGTATAACGGGGCAACTCATTTTTAACATGTGTTAAGTGAATAGGCGATTTTGGATATCGTAGTTGTGTCCACGGGCTGAAATTCAAAGGAGTCATCGAACAGAACATCATCAGACAGCGAAGCGTCTGCAGGACCTGCCAGTGATTGAGCAGACGTAACAAAGTAATTATTAATGCTATTAACATCATTAAAATCTACACGCAGTGGCGGGTTTTTATATTTCCCCATACCGAACGTACTAATATTCTTGCACAACTTTTTTAGATCTTTCGTTGTCTGTTCCAAACGTTTAAAAAAGGCCTTCTTTTCATTTCTGAGAGTTTTGTAATATGACCAATGTTGTGGATTTTTTGTTCTTTGAAATCTGCGTCTAGCCCGTTCCCGATGTTTCATCATAATCTTAATGACGTCTGTAACCCAAGGCGTATACGGTTTTGTAAGTCTATATTTTTTTAAAAGGGCGTGAAAATCAAATACCTAGAGATAAAAGAGCATTATTAAACCATTCCAATTTATCATCAACCGAATTCATACTAAGAATACTTTGAAAGTTGATTTTACTTAAATCGTCGTTAAAGAAACCCGAGTTGAAATTCTTAAAATTCCTCATTACCCAAAAAGCCGCTCTGCTGTAATGCGTTCATTGTGTAAAACACAAAAGGTAAGGTCATGATCGGATAAGGTGTTGTCTACTACTCCAGAGTCGGAAATAATTTCTGCATTTAAAGTGACAATTACATCCAGTAGAGTGTGCGAGTCACCATCAAAACCCTCCAAAATGTCGTAGAAATACTTAGTGGTGGAATGCTCTAACTGTAATAAATTAATATTAAAATCGCCACCGAAAATAATATGATCACCACCAGAGCATTGCAGACAGTGAGCGACTGAATTTTCTAATTCATCCAAAAATATTTTGTGGTTTAAATATGGTGGTTTGTAAGCTACTTCAACAACAAAAGGGAAATTTACGTTACGCACGGACAACCAGAGCTGCTCAATATTCGGTCCCAAATCAATAAGAGAGTACGTAAGGGATGATCTAATAAAAATACCTACCCCCTAATCGGCTGTCTCCGGTTCTATCCCAGAAAGTCTACACTTTGTGTCCTCCTCAAGCACTCCGATTTTGTGTAGGTGTTCTTTCACCGCAGCATGTCCGGTCATTAGTCCCGATACAATGCAGAGCTGTTTCCTGACATCCTCCATTCCTTTCCTGATTACCTCCACTACTTTATTTATAAATGTATCACTTGACAAAACTTTTTCAATAGATACTACTTTTTCGGTAGATACTAAGAATAGAGACTTGTGCTCGAAGGGCACTTCAAAAACGATCTAATAGTGAACCGATTTATATCCTATCGGATAGCCAGGCGGCCATAAAAACATTAGCATCCTATCAGATAACCTCGAAACTAGCTTGGGCTGTCTGGAAAACCAAAGAACCCTGGCCAATCACTATAAAATCACTTTGTTGTCGACACCGCGGCATAAGGACATATCAGGCAACGATATAGGAAACAAGCTGGTAAGAAAGTGTTTTGAAACATTTGCTGAACCTGAACCGGGTTTGGCGATAACCAAGACTGTGATAAGTGGTGCAGTGGTTGAGTGGACCACAAGAGTACACAAGGTACACTGAAATAACGTTGAAGGGCAAATACACAGCAAACGGATGATCAAGGCAATTAAGTACAGATGTGCTGGTTATCAATAGAGTACAGCTTACAGCTACAGTGATGAGTCTGTTCACAGGACATGGTTTTCTAAGCAAATGCCTACACAGAATTGGCAACTGTGAGGATGAGCTTATTTGTAGAGTATGCAATGACGAGAAGATATTTCTTTTGAAGGCGTTACATTGAAACGGCGGAGATTGCCACTGTTAGGAGCAAAAAACCTACTAACAGGACTGCTGGGAAGATTTATCATGCAGGCACTAAATCTAGTTAAACCAATCTTTAGTTAGTTCAACTTTCTTAGTTAAAATTGGATATTTTGGCATTGATGACAAGCTGTTATTTTATTATCTTAACAACTTCTTCTAATACATATTGTCTTGTTGGTCACTATCCACGATGTTATAATCTAATCCAATATGGAACTATAACTGAAAAAGACACAGCTTTCATATCAGGGTTATTATGACTTGATATTACACGGATATAAATGAATCATATAGGAATCAAAGTTCATCCTTACTCTATATGCATTTATTGTCTATAACTTTTGGGATTATCGAATTATCAGTATATACATAAGTGAATGCCTTACGTAATGATTTTTAAGGATGACTTCTATATATGTATATATAATATAAAATTTGTATAAATTGTAAATCAGGGTGAGTATGTGAAGATCTAAGAATACTTTCTGACTGTAATCAGTCCTTTTCATATAAATATATGTTTGCATTCAAGTTATGGAGCTGTATTATTAATTCTTTGTTATCGACCGTAACAGAATAATTTAGGTAAACACAGATCAACACTCATCAACTGTATTGTTTCTAACTTGGTGCTTGAGCTATCGAGAATAGGAGCTATTAATATCAACTCATTTCGATGCAATGACATTACTTATGAAATAGATAGCACATACTCATCTTAGAACTATTTAGGTAGTCAACAACCGTGGAATTAAACGAACACACTAGTGTTTAGTTTAACTTAATTTTGAGTGTGGAATAAATTTTGTCTGCAATAATATTTATTTTTCTATAGTGCTTCACTTCCAGTTTCTGCGTTATGACATATTTCAAGTATATTATACGGTCAAATAACGTTGCTTGCAAACTGCCTTCTGGGGACACCGCCTTTTTAAAAATACATGCTTAATTTACCGTAGGGTGGACGCGCAGTAAAAAGTAACAAGATCCGCTAGCGGATACATTTGTAGTGTTGTATTTCGTTTTATACACTCCCACTCTAAGCAATTTATTTCCAACCCCTTGTGTGAAATGGATGTTTTAAATGGTAATGTTTTTGATGCTTCTAAATGTTCAAGTAATATTTTTTTGTTTCCCGTTACGTTCTATTATATATTTCAAAATTTTGGATTTAAAAATAAATATTATTTTAAGTTAATTTGTTGACCTAAGCTGCCGTTTTAATCAAATAAATTGGCTGAATACAGAGGTTATTATTATCTCTGTGAAAATGTATTTATAATTAAAAGAAAAACATCTCGTTCCTTCTTGTAGATTTTGTATTAAATTCTTGGGGTTGTTTATCATCTCAGATTAATTGTATATATAGGGGCTCTTCTCAGTTTTACCAGTTGACCAGATTGAAGAGAGTTCCCTTGTTAGATAGCAAATTACAAGCAGGAGGAATAATAGGTTCTAACTACAAGTGCGAAATTGATGATAATTGATGACGTAATTCAATATGTCCGCATTAACAATTAACATATTTTGGTCGTTAAAGTAATTAATTAGGGGCTTGTAAGAGGACTGTTACGTCACATTTGTATCCATTAAATCAATTTACGTCTTCCCTAGCTTTGTTTCCTGAGTAATAGCGTGTATTGCCGCAATTATAGATTTAGAAAATGCGGCCAAAATATGTTAACTGCCAATCGTTAAATCTGACACAAAAAATTGTTATAGGAGTGGGTCGTTTGTTAACAATCACTATATTATTCCACGTGATTCTAGTACAAGATATGAAGTTTAAAGCTCTTAATACTTAACCGTATAAAAATTACTCAATAAAAAACAATATTGGTATAAAAATACTACGTGTATATTGCTTTAAATATAATTTCAGGATCTTATTTGCGTTTCGTAAAGGTTTTTAGTGGCTTCTAAAGCATATACTTAGGAACATTTTCGGTTGAAGGATTTATTGTCATTAAATGTGAGATAAACATTTTATATGTTGTTTATGTAATAATAGGAGAGAAGTTAGGCATATGATGATGTTGAATTTTCATTTTATTAAGCAACTCCTTAGATCTTAGATATTAATGTAAGTAAGTTGTTTTCAAAACATTTATAAAACATTAACATATAGTAATAACAATTCATTTTAGATACCGCAAGAGCTATTTAATACTATAGTATTTGGTTGTGAATAAAACTGCTTTCTATAGCAATAAAGATATTTTATTAAATCAATTCTTAGTGATTGGTTTAAATATCAAATGGGAAGATATATGATGTGTATAGATTTTATAGTACAAAATGTCTTCAAACATTTAGCGTGAATGGGAACATTAGATTTTCTGCATAGAATATATAGTTAAGGCCAATTAAATTTATTTGAATTTAGTTTCGTATATAAATGGGTACATGACTTGTAGTCCTTTGTTTTGGATTGTCAAAAGCTGGTAAGCCAGAAATGGCTTCAAGTCTAATTATGACATCTATTTCTCGTAGAAAATAGCGATCCTACACATTACTATACCTCGAGTTTTATTTCCTATTCCTATTTTTTTTAGCTGGGTTGCTTCATTTTATGGAATGATTTAACTTGGCTAATCCATAAAATTGGGAGCTTTAGGGCCCACGCTTTACCAAACATCTGTCTGGAAAAGATATACTACCTACAATAACTTAGCTAATCTAAGTTAGGCGGCAAAGACCCCTTTGCCACCGTAAGGACCTGGAGATTGCAACAAAGGCATGCAACACGAACAACGTCAATGGGAAACATTCTGGGACGTCCCTGCTGCAGATAATGTTGTGGGTAGAGAGTTAGGGGCTTACAGCACAAAATGACACAGCTGCTAGGTTTTCTCTAACAAACCACTGCCCATGAGAACGCAGTCTATCTCTTTCTTCAGTGTCATTAGTGGATAAAGTATAGTTATTCCCAGAGCTTTTATATGCAAATGAATACTATTTTGCTGACTCATCAAAAACGTCAAAATCTATAGGAAGAAGAACCGGATGGCAAAGGAAGAACCGGATGGAATAATCGCCATTCAGACTTGTGTGGAGGGAATTTTGAGCTATCTGTACAAAAATGGATTCACGCCAACCGTGTTTGAGGACCAACCTGCCTTATATCCTATCAAGACTCCGATGTGATGTTGGAGAGCTACAGGGGGCTTAAACAACTGATAAAATATAGTAGCACGTTGAGATTGGTATCTAGTCCCTCAGCGGTCACAGAAAATCTAGATTCCAGCTAAAACTTTAGTCTGATCCGAGCGCGCTAGTACTGGATTTACCACCACTAATTATTCTAACGACAAAAGGCTGTACAATTCAGTCTTTATGAGCAGGAACTTTAAGATTACTGACAGGTATCTTAACTAGCAACTTCGTTGAACAAACACATGAATTGTATGGGCTGGAAAAAAATATTCCATATGTAGAAACTGTGGAATTGCAAAGGAAACTTTTCCATACTTCTTTGTGCCGACTATCAAGCAATAAACTAGGAAGAATCTACTTTGAAGTCGGCTGGTTAGGTTAACACAAATTATAAAAATTAATTATCGTTGTGGACTTTAGGGCACAACGGATCAATAAGTCAAACTGCCTTTCGCTTCCATGGAGGAAGAGAAAAAAGGTATTGGTACTACAGATATAGCTTACTATTGTCAGGCAAAGGAATGTTTTCCACTATAGTTTTAAAACAATTCCTAGTCGTACAAGTTTTACAATTTGGAATCCTTTATATTGTTTTGTGAATCAATACAATATACGCCAGCTTATATCAAATTATGGTCTGTTATTGTCGTTTATGTATTTTTGTTATTATTTCTTCAAATATTTAATCATTGAAGCAAATTAACAATAACTCCCCACCATTGTTTTGGCGTTTATATCAATCGCAAGGTGACATTCTTTGTAGTGTATTAGGAGGCAAAGGTGTAATTTGAGTATTCTGAGATTATATAATATGAGTCTGCATTATAAATAAACGAAGTGGTTATTTTACTCTACCTTAATATACACGTGCTCAAGACTTGAAATATGTACAATGTACACATAGTGTGTGTCAAATTTTAATGTCCGTGTCTCGTTCTCTAGAAATATTCACGGATCACAAATATTTTTGATCATGTTTTCTCCATTTTCTTTGGACAGCGATGGTAATATTTTTCTAATTAAGCAAGAAAATTGCTTCATATTCTTTTTAGCTTCGTATCAGTAGACACATGTTTTTAATATTCGCAATTAGCAAGTGTTGCCTTGTTACCGGGTTTCGGAAATATAATTATTCTCGAAGAGGTGTTTCCACTGATGAGACCTTCATTGCAGTCGCAGGCCTATTGTGCCCGCTCCTCGCTAATTCCCCAAAAGGTCCGTTTGCACGGGAACCACAGTAGTCCTTTGACATTCGACGCTGAGGGTTTATTTCTTAATACATGCTATTGAACACTTTAGAATGACATGCTATATTCCTATATATGTTTGGTACATCATTATGAAGAAGTGATTATCCAATGGAGATACCTCAACCTACACAACGGTTTTTCAACTGGCAGTCAGTACTCGGTTATTACTCCGGTTATTTATTAAAACAGCTCGATAGTCGGAGAGATAAGTCGAGTCGTAAGATTAGTCGAGGTTCGAATCGTGTCGGTCATGTCTGCGGCAACGTTTTGCTAGATCGGTACTCTGAATTACCATTCGCTGTTGGAATATAATTAACAACGCAATATTATTTACGTTGAACGGATGTTGTAATAAAGCCTTGGAAAGACATTTATACATATATAGAATTTGCAGATCAAGAGCTGCAGTGAGTAGTCTCTATAAGCAATACAGGTTGGAAAGCAGTTGCAGCTACAGTTGTCACAAAAAGAAATCTACTTCAGATTCCATGGATACGTTTTTATTATGCAGATAAATCTAGATCTCTAGATTGTGGAGGAAACCTCTGGCTGCTTCTTGTGGGATGGTCCTCCAAAAGTAATCACGGTTTTGTTTTAAAATTGTACTGACCTGTTGCTTATACCCTCTTAGATTAATTCACAAGATAATTGTCACCCTACCAAAGATGTCTTTAACTCTATCCGGCAAGAAATTATTTAGACAAAATTTACCCTACTTGCACGAGAAAAGAAGGTCACGTGGGATTAATGTAAAATTCATAATATTAACTTAACATTGCATAAATACCACACACTTTAACAATAGTTTTCAAAAATTGGTGGTACAAACATCGTACTACCATGCATCTACGGGGCTACAAATTTGGCTACAATAATTATTGGTGAAATAATTTAAACAGTTAACAGTTTTTTTCGCGTTTTAAACATAAAGGAACTTTACATAAAGAACATGTCCACTCGGTACGTACTTGGACCGTTGTATCACTACATAATGCCCATTTTCGGCGTGTATCAATTTTTAGGCATATGTGGATTATTTGCTTGGCGGACACCTAGTGGAATGTGGGGCTTATGTTTCGTGATCTAAATAGGCCCAGACGAGTGTTTCCTTTTCTTTTGTAAAGTTATGGTTGGCAGAAGCAACCCAGATATAATTTCACGTCTGAAATTTTTCAGTGAGACAGTTCGATAGTCGGAGAGATAAGTCGAGTCGTAAGATTAGTCGAGGTTCGAATCGTGTCGGTCATGTCTGCGGCAACGTTTTGCTAGATCGGTACTCTGAATTACCATTCGCTGTTGGAATATAATTAACAACGCAATATTATTTACGTTGAACGGATGTTGTAATAAAGCCTTGGAAAGACATTTATACATATATAGAATTTGCAGATCAAGAGCTGCAGTGAGTAGTCTCTATAAGCAATACAGGTTGGAAAGCAGTTGCAGCTACAGTTGTCACAAAAAGAAATCTACTTCAGATTCCATGGATACGTTTTTATTATGCAGATAAATCTAGATCTCTAGATTGTGGAGGAAACCTCTGGCTGCTTCTTGTGGGATGGTCCTCCAAAAGTAATCACGGTTTTGTTTTAAAATTGTACTGACCTGTTGCTTATACCCTCTTAGATTAATTCACAAGATAATTGTCACCCTACCAAAGATGTCTTTAACTCTATCCGGCAAGAAATTATTTAGACAAAATTTACCCTACTTGCACGAGAAAAGAAGGTCACGTGGGATTAATGTAAAATTCATAATATTAACTTAACATTGCATAAATACCACACACTTTAACAATAGTTTTCAAAAATTGGTGGTACAAACATCGTACTACCATGCATCTACGGGGCTACAAATTTGGCTACAATAATTATTGGTGAAATAATTTAAACAGTTAACAGTTTTTTTCGCGTTTTAAACATAAAGGAACTTTACATAAAGAACATGTCCACTCGGTACGTACTTGGACCGTTGTATCACTACATAATGCCCATTTTCGGCGTGTATCAATTTTTAGGCATATGTGGATTATTTGCTTGGCGGACACCTAGTGGAATGTGGGGCTTATGTTTCGTGATCTAAATAGGCCCAGACGAGTGTTTCCTTTTCTTTTGTAAAGTTATGGTTGGCAGAAGCAACCCAGATATAATTTCACGTCTGAAATTTTTCAGTGAGACAGTTCGAAGTAATCGATGTAATATATGGCTGTTCATCACACAAATGTCTATAAAATGGTACATAATTCGATGACACCACTTGTGGCTTTTTCTATCTATTTCATAAGTGGACTTCAACTGATCGAGCTTGGAAGTTCGTTACGGTCCATTATACTAAAAAAAAAGAATAAAGCTGGTGCTGCATGGTGGTACAAATAATGGACGTTAGAAAAGAGCGATTACCTTGAAAATAATGCGCTTGTACCTCAAGCTTTTACGGTCACTTACCTCCTACAAGATAATAACACGTTAGTCAGGAGTATAACACTTTTGAGAAACAGAAAACAAGGTACCACTGAAGAACACCTCAACCGTCATCGGCAAAATGTACAACGACACATGTGATTACATATAACTACCAAAATATTCAAATTAGTCTGATGCCGCCATCTAGATATGTTTTAGGATACCACAGATTTGCGTCCATGATGGTGGTACGAGGAAAATACCAACATGCTTGAAGCAGTAAATTTTTAAAACAATGGTATGTACCAGCATGCAGTGATGACCCCAAATTTGGTGTACATAACGTGTACCGCTATGATTGAAAGAGTTAATGTATTTCTGTTCTTTCAGCGTTCGGGTTACTTCTGTTGTCGAATTTTGCAAACCAGTTTAACAATTATTAGGTTGTGCAGCATTTGTCAGCCTCTATGAAGAATCTATAGAGAACACAAACTAAAACAAAGAACGAAAAATATATAATAAGAAGATTCAAATCATCGTTTAAATATTTATATATAAAAGAAATTAGTTTGCATAAGTTTTTAGATTGCACGTGTGCATCATCAATCACAAGATAAACTTGTACTAAAACTATTCCGTTCACTCTCAAAAGAGAACACATCCAGGAGGAACTAATTACTGAAAGCACTATTTTACGCTTAGGTAGGTCGCAAATGACAAACTTCCCGCGTCTGAGAAGTTGCGCGATTTATATTCAGAAAGCTCGATGTAGTAACCTACAGAATTCATGAATTATTCTCGGTTATCATATACTTCCGATGTGGTTTTCTCTTCTTTTATTTTGTAATGCAGTGAAGTAAAAGTGAAGTTGCAAAGTGAGACTTAATAACTTGAAATGAATAACTAACACGTGCAGTTACTATATCCGATGGTTTAAACGTTAATTTAGTGTTATACTTTTGTATTGGTGGAGTTTCTTCTAGGATTACGTTTATGAAACACAAAATATCTTTTCTTTTCCTCCCTTTAACGATATAAAGAGTTACTAATTATTTAAAAATTTATTCAAAAGTTATGAAGTTTAGTTTCATTTGGAAACAACCTTATATCTTTAAGTGTTAGTGTTTTGATATGCTTCTCCATTGAATTCTATTGATAGATTACAGTGTCGTTTTAATATAAAAATAATCTTAAAAAAGTAAATAAAAAATACGATATTTCAGGTTACATTTTTATCTAAAATGTCAATTATTCTTTCTTGTTTATTTTTGAACTTTAGCACATAATTTTCTGCATATAACTGGTTATAATCAACCGTCGTAATTCGAGTGATTATAGTCTTAATTGTCATGTCCATTTTCGAAATTATTGTTGCATAAATTATACGCTTCTTATTGTTTCGAAGGGACTACCTCCGGCCTGAGGGTTCTCTACTTTAAAGGACGAAGTAATGACGCCGGCAGGGCTATTCTGAGATCAAGTTTCGGAAGATTAAATTAATTAATATATTAACCCCAGGATACATAAGTTCTGACTCATTTCGTTAATCGCTGTTCGAGTTTTGGACGTGTACCTTTCGGGAAACTGTCGAAAAACGGCTATAATGAGAGTTGTTTGGAGATTTTAATAACATAATTAGTGTATATAGATATAAATATAGCAGACGCCCCCTCATTGTTTCCTACTGATTTCGTGTTTATATTAGCATGAGACGTAGACGCCTACGGAAACCCATCTTTGGTCGTCCATACTAATTTGATGTTAAATCACATAAATCAATTCAACGCGCGATTTGTATTGGGCACTTAGACCGGCTGTTAATGCTTGAGGAAACTTTATCATCAACCACATTATTTTGCTCAGGTAGAGCTTATTGGTTTAAATTCAGATTTGTCAGTGAACCGATTTCCTTTACTGGTGTTACCATTATTTTATTTTTGTACTAAATTTCTTCAGTTTCTAATTATACTGCGTTATTTATATTTACAATTTGATTTAGGTAATTTATTTTAATCTCTCCGAATTTAATGTTACATTCGGATTACCATCGAATAAAATAGAATAAAAGAATATTCACTTAAGCTTATAAATAAATAAACATTAGATTTATATGCATTGCATCTCTTTAGAATTAATACTCATTTTATAACCTTAAACCTATATTTCGCTGTTACAGACATTATCAAATATCTAGGTCTTATCTGTGAAAGTTCAAATGGGCAAATCACATCATCCACGTGGTTAATTAGCGCCAAAGATATATTGCGATTTTAAGAGGGTTGATACCATGACGAAGCTAATGATACATTCGACGACTATGCACCCTATCTAATTGTACGAGCATCTTGCAACAGTGGGATCACAAATGGCAAGGGCTTATAGGAATGAGTATTATACTGAAATATTTTAATTATTTATAAGTCTTCTGATACTGAAAGTAATATAATTTTATGATGATCTACGTCTTTACTGTATTACATCAAATCATATACATGCATATTATATATTTGAATCTGTTCTGTTAATCTCAGCGATTAGGTGACATTCGGTTTTCTACCACGCATTGAACTGCGGCTATTACCAATTGCTTTATACAATACAACAACTACAATTTCGTTGCAGCATAGTCTCACGTCTCTAGATGGAAGTTTGGAGATGAGGCCTTCCCGCCTGGAAAACCGTGTTTGCATTTTGTCGTACTATGTTTTATTAGGTGTAGTGTACGCGTTGTTATTTGAACTAAATACTAAACAAAAATTTGCAATTACTGAACAAATTATGCTGTTAAGATTTATGTGAACCAAAAGAAATGTCATATAAAACCACATTACTTTTAGTGAGAAATGAACTATTTATTTCATGAACAGAAATATTTCAGTTGCTGTTTCAATATAATTTAACGGGTCGATAGCTGCAGTGGCTAGGCAGCTACTCATTGATGTGGGAGATCGCTAGGGTTCGGGGTTCAATTTTTCTAGAGGGCGGTAACATTTTTCTCGGAGAATTGTATTCCGATAAATCCACCATTTGGTGTTGGGAGCAGTGTGTTTAACAGCGCACACTGAGAAAAGTGTTTTCTAAGGTGTCACACGTAACGCGGTCGTAGGTAGTTCCAAAACAGCCTACCTGGTGTTCGTTAGTTTTATGCTGATTTTGAAAACAGCTTACCTGGTTTTGAGCTGCTTTTGAGTTTTGAGTTGTTTTCGTTAGTTTTGACCTGTTTTTGAAAATAGCTCAAAACTAACAAAAATCAGATCAAAACCAGCTTTAAAACCACGTCAAAATCAACTAAAAACAGGTCAAAACCAACTAAACCAGGTAAGCTGTTTTAAAAAGCAGCTTAAAACCGTGTGACACCGAAGGAGTAGTGGTGGGGGATACCCTAAATGGCCTCTTACCTACTAAAATTTAAGACGCTGCTGCAACTAGCACTCATCACAGATAAAAAATTGACAGACATTGAACAACTGTTGGAAGAATGGAGGTTCAAGAAACTAACAACAATTATTTCATTAAATATTTTTATGTACCAGTATCAAATAAATTAAAAAGCCTGGAATTGTTTATTGTTGACATGAGGTAGATTAGGAATCACTAGTTGATTTAGAAAAAAGAAAAGGTAATACGTATAAAATATAGCTAAGCATGTAGGGTGACTTACTAAGGAAAAGGCTTATTCACTAAATTTACAATTGCCATAGAATACAAATGTTATATTATCTTTGTTCAATCCTGGATCTTAGCTTGAATAATTAATGACAAAATGCTTAATTTGGATGCCATTTAGTGATACGAAAACATGAAAAACGTTGTTTTGATACTTGTAAGTAATTGTAATAAAAAATTCTTTTTTATTTGACAATGATTCATTCAAAACATACGGAAAAACTATGTATTAGTTATAATAACAAAACATCTTGAGCTACTTAAAAAGATTGCTAGTCTTAATGCTCATATGTTATAATTAAGGAAATAATTTCATATGTCTACAACAAACAAATTATTTGGTTGATTTAAAAGTATACTCTGCTTATAAATTTTAATATTACACATCAAATAAATACTTCTTTATTCCCTTTAAGGAAAAATTTTTGTTGCTTTAAAGAAATTTAAATTTAAATTAATTAAATGGATCCAAAAACAACTCCTTGCTTAATTTAAAGTCATGCACAACCTCAAAATTATTGATTTTACTTTCTATAAAGGTGGATATGAAGACATAGATCTAACTCATATGATTACTGATGTGGCCTACAAACAATGAACTAATTAACTAATCTACTTCTGTGACACTTTTATTATCTTGTGCTTATAGTGCAGAAAAAAAAAACAAAAATTCAGTCATTGCGTTATTCATCAGAAAACATTGGTAATCAAAACGGTATCAATAGAACTGAAATTAATATTCAGGACAGCGATAAATTTGATCAAGAATAGTGCAGTCAACTCACGACATATAATTACATAGAACAATGAAAACTGACCATTACAACACACATTAATACACATCGAAGTGAAATAGTTCTCGGAATGAACAGTACTCGTTCGATTTTGAAAGTAGCACAATGATGTGAGGTCATTCTTAATACTACTATTCTAAAAAAGTTTCTCCAGAAAATCTGAACAGTATGTGGTTCATTACAAAACTAATATTGGCCATCTTTGACCACCTCAATGATTTGAATACCAGACTGCAATTGGAATTCTAGGAGAACTGAGTTACAACACCGCAGACTCGATTAATTATGGTTTGTTCGCAAAATTTAAAAAACACTTCCCTTATCTTGACAAAAATGAAGCATAGATGAGGAATCAATTCTCTACAAAATAGAGACGTCTTGGAAATACAAAAAAGATGAAGATTTTATTCCTTTTGTTACCAATGCAATGCTTCAAATTGCATTTGATTCCATTTCCAATTAACCATCATAGTGAACAATAGAACATAGAGCTCACCATTCACAATAAGCTTCAGGCAATGTGAAGTATGGGGGAAGTAACGGCTGTGACAACATTGTCAATAGCATCGATTAAGATGATTCAAAACTAATGGAGATAGCAGCATGTGATGGTTGTTCAAAGAAAAAAAGGTAAGAAGATAGCAACTTGTTTCGTGCATTGCTGGTACCTTCACTCTAATATGAGTTCCTATAGTTATTTGTATTGTAATTTTGTATTCATCTTTACGGGGTGTCTCTAAAAGGTGCGGAAAAAAAAAACGCTACCACACATTTCTAAGGGCAAAATATGGCGATCTAACCCAATTTACCTCCGTCGAAAAGTAGATGCACCATTGCATTGAATTGTCACAAGAATAACACCTACATTACAAAAGCAGTAAATTTTGTGATTTTATTTTCGAATAAAAACAGTCAACAAGAGAGTTATGAACAAACACAGTTAATTAAATGCTTTCAATAAATTTTAATAATGGCCTCCATTTTCGTGTGTACAAAGATTAATTCGTCGTAAAAAATTAAACTGAACTCTCTGGAGCATTTGTTCATCATTTCTCAAAGTGTCAATTCCAGTTTGAATACGTCCCCTTAATTCATCTTCAGTATCTACTGGTCTAGAATACACAAGGGTTTTCCCCATAAGAAGTAATCCATCGGCGTCCATGTCAGGGAATCGAGCTAGCCAATTTGCGGGGCTCCCTACCTATCCATATATTTGGATACTGTTCATTCAAACAATTACGTACGTTTAACGTAAAATGCGGAGGAGCACCGTCATGCATAAACCACATTCCTCTTCTATGTTCCAACGGCAGAGGATCTAATAAGTCTGGTAAATCGTTCTGAAGAAGTTCCAAATAATTTTCGCCATTTAGCCGAGGTGGTAAAATAACAGGACTAATTATGAATGTGTCTATAATTCCTGCCCACACATTAATCTTAAACTCATGCTGATAAAGGGTTACTCTAGTTGCATGAGGATCCTCTTCAGCATAGACATGTTCATTGTGCAAATTAGTAATGCCACTCCTCGTGAAACTGGCTTCATCTGTGAATAAAATTTTGCGTGTAAAGTGCCTATCATGATTTCTGTGTTCTTGAATAAACCGACAGACACCTAGGCGTGGTTCAAAATTATGCGTTCATCATGGGATCATGTACCCGCTGAACATGAAACGGGCGCAGAAGTTGTTCTCTAGTCACTCTATTAACAGTATCTTTGCTTACACCTACCTCTAAGCCCAATCGTCTACTGCTGAGTTTTGGATTTTCTTCAATTCGATCTAAAATATCCTCCTCAACATCCGCGGTCCTTACCGTACGTGGACGACCATAATTAATAGAAACAGGCGCAAACCTACCCGTTTCACGAAGACGTCTTTCAACTGCCGCAAAGGTTTTATGGTTTGGTGTGCGGCGAGTCGAAAATCTTTCGCTGTATACTCGGCAAGATTGTAAACTATTTCCTTGGCAATATCCATAAACCAATAACATATTGGTCATTTCTTCGTTGTGTAATGTATGTGTAATGTACGGCCATTTAGTAAAAACAATGTGCAAATATTTGGTAATTCACTTGCTGATTCTCTTTCACGAAATTTCAGCACTACTAGCAATTAAAAACACACACCGACAAAAAACAACAATGTACAAAAACCTCAACCACGAAACACCTATTTCAATAAAACTGTATGCTTTTTTGGATTCGATTTAACGTCAATTTTGAGTGACAATTATTTTATTGACACGCCTTCTCTTCAAATTGTGTCCAGTTGAAGCCATACACGAAATGAATTTTTTATATCCAGATTATTCATAAAAGGCTGCTCCAATCAACTCCTACCAGGTATACCTTTTCTAGGCAAAACACATTGGAGAATGAGAATTTTTATTTAAAAGTTAAATACAGTATGTCTCAAAAAAGTTATTACGTTTTAAATTGATACAATATGCCGCAGGTGGCGATCTCTACATTTTGCAATGAAAATGAGAGCAGATTTAAATTTTTTATTCCACGAAACCCTCCCTACCCAAATATTGTGACAATATACCAATTATTACAAAAATTATTTATAAAAAACTAAAACCAAATTGGACTTTTGACGCACTCTGTATCTCCGAAAGCATCCACTTTTGAACTGAGATAACTTGGATTGGATCGCCATATTTTGCCCTTAGAAATGTGTGGTAGGGTTTTTTGCGCACCTTTTAGAGACACCCTGTATAGTTAAATTCACTACAAAGCATGTTATAATTTATGGTATCTACGTTTTCGTGCCGATATTGATATAATTAAGAAGAATTTGGGAAATTATTTCGCTTTATTCAACGTACAACTCACAGCTTTATAAAACACATTAGTTGTTTATTTTAGAATCTAATAATAAAGGATATATAGGTTGTATATATGTAAATACATTTAAGTAAGAGCCATATATATTCAGCGAAATTCCAAATGGTAATAAATGTGTTAACACTGTTTCGAATAAAGATACAGTTGAAATAGAATGCGGTATTCAGCCTACAAAATTTCAGTCAGTTACTTTTTTAACATTTTACGTTTTCATAAATATAATAATTCAGCAATGGGAGAGTTGTGCATACTTGGAAACCGTAACTTTTTCGAATTGTCGAGTATTCAAATAGCGTGAAAAAGGTCACATTCAGGAGTTATACAGTATCTCACTACAGATTTTATTGCTACCATCATCGTTTGAAATTAAAGCTCCTAACTTTCACGAAGTGCTCCCGTAAATAATACGGAGTTTCCGAATACCGTCAAAGAAGGCACAAATTACTCGGCTTTGCCGTTCAAGGCGTCTGGCTCTCAGCCTTTGCAATTTTGCCATCGCTATCGTACACGTCCCAGACTCGACTATACGTATACTTATGCAACATTACGCTGAGGCATAAATTAAAGTCCGCCATGTGTTTCTGGCTCCTAGTTCGTACAAAGACGGAACGTGTAGGCCGAGAAGCTCGAGTTTGTAATTACCGGATGGTGTTGTGGTAGGTAGTGGTTTTTAATAAATTGACATGTATTATGTGATTAACATAGTGGAACGCTTCGAAGTAAAAGGAAGAATTAGTTCTGTTAGTGTTGTATGTGAACCTTAACAAAGCGCTGACTTTCAATTACTTAATACTCCAAGACTCGGTTCATCCTTTCAATTCGGTGAGTTGTTGCAACTTTTGAATATCTTTACGTAATTAGTATAACTAGCTTTAATAAGAACGCATCTACAGGTTGTTCCTTGAATTGAAATTGAAATACTGACAGTAGATACATGCTACAACAGTTGTTCTTTTTCATTAAAAATTAACAGCGGCCTTTACGGAACTTTCGTCTACATATCAGACTTATCACAATATTTGTTCTTTACCTGAATAAATGCTTTTGTATTCTTTATAGTGCTAATGATTCAGTGTACACAATTTTTCCTGCTTTAGTTAGATCAAGAAACAGAGCTGCCACAAAATTTCCTTCATCTAAATTAGTATGGATGTATTGAAAAGCAGTAGGTGTCGTAGTTTCTACTAGCAATCGGATAAACTCAATGTTGCACTAAATCCATAATCTTATATCTCACCAAGAAGCTCGACTTTCTAGTATTCACCACTTCCCCGATAGCCTTTGAAAGTATTATTAGACTAGAATTAAACGCAGATATTGGCTTCACTTTTTTAAAGTATTGGAAGGAAACCATTTCATCATTTAGTAGATTTGTTAACTATACGATCCTCTGTCGAAAAAGAAACCAACAAATATATTATATTAAATTATATCGAAGGCTTCTATGAGTTTTTCTTATAAGGACTTCTGGGTTTTGACTACCGCATAGTATAGTAACAGTTTAGAAAAAACTATTTAAGAAACTGTTCGAATTTTTTCCGTCAATCACTTGGTAGTGTCTAAAACTTCTTTGTACATTCACCTCATTTACGACTTTGTTTTCACGATTTCTTACTGGCCTCGGTTGAGCAGAGTATACAACCCTTTTTAAATGATGCCAGAAATAAAAATCTCAAAGAGTCAGCTATGGCAATCTAGGCAGCCATTCGATGCGCTTTATTGAATTGGATTGCTTGGAATAATCTTATTTGCATTTATGCCTATCCATAGACTTAATATTTTTGATGATATTGCGTATCATTGTGCTCTATCATCCAATGAGGATTATGTTCTGCTTTGTGCCTGCAGTTGAGTCTGTTGATAAAGCCATTAAGCCACGTTTATCTGGCCTTAACATAATACGGCTTATAAAGTTGGGCTGTATGTTAATACAATTTGTTATATCTTGACAGAATTGTACGTGTATCTGGATCATCCTCTGATAGATCCTGAGGCAATCTAACCTTGTGCGACTGCATTTTAACAAGCAAAATATCTGAAGATTTTTCACAATTAGTAGCTGTTTTTGCACGATTCGGTTTTGGCAATTTTTTCCCAATACATACCTGTGTGCTCAAAATTGTGCAAAATTTTGTGGGTTCTTGATCTATAAATCTTAGTATCACGGCTATAGGTATTGCTTGATTGAAAATGTTGCTTACTTCTGGTAAGGATCTACGCTTATTTATTAGCACTGGGCTAGTAACGGTGCAACTGTCGAAATGGCAAAAAGTCTACAGGAAAAAATGAAGTATTAGATCTCATGACAACTAAACCATATTTCATGGATGCAACAATAAGTCGCGTTCAGCGTATTGGGTTGAAACAAATGTTTGACACAAAAATGTATGCGCTGACATGATTCGTCTTTTCAGATAATCATTATGATGTATCGATTTTCTTGGTATCTTGCAGGCCTTGCACCAAATTCTTCAACAGCTACTGGATGGAACACCCACTCATGCTCACTCTAATCGATAAGTATGTATTGTCTTTGAAATGGGCCAAGATTTTGTTGCATTACGCGGTATTTTTTTCGAAAAAATATTACATTATTTATTTTGCCAAAATACTAGCAATTTGATTTTAGTCTTCTAAATTTACTCTTAGACATTTGTGACAAATGTCGATATTCTGTGGTAACCAAAAAATGTAGAAATCGCATTAGATCTACATATCTAGAATTGTAGAGATCACGTTAGATCTATTTGTTAAAGCACACGTTTTCTTCAAATGATCATTTCTGAGTGTGAATCGTAGTGATTGAAGAATCCAAAATATTACTACGGTGCTGCATTGTGACCAATAGGACAGAGACACATAAATTCTATTTTCAATTCTGATAATATTAGTCTCCGTTTGATCGTTCCAAATACTGAGATAGTACAAAGTTTGTGTGTCTAAGTATTGATTGTACTTACTAGAAAACAATATATTGCTTTGTATAAAATCAATTTATATTTCAGAAAATATACGTGTACGTGTACGTACGATGAAAATATGTTCTAAAACTGCAGCAACTGAAGTTTCCGTTTTCACGAAGAGCGTCGTTATATATTTTTATTTTCGTGTGCAGATTTTATTTTCAGCGTAAATGATGTGAGCCCAACAATAGTATGTATGCTATTTTTCAGAAACGTGTTACGCGCGGAATCCAATCTGTCTTAAGGACGGAGTTTCCACTTCATTTTTGCAATAACTAAGCTATTTCACATACAACGAATTTCTTTGTCGGATATTGTAAATATGAAAAATTTGAAGTATTCGCAATAATCCAAAACCTCATCCTCCTCTGTCTTGAAATTAATTATGCTCGCCTCGAGAAAATTTAAACGGGAGAAGGGTTTCGTAAACGTCCGTCGCGATTTTAAATTCGGTAACTCAACAGCTCCAACCTATGCTTGTCGCTTTTATTTTTGCATATTCACGAAATGGTAATTCGTCGTAAATCGCGCTCCACTTTACGGAAGTGGAAACTGTAGCGATAACTGGACGTATACTTATCGCAATTTGGCGAGAGTTTAGTCAAGCTAGACTACATTAGAATATTATGTGTTTTAGTATAATAGGAAACTCAAATAAAGCTGTCACTTGATTTTAAGAAATCAATTTATTTTCGAACAATGCACTTAATTATCAACTACTAAAACTATGATGTGTCCTAGATAATAAGACACTATAATGTCTCTTAATAGATTTGTTTAAGACAGTTTTAGAAAGCTGGTAAGAAATTCTGATCATAATATTCGCATCATGCCCCGAGGATAATTTTAGTGTGTTTATATCTGACAGAATTTATCTTTCAATTCCTGAAATATTTCCACTCGTACGTTTAATTTACTTAAGAGGGCGTTTCAACATAAAAAATCTCGTAATATCCAAGATGACAAGAAATCACAACTGTATTAGAATATAGATGTCACTACTATATTAATTATGCGCAATTGTCATTCTCTGTAACAAAAGTATCTTGATTTTATTATGAGCTATTTTTTTTGTCAAGATACAAATACATCTTACAACTCGCGGTTATATGTGTACAATTGAATTTTTGTTGGCTGTACATAGTAACTCTCATATATGTAGCTATCCTTGTTTTCGACGGCAATGTTGTAAAGTGATTTGAAGCGCGTTCCTTATACAGAATATTTTTCTTCTTTGTAAGATGTATTTTGATTACCTATTGAAAATTTCGGTCAGTCATCTGTCATGTACCTATATGTTTTGTCTCATTTTCTTCGACTTATCACTCCGTTTATTTATTCGGCGTAAAATAGTTTATTTTAAAGCTACTCTGATTTTCAATACTACCTATAAACTACATATTATTAGTACAATCAAAATACATAGTTAGTTAGCCATGTAAGAAATGTAAAATTATAGGTTTTTAAGATGAAACTCTGTAAGAGAAAGCATTCGAGGGAAATTTTTTTACCAAAAGAAACGTAAATGATGTATTTCGTTTTACATATTTTGCAAAAAGAGTGAATGTTTCAAGGCAACTACAGAGATGACCAACGCTTTGGCCCCTGGCGAAGAAATTCTATTTGCAAAGTAAATGAAAACCATTCACATGCACCGGTATAGAAAATATGTGTTACCCAAGAAAGCCCATTTATATAATAATCATTGTTTGTATAATTTAAGCGCTCCGGCATGACTTATTGTAATTATTATAAGGTAAATAATTTTTATTCGACAACTGACAATTTATAATTTTGTAAATGCTGTCATGGCTAACTAATAAAAAACAACTAATGCAAACAGTATGTATTGTAGAAGATAAAAACACTAACTTGCCAATATTTCTAAAATTATCAATTTTTATAATAGACATGCTTATACAAAGTTACCCTTATTTTTAATGCCGAACAAGATAAAATTACAAAAATTGCCACTTTCCATTTAAAAAAATTGACTTTCAGTAATTTTTCCGATTTCATTTTCAGACGTATATTTCGAACACTCTGTATGAATAATTGTAACAATTTTATACAAACAGTATTTAATTAGGTCATCTACTTGAGAAACATCACTTCAAAATAAATAATAAACTAATCCTTATCTGGAAAAAGTGCAATTGATTATCTGCCTGCAAACGTCAAATTTAGCATAAGAATGTAAATAAGTCAAAAAGGGTTAGACTTAGGTATATGACATTATACATGAAATATATTTAGAATTTGAAACAGAATCTAAAGACGTGCAATATACAGGGTATACTATTTAAAATACCGAAGTTGGTGCTGACTTCCGGTATATACCGAAGCGCCACCATCTTGAAAATATTTTAGGCGAGTGGCCTCCATCGACTTTAGTATACTGCCAAAATTCCAGATCATTCCTAGCTATAGTTTTCCCGGAATCGATCGTTGCAGTTCCCGGTAAACCGCCCTGTATTGGAAAAATACTGACTACAGTCTCTAAGAAATAAAAAAAAATAATTGATTAAGTGAGAAAGGAATTCTTGTTGAGAAACAATTTATAAAATAAGATTTACTATAAATTGTATTGGTCTATAAGGCTTATTATGATGTGATAAGTAGTAATGTATAAGAATGTAAAATAAATTAATAAAATTAAAGCAGCATTAAATACGTACCCAAATTACTTCTTTACTATTTTAAAAAGTATACGTATATTATTATTTTAACATAAAACTTCTTTTATTTCTCTTACTTAGACATAAATGATAAATTATAGCAATTAAAATAATAGGTTGCTTGCAGCGCAATCGCAAGAATGATTGCCAAAGTGCCAAAATTCGAAAATTTATGTAATGTAGGTGGCAGCGGACTAGTAAGAGCACAAAATAAAATTATTGGTAATTATACAGGGTGTTCAGAAAAGGAGTGTAATGTCAAAGATGTATTCTTTTAAATGGAACACCCGGTATATTATGTGTTTTTTGAATTGCGCAATTAAAAATATTGGGATTTGATACGGGATTGTAATGACCTAAAGCTTACGGTTTGGGAGTTATGGACGCATCAATTAGAAAAAAATGCTATAATCTAGCAGGATGTGGATTGGTTAGTATAGTGTTTAGAAATATCGTGCATATCATGAAGTTTTCCACGTTAGTATACTTTTATTCCGAGGTATTAATTTTAAGCTTCATCGATCTGTTATAGAGAGTGTTCACCATTCGCGAATACTAAGTTTTCTCAATTTTTTCAAATGGAACACCCTGTATATTATTACCAGATGCTAATAAGGGCACTTCTAGCTTTCATTTGATATAAGGGTACGGCTGTCTAACTCCAATAGTTTTCAAGAAACATCGAATTAAGTTTTGAAATTTACCATTTTTAATAGCATTTTGTAGAAATTATTTTACATCTACTCGTACATCGATATTATACTACGAAAATGAGCACAAAGTAGTATCAAAAATGGAAATTTACAACAAACGTTCAAAACTCGGCCATCATTGGCTATGCAAATGTCAAGTCCTCGAATAAACGATATCCTAACATGTTTCAAAATATCAGAAGAAATATTTCTAAATGCTTGAGAAATTCTAATTTGCATATTTTTGGCTGTTGTTGGTCCTACTGAGTAAACCTGTTGTTTTATGTGTCCCCACAGAAAAAAGTCTACCGGAGTTAGATCAGGAGACCTAGCAGGTCATGGAATAGGATCTCCTCGCCCTATCCATCTTTCAGGAAGCCACTCTTGCAAATAATTCCTGACTGCTTAATGATAATGTGCTGTGTGTCGAAATGACGCCTCGTCACTAAACAGAATACAGTCTAATATTTCTGTATGGATTTGGAGCCTTTGTCTCATTTCTTGGCAAAATCCTAGTCTATGCTCGAAGTCGTCTTCATCTAACTGCTGATGGAGTTCCATATGATATGGATGAAAATTGTATTTTTTCAGTATTCTTCTAACTGATGTTTCACTAATTCCCGTATCTAAACTGATATTACTCACACTCCGCATGATAATTTTGTTCTACGAATAACAGCACAGATAATTTATTATCTTCATTAGAAATTAGAGAATGCGTAACTACCTTTTTAGGATACGCAACGCTACCTGTAGCATCGAACCTTTCTTTTAGTTTTTCAAATGCCGTTGGCTTAGGTTTACGTAAATTCGGATAACGTTGCGCGTACAACCTACTTGCTAATAAACAGTTACCAGAACATTCTCCCAAAATGTATACTATATTTATCATTTCCGGAACGGAAAAATTCATCTTTAATCACAATATTATAACAGCAATGACACACTAACTGCGCACAAGGAAAAGGTCAAACTCTTTTGTTCAATTTTATTTGAACTAGCCATGCCTACTTGAGTTTTTATACAATACATATTTATTCGTATGTGTATTTTTGTTGTTAAAGATAGAGAGCAACTGTGGCCACAGGCTTCCTTCTAGGCAGAAAGATCATTACGTTAAGGCCACTAAAAACTGTGTGCTCATTTTTGTAGTGCAATATCAATGTACGAGTAGATGTAAAATAATTTCTAAAAAATGTTATTAAAAATGTTAAATTTCAAACCTTAATTCTTATAACAAATGAAAGCTAGAAGTGCCCTTATTAACAATTGCTAATAATATACAGGGTGTTCCATTTGAAAAAAAATGAGAAAAATTAGTATTCGCGAATGATAAACACACTGTATAACGGATCAATGAAGCTTAAAATTAATACCTCGGAATAAAAGCATATTAACATGGCAAACTTCATGATAAGCGCAATATTTCTAAACACTATACTAACCATTTTTCCAATTAATGCGTCCATAACTCATAAACCGTAAGCTTTAGGTTAATACAATTCCATACCAAATCCCAATATTTTTAATTGCACAGTTCAAAAATCACATTATATACCGGGTGTTCTATAAAAAATAATACAATTTTGACATCACACTCCTTTCCTGAACACTCTGTATAATTACCAATAATTTTATTTTGTGCTCCTACTAGTCCGCTACTACCTACATTACATAAATTTTCGAATTTTGCAATATTAAAGGAGTAATATGACAATCCCGGATGGATGGCGGACCCTGTATATGAACGACATTGAAAAAAATCATTTTAAATGAAAAATTCTATAAATATTTTATAACTAGCCTTCCACGTTTTCAGTCTTCTCAACGTCGTAGTAACTGACGTTCGGGGTCATAGAAGTTAGAGAGCGTTCTTCACAAAAATCACGATTTCATTGTGGAATTTCCTTTGAAAAATATTGGCAGCATTCTTTGGTCTTCCCCTCTATTGACTGTGCCATTCCCTCTAAAAAAAAAAGCAGACGATTCGAAAGGGAAATCGTTCCGCAAATTATCTTTTCAAATGGCGAATTCCTGTCAATTTGCGATACTTAGGAAAATCGTCCGGAATGTGAGCGATATGTATGTTTCTATTATGAACATGTCATAAGTATAGAGTAAATGTTCAGACCGAAGTTAATAAATGTTTTTTTTTATGTTTTTTGCTTTTGTTTTTTATTTCTGGAGCTCACTGCGTGTAACTGCGATAGTCGACGGAATTATATTTCATATTCGATTAGAGGGGATATTTCGGACTCGGTTCGATCTGGCGGTGCTTTTATGTAAATGCCTATTCCGAATCTCCTCTTTTGTATTCCGACGGGTATTCATAATATCAATTACACACACACATACACGGATACATCTCTGTAATATTTTTATCTCGCTGAAGCATGGATTAAAAGTAGATGGGGTTTTTTCATTGTCGCTATTTTAACTCTACTAATCAGCTTAGATTCGACTTTATTCTGATATATAACGTCCAGAAATTTTTTCCAGAGAAATATACAGAAACTTTCGGTTATTATCGTGCCAGATTAAAAGATTTCAGTCTCATAGAGTTTCATAATTTCTACTGAAGTTAACGGAGAAATAGAGATGTAGGGTATTATAATGTTATACTCTCAATCAGCAACATGTTTTTACATGATGATTAAAATTCAAGCTAGTTAACAAAAATACAGTGAAACGATAGTCCAGCGTAGAATTAAAATTCAGGCTTCGAAGGTTTAACATTAATAGCAATTATTTTTAGAATGATACTTGTAACCATCAACCGTCAAAAATTGTGCATGTGTTATAAGTACTTTGTGGTATTGGAATTAAAGTTGAGCCTTAATAATTAAAAATGAAAACTTGGAATTAAGAGTTTTCAAAACATTTATTAAAATCTGTCATAAACAAAACAATCGCTAACACACAAAACGGCTTAATTTCTAGTGGATTAAAAATCCTCAAACAGAGATTAATAATTAAACTATTTATATTGATATATTGATTAAAATAAAGTGCCCTACAAACCAGACGTAACAATTCCATTGATATGAATAATACAATTTTTCTGCAACCTCAGGATCCTATTGTGTGTTAGTCCGTGTTTCCCCAGAATTGTCGGTCAAAGAAATGTTTCTCAGAAAACTGAATTATGTTATATGAGTATTGGTTAAAGCATAAAAATAGTATGACCAACGTGGTGTGAACACGTAAATAGTGAAGATAGCTGGACCACATATGAGTTCTTGATGTGCACCCTTTAAAACTAAGGTAGCTTCTGTAGTCAAATCAACAACATTTAAAATTCAAGCAAGTAATCTATGTCTCTACGTGATAAATACTCGAGGGAAGCTTAGCACGATCAGACTGGCAACTTTGCCGTTGTCACAGGCACCAAATATAGTGAAACCTCAACAAAGTAATCACCGTTTCAGGCGACCGCCTGCTCGAACGACCATATTTTCTTGGAATGGTTTTTAGTATCATATACATAATGTACAACGTTCTAAAACGACCTATTTCTAACGCGACCATGACTACTTTAAAACGACCGCATCATCTATATGCATCATACTTACATACATATATAAAACAAATATACCTATTAGGGTATTCACCGGACTGGCGGATATCATTCTAAGCTCGGTGCAGTGTTTTGTCGCGTTTTCTATAATTACTAGCGTTTAATTTTCATTATTAATAATGATAATATGTTCTGTATATGCATTTGGAAGATGCTGTCTAATGTGACCACCTGTCGAAGCGACCGTTTTTGTTTGGAACGGAGGGTGGTCGTTTTATACAGGTTTTACTGTATATCGTCTGCAGCGATGGTTGTTGCAATTAGCGTAGATATGTCTTCGACAGAATTCCAATGAATAAATTTGTAAAACATGATCTGATCCAAAATAATATGGTTTGGGAAGCTAACATCTCTTCAAAACATTTACATACAGCACATAATATAAGCTGTCGGATACTACCTTTTAGGAGCATGGGTTACATTAAACACCTTCAAACAAGAAAAATTACAATTTGTTAAATATATAAATTAGGAACAGCAACAACACAGCTTTATACTTTGATAAATTTTAACTAAATGGAGATGATTATGATAATCTAGATTGGGAGATAAAGCAAAATGTTTGACAGTTTTGAAGTAAATATCTGTTTTTTATATCAGAGCTACTGCATGTTTTGTAGGATCCATGAGAATCAAGTAGAAATGGTCACCCTCTCGTCAATTTTAGTAAAGAAATGTTCTCAATTGTGGTTCATAACGTGTCGTGGGTCGAACTGGTAACTTTTGTTAACCATTGCTATCCACCTTTTGAATTCAAGCAGAGCTGAAAGTATCTTTAGTGAAAAGATAAAAAAGTATCTAAGATACTAAAAGTATCTTAGATACTTTTATTTAAGATACTTTTTGGTTCATTTAAAAGATACTTTTGTTATAGATACTTCTTAAAAGTATCTAGTATCTTTTATCTTTAAAAGTATCTTTAGATACTAAAAGTATCTATAGATACTAAAAGTATCTTAGATACTCAAAACGTGAGAAATCAATACTTTTTCTTGATTCGACATGACGCGACAAGCTTCGACAGGCCGCGCTGGCCGTAACGTGAGAGACGATGTATATTGCATGTATATTGTTTTTTGCATCTCGCCGGCATTATTCGTTTATCTTTTACATCCCTAAGTTAGTTAGTTTGCCATGTTAAATGTTGAATGTTTTGTTTTTAATGCATAATGCATTTTGTGCTGTTTTTTTTAACAGACTAATTTATGTTTATTTTATATTGCTTTGAGAATTTTAGGTTTAATTTTTGTTTTCAATAATACATAGTTTGTAATAACTTCACGTCTTTTGATTCTTTTATATCCCAAAACCCAAAGTATACGACTGCAAAGTGCTTCCTGGCTTAAACTTAAATTGTATGATCATTTACAGGGTTAAAATGATGTTTTTACGACCAAAGTATCTTAGGCACTGTACACTGTGCCTTTAGATACTAAGGATCTTTAGATACTAAAAGTTTCTTTAGATACTTAAAAGTATCTAAGATATTTTTACTCAAATACTTTTCGGTATCTTGTATCTTAAGATACTTTCACCAAAAAATATCTTAGATACTTAGTATCTTAAGATACTTTTTGCCTAAAGTATCTTAAAAGTATCTAGATACTTTTAAAAAGTATCTTTTACAGCTCTGAATTCAAGTCACTTATCTTTCCTTTGTATGACCGCCCTGTATACACACAGTGGTGCATATTTATACAGTAGAATCCAATGGCAGACTTACTTGGATGTAAGTGGCGTTGCATGTGCAATGTTTTGTTGCGAGGTGGTTAGATGTGTCACTTTTCTCTTCATCTTCTCTTCTTTTGTCTTTCATTTTGTCGAGTCCTTGGTGGCAGAACTATAAATTTAATTCTGAAAGATATCATTTATCGGCTCATATTGGGTGATAAGCAGGTTAGAGGGAATCTACAGCTTTGGCAAATCGTACACAGAAGATTGAAGCAATAGCAGATTAGTCGAAAATACTACAGTAAATAATATAGTAAGTAGATTGCGGTCTGATTGGAGGAGTATACCTGAAAAAAAAACCACCAGAACTTTCCTATAGGAGGCAATATTCAATAATAATTGCACACTGTCATTTGAAAAGCACAATTGAGGCACATTTCACTTAGATTATACTGCAAGAATTCTATGTATATTTCTTCATTTACCACGCGTAAAATTGTTAAAACCTGTTTTAATACTCAATGTGTTGTGTTCGGTAGCCAGAATAACAACAGAAAGCTCAGCCGCTTTCCTTCCACATCATTCTCTTATCAATTGTTTAGGTAACCTTCCCTTATCGATTTGAAATTGTTTATAACAGCCATTTGCTATTTATACAGGTTGATTTAAAATCTCCATATACACTGAGATTCAAAATTTTTCATCCATCTTAACACCAATCACTCAGGCAAGATATATTTTTGTATGTAAGTTCAAACGGTGCCAATTTGTTGTAAAACTATCAAAACTAACTACTATATCAATAACCTATAATTTATGTCCGTCGTTATCTGGAGCTATCTCGTTCTTTTCAAAAGTATCCAGAATTATAAAAATCCGTATCCAATTCAAATAACAAGTACGATTATATTCAGATTTTAATTAGCAGAGGTTCCAACATTCTAATTTTTTAATTGGAGCCCAGTTTGAAAATAATCACATGGCAATATACATACATACATGTAAAGAATTCGTTTAAATTGTAATCAATTGTAAGAGTAAATTATTTTCAAGTCTCTGTGATAACGCTGTATATAAACGCAGATACTTCATATCTAATGATTTTAGTACTGAACCTTCCCAATTTCTCCTATAACAGTCGATACAGCAGTATGTTTATATTATTTTATCTGATAAAATTTACATATGCCCTTATTAATGTGAATGATATAACAATTTATGTATGAAACATATATGTATACATACTACTATTACAGTACATGTGAAGCAAGTAAGAGTGATATGCTGTGTGATTTGTTTTATATACATATGTACGTCAATTGTTTGTAAATTATTATAGTTGTATACATAATCTGTTGTCTGTATTGTGAAGTACATGTGCATGTGGTGCTCTATTTATTACAATCTACACGTGTATGAATGCCCGTAAGTAATTATTTATAATTAATGCTGCTTTTTCGATTAAATATCAAATTAATGAAATCATCAAGAAATCTGAATAGAGCAATAAATTGGTTGAAGTATAAATTTATATTATAGCGACAGATGAACATCTAATGAACCTTTCGAGACTACCGAAGTATAAACTAGATTTATAGATGAGAATATGATTCAAACGAGTACGCACTTAAGCTGAAACATTGTATATTTGTGTAGTAGTATACGTGTTTTGTTACTGGATACAGTTCTTTGAAGGTAGTTTGCTTTTGTTATTAATACATTTTCTTTAGTCGATTTTGATATGCGCATAATTTGTTTTGTTTTTCTTATTTTTGTATTTGTGAAAGAACATTTTATGAATTTATGGAAAAATGTGGTGTATTTGTATTTTTCTTAGCGATACTTTGTAGTCGTCTGAAATGCTAATTATTTTATGTGAAATTCGCTTCGAACAATAACAAGTTTTTAGTCGGATGAACTAAAGAATAAGAAAAAACGTGGTTTTATTTATATTTACGTATTTTGTAAATTAAAGTTGTTAAAGGTCTAATTTTTTTTTTAATGTTTTAATGACACATTGAATTCTATGTACAATGATATCAAACATACAGTATCTGCTACTTAAAAATACATCTGTAAATAAAGTAGGCGAGGGCTCTATTTAATGAAGCAAACTCCCATCTGCGGAGCTTTGCTCCAATTGCAAGTAGACCTAATAAAACATTCATTAATATTTTATACAAGCAGATACACAGGAAAATATATTGTTTGTTTAAAGCAACACATGTATAATAAAAATAGTTAAGTCTTCCGTGAAAGTGATCACGTTGTATAACCTGACAGAGTACATCTCAGTAGGCCTTGGTAATTTTAAAACAATATCTTCATCAACAATGAAGGACCTGACATTAGTTTCCGAAAACTTTAAATTTAGTGATCGCTTGTAAAATACTCTTTGATAGTTATCTTGGTAGTCATAAATGACCTTAGCTACGTAGTGTCGGAAAGAGTTCTTTGCTTTATCTAGAAACACTAGTTTAGAGTACTGCTGTCAATTTTCTTCCTCTTGGGCAGTTTTCACACTCACTAACAGATACAAAATCGTAGCTACGGTAATGAACAGAATATTCTGCGTTGGTGTCTGTGGAGTATATTCTGGGGTTGGCAGCAAAAGAACATATCTAAACATCCTAGTTACGTTTTCGTTTGTTCGTTTTAATTTTTGTACGGAGCGTTTTTTCTCCTTAGCAGCATGCTTTTCTCTATCATCAGTTGCTTTTTTTCCTAAGTGTTTCCTTTTGGCTTTAATTTTAGGGAGAGGAACTATATCTCCTGGTCTGCTTAAACGGCTCTGACGGCACGTAAAGCTGTAGCGGATGTTGGATCATAACTATCCACCATCAGTGAATGTTGTATATTGTCACCATCATTAAATATTACTATTCGTGCATTATCATTGAACTTTTTTTCTGATGACTGATCCGTTACATTTGACGATAAAAAATATCTGAGAATATATTTTCGTTAAATGAGCAAACCCTTGTAGCTATAAAAGCTTGACTTGTAATTTCAAGATTGCTCGGTTTTTCAAAAGCTACCTTAAAGGTTTTAGCACAATTATAAACGCTGAATGTTTCGTCTGGGTAGGCCACAGCTGCATTATAAGTCTTAAGTGGACAAAAACATAAAAATCGAAAAGTTGAATTTTGTAACTACTATGGGGTAGGAAGGGGTGGAGGGCAATTTCTGGAAATATATTTCGGACGATTTATGCTTCAATTTCGTCCATATTAAAGATTTGGCTGGGAATAAACATATACATTCAAAAATTCTTTTCTGCCAGTCTTATTTCAACCGTTTTTCGAAGTCAATACGGCGAGTAAGATAGTAAACCAGAAATTGGTTCAGTAGCAGAGGATATTCAGACTGTTTTAATACCATTAGCTTTATAGTTATTTGGCCAAATTCTCAACGGCTATGTTGCCTTTATGTTTGTTGAACTACATGGCGTTAGCTTTGGGGCACAAACAATAATATACCTAAAGAGTGTTAGCAATTTATATACACACTTTCAAAACATACTGAGAACTAGTAACACAGATATTGATTGAGATTGCCAGTTGCGCAAAATTCTGTACATATACGATAATAGTTTTCGAATTTTGGATGCAAGAGTTTTCATTCCTTGAGTTATTTCTAAATTAAAAAAATTACGTTAAAAACAAGAAAATTTCATCCCCACTTCTTACTATAGCCGTAGAACGTTAAGTACGACAAAGTATCCACAATTCGTAGAATATATGTCCATATATTGGAACAGAAAAGAAGAATGATATTTAGCATGCAGAGGTTTTTCAACATATGGAAATCAAGCTAAGAATTGTTGCCAAATTTCAAGCAGAACAACAGTTTTCTTACGAAACGTATAAGGCAATAACGGTTAATAAGTTAACATTAAACTCATGCAAAAGTAAGATATAAGTGAAACTCAGTGGAATATTTTTAATACCTATGCGTAGCTATAGAAGTAATATATATTATGAAGTAAATACTGAAGCCGGATATTGCAGTTACAATGTTGGACGACTCGGATATTTCTGGAACCATTAACGTGCTGTAATTATATTCGATCTCAGGATATTAATTTTTTAGACATTTTTCTTAATAAAAAGAAAGAAAGACAAACGCTTCAACTATTAAAGTTAGACGAATTCAATCTTTTAATACTAAAACTGGCTGGTAGAGCTTTCTGAGAACATCTAGATGTTCATCGATGTAGCAATATAGATCTAATAGGTACAAAATTGGAATAAAATAAGCAGACGTCGCTAGATTGACGGTAATAGCCGTTTCTTAGATTGAAGCTCCGACACCGTATGTGAAGGAAACAACTGTGTTTGAAACAACATGTTTAATGTACTGTAATTTTCTTCTTGATTAGGTAATTATTCTTATTTTCTTGGAAAGATTCTCCATGTGCTAAAAATCCGCTAACTAAGTTCTAAGCATTCTCGATAATCATCAGATAGTAAATCTTAAAACAAATGTTAAAAAGAAAAAAATATATGTATGTATGTATATGTAATAAACATTAATAAGTTACTTACTAATACAGTATTACCAACTAATAGTATTACTGACACACAAAGCGCCAAAATTACGGAATGTTTTCTGTTTAAAATCTATTAAAATAGTTTCTAAGCTATTTCTGTTGGAAAACATGTACAAAAATATCTAACAATTAGTTAGATGTTTAAATCACGGATCACAAACGAAACGTATCTGTCGCATATGTTTGAACGGGTACTATTAATGTTCGTAATAGCAAGAGGCGCTGGACTATCGATTTAGTCATCCGGTGTAATAGTCGATTCGAACCTCCCTCGGGAAGCGATGTTTAAAAGTCGTCCCAGCTGTGGTTGATAACTCTCCAGATACGCTTCAGTGTCGAGCAAATCAACAGCGCCCTGGTTGTAATAATGAGAAAGTAAAGCGAACGAAATGCTTAACACACACATATACGTACAAATAGAAATCTGTAGCGTGCTTAATCTTAGTTGACTTATTGAAATTGTGAGAGCTTTCCTACTACGGGAGGACTTTTTTATATGATCTTTTGTAGTTTCTTGTCTTGATAATGGTTTAAAGATATACAAAAATAGTATTAATTGATTTATTTGTAATATTTTAACTTATTATCAAGCCAACGACAATTTCACCGACATTGTTAACTGTTACTGGAATCGTTATCGAACGTGATTTAAGAATCATACGAAATACAAAATACAACGCTAACAATATATTTCACGGTTGTCGACTGTTGGTTCAGTTGGTTTATTGAAAACGACTACCTAATACCTTTTGATCAGTCTGTTGCATAATAAGATCGATTCGGTTGCAATAGACTTGGCAAAAGAGCAATCTTCGATGTTCTGTTGAAAGGTCTGTTTACCAATAGCCTGGAGCTGTGGCATCAGGTGCTGATCTTCATAAATTGGATGATTCAAGTCGTCAACAAGATAATCTGCATTTCTATATAGCAATCCTCATTCTGAACTTCTTTGATGTCAATCTGATGACATGGGCGGTCCAATCTTTCCCCAACAGACTTAGATATGAACCGGTACAAATAAGCTGGCAAACTAAGCCACAAAATAACATTTATTAGAATCTTCGTTACTGTAAATAACTGAGGAGGGTGAACACATTACTAATAAAAAATATGAAATAATATTTTGCAATTTCTTAAATCGGTTGCCATTTTGAAGAACGTTCCTGAATTTTTTTAAAGAGCTCGTGGACAAAAAATGGTTTAGTCAGCATAATATTTAGATTAAGGCCCAATCTAGACAGCAGAAGCATTCCTGGTCCTTACAATACAAAAAATTCCGTGTAGAAAAATTGACTGCGTCATGGAAGGCAAAGACGCATAACAGGAGTATGTTACACTATTTGTATGTCCTTAAGCGTACATTAACTAGAACAAAGGTCATGTCAATAATAGCCCCTCTGCATAATCAGAACAGATACATTACTATAAACCAGGTAATATAGAAAATTCTCTACTTAAAAAAAAAAAACGAAAATTAAAAACGAATGTTAGGAATGACAACCATTTAAATTGGTGTTTTTTTCTTATGTTTCGCTGCAGACATTTTGGCTTCTATATCAACTTCTGTAACAAATTTGTTAAAGAAGTTGTTAATTCGTTCTAGCATCCACTAATTTGCGAAAGGTTTTTGCAATTTTTCTCCAATATTGCTATCACCAACTACCCTAACAATGCATCTATTACAGCCTTGACAGAGATAAAGGTATTGAAGCTATAAAGAACGACATATTGACCATAAGTTTTTGATTTCATTTTAGGTTATGAAGTATGCTATACAGAATGTCTGTGATTTTACAGTAACTATAAAGCTCCACAATTTTTTTTATAACAAATAACTAATAAGTACTCTTGACCCTAAGATTATAATCCTCCTTCCATCGAGATTTTCCTTCAATTTTGACATATCGGCTTTATAAATTGTGCTATTAATTTTTGTGAAGCCACAATCACGACGGCTTTTACAATTACCAATGAGTAAATCGAAACGTTGTCGTCTAACCTTAGAATCCAGTCTCAATTTTTCCTAGTCCTAAAAAGCATGGCAGGATTATTTTTCTGTGTGAACAATTTTTTGCCTTTTTTGCCTCTTATAATGCTACCTCATTCACTCCTATATGTTTTTTGGGACCATAATAACTTACCACCTCTTCGTTACTCTATGTCAACTAACCGAATCACTTATATTTCTTTACAAACTTTTAAAAACTTTGAATAACAAACAGATATTGTGATATTCATTTTGTCCTAACCTTTTTCATATAAAGCCGATTTTGAGCTGTATCTCTTTAACTGTGACGTGCGCAGTACCAATCAGTAAGTCTTCCTCATGTCTCCAACATAAATTTGAGCTGAGTAGACTCCCCGTTTGCGAATAAAGAATGAAATTGTTTGACATCTCTCAATAATATAATTACGAAGTTCTTCACTGGATCTCTTGGTGCAGAAGTAGAACACTAAACACTTTAACCCACTGAACACCAAACAAGTTTTAACTAAAACACCGACGCGTTTCAACAGCAATGCTGTCATTATCAAGGCGATAATATAACTGTTATATTCGTTTTAGTCGGTGTTTTAGTTAAAACTTGTTTGGTGTTCAGTGGGTTAAAGTGTTTAGTGTTCGAATAATATAATTAGTTTATATCCAAAGCTTGAATGAAATACGAAATTGGAGCTGCTTTATATTAATGCATATGAATGTTTTTATGACCTGTAAGTACTTAGCATTTAATCCCAGATATGTTTCCACTTATTGGTCAAATAAAACAGCAATTCATTATGCAATAAAAGAACCGAGAAAAATGGAAAACGCATAAAACTTGGGAAATTTATATATCATTTGTGGTGTTTACGGTTAGATATATAATTTTAAAGTACTGTTGGTAATAACAACTAGTACTTTTGAATAGTGGAGGCGTTACTAGTATTATTTATGCAACATTAATTTTTTATGTTCGTATTCAGTTATTCACAAATATGCAAAATACCACAATCGAGATACTATATTTAGAAAATGCATTGTATAGACGCATATGTAGTCGTAATTATGTATGGAGATAGCGTAGAGTATAATAAAAAAATATAATTAAACGTGATTTTTAACAAAAGCAGTGTTATATTATGCATGTATTACAATTTCACACGTGCAGAGAAAATTGACGTACTTAATATAATGACACTTTCCTTGTTAGTTTATTAATTGTTCCCGTTCATAGATGTTTGAGTTATAAAATTTGTGTTAGAAGTAGAACATTTGTCTGGCCTAATTCTGAAGCATTTGAATATCTAAGAGTACCGGAATGGTGAATAGTGAGCTATTAGGAATTTTCGAGAAACTCTCGAATGTCTATAGTGGAATGCATCATAGGGTATGTCCTTATTGTTAAATCTATTGGAATCTACTTAACCGAAATTACTATCATTATCGAAATGACTGTGTTTATTTCCACTTTTAATAGGAGAAATTAGAGTGTGAACAATAAGGAATTTGATTTCCGGTATAACATTTTGTTTAATCAAATTGTTAATTAATTCGAAATAGCATCGGACTTGTATTTGCTCTGCAAAGTAGAGAGAGAGAGAGGAATTTATGTTTAAGATTAATTAAAAATTACATGGGTCAGAAAGTTAGTATGGACAGAGAAGTAAATTATATGATTAACATATATATGTAAATCGGCATATTACATATTACACTTTACTACTAGATTTGAATACATTTGATAGCATTTAAAATTTTAATGGTAAACCGGTTTTTTTTAACTTATTTTGGTTCTGCTTATTTTGCATTCCACAAAAACAACCAATAATTTTTTAATAATTTTACATAAATTAACACCGTAATTGAAACAATGTTACATTGTATCCATTGACATTATAACAGAATGGACAGGTCATCTACAAGAGAGAATTGACTCAAAACATCTGACTCAAAATATCTGGAAAAACAGATTGTAAGGGCAAAACTAGCAGGCATGTATATATATATACAGAGCATTCCAATGAAAATGATCCACCTTAAATTAGTCGATAATGTCAAGAAATACGAGAAAACGACGAGAACATACGAGAACAATTTAGAAAATATCTTCTTAAGTTTTAAGGCTATTTTCTGTTACATCAACGATTCAGTAGAACTCAAGGTTAACTATAGTTGGTACAACTGCCATTAAATGTCATATATACGGTCAGTTAGCAAAAAATCTTGAGACACATTAGGAAGGCAAGGGTTTACATTAGGAATTTCTCTTAATGTAAACTTCATCGATGAAATGGAAATAAATGTCACTTTTGACATTTGTTTCCATCGTAACCTGTCACTTTTGACAGAGGTAAGTTTAAGGCTAAAACATGTGGAATCTGAGTGACCACCAAAAAGCGATATTACAAGCTAGATTTGCTGATGGTGTCGCAATAAGCGCTATAGCTGCCGAAGTACAAGTTAGTAAAAACACGGTGCTGTCAGCAAAGAGAAAACTTATGCCCTTACAATCTCTATCTCTTTTTCCAGATATTTTCAGTCAGATGTTTTGAGTCAATTCTCTCTTGTAGATGACCTGTCCATTGTGTTATAATGTCAATGGATACAATGTAAACTTCGATAAATATCTGGCATATGACAGCAAAGTATATTCACAATAGGTAAATTTTAGAATTTTGGAAGTGGTTACGGTTACATCCTGTCCCAATATTTTTTGCTATACATTATTTTTTGATCCATGTGTCAAAAAAATTCAACATGTTTTTTTTGCCATTTTTCTTTATACAGCCTAGATTTTTTGCGGATAAAATAGAAAATAGTCTTTGAAACTTTAGATAGAAGGTATCTTCTAAAGTGTTAAGGATAGGTATGGGCTTATTCTACATGATAGTTGTTTCAAATAGTATGTAGAATTGAAAAATGTAATAGTAAAAAAACGTAGTGCTGTTTGAAATTTTAATGATCGATACTGGGAACTTGGAGAGGGGGACGGGAGGAGGGCATATATGATTTTGCCTCTTGACGTTTTCGACTTATTTAGGGTGGATCATTTTCATTGGAATGATCTGTATATAGAAATAGAATAAGCAGGTGAATAAGTTGTCAAAGTTGTCAAATGTTATTCTTCATCTTTATCTTTAACCTCTCTCTTGTTGCTTTCAAATTCATGGCACGGTAAATCCTCACTCAGTTATAAAGTCAATGATATCATAGTTATATTATTATATATGTGTTTCAAATCAGTGTAATGACGTGTTTGGAAAATAATCTGGTATCTTGTTTAGATATTCTGTCCCAAGGAATTAGGAGTAACATTCCACACCTTTTTATATAATCGCTAAAAATATATTACACTTTATATTACTATCGTCAAATACAGTAGAACTTTTTCGTTTGAAAATCATTTAAGGAATTTCTTAAAATATTAAAGATATAAATAAAAATATTTATTTTTTGGAATACACACGTACTAGGATAGGTAAGTTCTCTTAATAAATGATGTATTTATATACACATATTGGATATTTAAGTATGAGCTTACCAGATGTATATTTCGGAAATTACTGGAATTATTTTTGTTGAAACTTAGTACCTAAAGTAAATAGTGTTTGATTTTTTGCATTCAAAATACTGCCGGTCGTCACTCTACCATTTGTACCAGAAGTATAATCATTTTAACACATAATTTCAACAATTTTAATAAAAACTGTGTTCTCGTTTCTGTTGATAACTCGTGGGAAAAAATTAAATATATTTAACACCTGTATGTACAAAAGTAGTCACAATTTTAAACTAAGCAAAATGAGCTATCTTTAGTATCTCAAATGAAAAGACGAGGACTCAAAGGCAGTCTTTGCGCGTCCTTGATAACCTCACTTTGTTGAGTGTTAAGTTTAAAGATGTTGGTGGCCAAGAATGTTGACCTATGTGAGCAGTCTTTATTCTTTTGTTGGTACCGTGATTTCTATTAATCATATTTCGAAATTTATTTAAAATCTAAAACGGTTAAAATTACTGCAAACTTTGAGCATATAAACTTTCAAGAAACATATCTAAGACTAACGAACCATTGTCTCTATTATTATCTTGTCTTTATTATCGCTTACGAAACTATTTTACTACAATAAATGAAATATAAATAAAATAGAAATGCGCTGAATCAGCAGGGTTAGTTTATTTCAATTTTGACAGTATCTGCCAAATCATTGAAACATGTCTTCAGCACATCAAGCACAAATGTAAAATCTTTTGAGAATTGGACAAATCTGTATTGAAATTGTTGTAATGATGCTTTTGATAATTTTATCAGGAGTAAGTAATAGACTTCAGTATGTCCTTTGTGACATAGCTTAAAGCTTGCTTTCTGAGTTGGCGAAGGGGTATGAAGTTCTTCAGTCTTTCTATAAAACAGTTATCAAGAAATTAAGGATTTAATAGAGGTTCGTTAACATTCTTTACTAATTCAACTTTTTTAATGAAAGTTTTCCAAAAAAAGCTAAATATTATTGTCTCTCAATTATAGGCCAATTAGTTCGCTAAAATATATGAAAGCTCTATAAATATTCATTTAACGAAATTTTTAATTTTTTTGAAGCCAAAAACTTTTTCACCTCTGCAGCTGTATGACATCGGGCTCCATCTTGCATAAATATGCAGTCGGGTCGCCTACCATACCACTCAGTAACCTGAGGTACCAACACGTTTTTCGAAGTGCAGTTTTCCGAGCCCTTTTCCACTGATTACTCCCCAAATCATAACAGATGTCGGATGTTTTACTGTTTGGCGAACTGAATTCATAGTGTAGTGCTCAGTCTTTCTCCGTCGAACAAAGATATTTGGATTTATTAGAATTTGAATTTGACTTTCATCAGAAAATAAAACCTAAAATGTTGGATTGAGTCGGTCTTTACTTGATGTAAATCCATTTTCAATGTGAAATAAAACAAACAAAATGTTTCAGATTTACACTGTATTTGATAATCACGACAGCTCAGCTTGTTAAATATATTTAGTCAGTAAGACAGTTTCCTTAATTTCACACACAACATCTGTTAGCAGTATATCTAGTTACACGTACTTTCGGTATAGACCCGTCACTTTTAGACAAGAAATTGTTCTTTAGATTTTAGTTCTTAGAATTCCTAATAACCACACACTATATATGAGTCAAGAGTTAGATACTTATTATTGTATATTTAAACCTGAAGAAGCTACAGTGTAGCGAAACAGCTGTCGTGATTATCAAATACAGTGTAAATCTGAAACATTTTGTTTGTTTTATTTCACATTAAAACCTAAAATATTGAATTTAAATTCAAATGAAGTTTTTAGCCGTCTTTATAAAATGTTTACCTCTCTCCACTGTTCAACCGACCAATCTCTGCTTAGGCCAGACCAGTTTTTTACATTGAATTTTATTCAGTTTTGGTTTTTGTGCTTTGTAAGTTTTAATGCCTTGTTCGGTTAATCGACGTGTTATTGTCCGTTTAGACACATTGGTATTCCTATTATGTAGCAGGTTTTTGGTGATCCTTGTTATTTTCTAATACAGTTCTAATCATAATCTGATCAGCTCGTGCATCAGTTTTTTTTGTGCCACAGTTTCTCTTTCGCTGGTCAGTTATGGTTGTACCATGCTTAATGGAAATACGATTGATTGACGATTTGATTTTCGATAAACTAATTTTTGCACCAATTTCTCTTGGAGGTTGGAGATTTTCAGCAGAGCCACTGCCTCGGCAATTTTTTCGGTTGTGAAATCACACTTCCTTCTCATTTTCTAGATATAATAGGAAATGTGAACTAAGTCATAAAAACTACACAATAACGACGCAGTGGGCGCTAGTAGCTGTCGACATTCGAACAAACAAAAATACGCTTATGATGAGGGACGGTTATTGCGATGCATTTTATCGTTTTTGACTAACAGTGCTAGCTTTGATTGCTAAGTCTTATATCGAAAAGATAACACTTCCGTTTTAGTGTAGCTTTACTTGGTGTTTTCAAATAATTTTAAGGATAACTTTTTTTTTATGTTAATAATCACATTTTTAGGTGTGTCCGTAATAATTTGTCCATATACTGTGAATCGGAAAGAAGTACTGTGGGAATTCCTCATGGTTTCATTCTTGGGCGTACATTATTTCTAATATTTATAAATGATGACTTTAATATTTTGATTTTAGGCCCAATTTTGCAAAATACACTTCCACATCAAGTATATTGGAAAAATTTACAAATGTAGATCTATGTTGTGCTATATAACGAAAATGTATAATATTATGAGTATGGCAATTACGTAATTGTATAGATTGTTTTCTCACGATTCGATAATAAAATCACATGTAATTGTAAACTTTCAAGTGAGTTTTGTGTTTTAATTTATTCGTTTTACTTTTATTTTCAGATGAGGATACAACGGAAGATAACGAAATAACAATAACGAAAACATCGGGGTCACGTTCCCTCCTATAAAAACAACAAACATCCACCATACATCATCTTCTTAAAATGAAATGATCCAGGGACCATAACTGTCAAAAAAATGCGAACGACAGGATATACCGGCAATTATCATGTGTGGCGACCCCTAGCGGCCATTCAGTCGAAGGAGATGCGTCCGTACGCGGCCTCCGGACCGAATGCGTACTATAACCGGAGAGGATTACCGGTCTTCAACAACAAAGCGATGGTGTCCGGTTTAGTTGCGGTAATGAATAACGTGTCGTCCGCTGCGTCTACGGATGAGGACAACTCCGTCTGGTATAAGATCGAGAACAGTGTGCGCGGTAGTGGGAACGCTCCGTTCGGACAGACGAACTCGACTTACGTCTTCGACGGCATCTTTAACGCCAGCATCGAGCTGTTCGATCTCGGTAATCAGAGTAACGGCACCGGAGATAGAGCTGTAGAGGACACCTTCGAATTAGTCACTATGATAGGAACAGCCGTAGTTTTAGGACTTCTTATATTGGCTACCGTGATCGGTAAGTAACAATATGCAAATTTTGATAGTTGCAGATGTGGACTATTCTATTATTGTTTAGAAGGTGAACATTATCATATTTCACCACGCTATTTATATAATATAAATAGATACTGATTTCAAGGACTATTGAAAGTTGAGTCGTTCTTATGCATAATAAATACAGTAAAACCTCTCAATAGCGACCACCCTCGTGGAATCAAATAAAAAATATTGGTCGGTAAACAGGGGTGCTCGGTTAAGACAGAAAAATTAAAACAGCTGGCCTGCATTTTAAAATTATTATGTTCAATAAAATACACAAATTTAAAATGTCCACAAAATATAACTTCAACAGAACGTATTACAAATGTTTCGCCTCTACAAAGGCTTCATAAAATACTTATTAGATACTAATTAAACTCTCAGTGCAAGTAACCTTAAATATCTACTATTAAACTACATAGGTACTTGCACAATTGAGACAGAAAAAGTGACATTATAGGCAACATCTTTTCTAGGGAACTAATGGTAGTTGAGTTAAAGGTGACTTTAACAATGTGTTAACAGAAGAACTATAAGTTTTTTCTTAAGAATTGTCGAGTCGGGTTTTACTGCCTTTAATAGAGGCCGTTTTCAGCATTAATATGTAGTAAAAATTGCAAGGATGGCTGTCCGCGGTCGTTTAACAGAGCGGTCGGCAAAGAGGGGTATAAAACAATGGGATTGCTATTTGTAAATACGAGGAATTAACAATCGGTCGTTTAACACAAGTGGTCACTTCATAGAGGTGGTCGCTAACAGGAGTCTTACTGTACCACTGTATAACTATATATGCTACCAAGCAATCGTAACAAAAAGACAGTAATTCAATTAGAAAACTGTTGATGTGAGTGTTTAAGTGCCGCCGGGGCACAGAGGACTTCCTAAATATTTTTGGTGTAATTGCTGCCATCTGTTTTATACTTCTCTATACTGTACCTACCACATCACTTTATCATGCTGCAGTCAGATTTGTAGGTTAAACCAGCGTTTGCAATTACAGTGCGAAAGAAACTGTTTTATAAGCTAAGGCTTGTAATATTTTCTTGTTATTATATCCCCTAAAACGGTTGATGGTATTTAATTTGTGTTTATTCACTGCAGGCATTTAAAACTGCTATTCATAAGGTTTCAAAAGATCATAATAATTTAGAATTGTGAATCAACTAACCTATAAAAACTAATTTAATAGTTGGAAATGTACATTTGAGGCAGAGAGGACCGACATGTGGTTCTCTGTGCCCTATGGATGGATTCAGTGCCAAGAATGTCACCACTGGCAGAAAATGACGATAAGTTGGTATGCGTAAATTGTGACGAAACTAGTTTCTATTTTTCATGGAAATAAGTATTCGCTTTTAATTATTTTTTTATTAAAGCAAACATTTCGTTATTATTTTTGCCATTACTTTCTAAGTTTATTTAAGAGTAAAATGTATTTTGTGACTAAATATAGCTACTTTCTTTCATTTTTAACATGACTTATTTTCTTTGTATATAGTTAAGCTGATGGTCCCATGTGCCCCGAGGTATGAGGCACAGGGGACTGACAGTATAAACCCATGTCTTTAAAAATACAACCAGTGCTAGTTCCTATTTGTTAAAAATGTTTATTTCAGACGATAATATACGAGTCTAGTTTCCACATCCTACGAATGCAGATTCCAATCATAAAGCATATCCAAATAACAACACTTTTTGTCTTAAGTGGTCGTCTGTGCCTCACTCTCCCCTACTGCAAGCAATTGTGCAATAAAAGTTGCATCATTATCAAATTCCGATGCGATTCAGTGGAAACTCAAATACGAGATGTGATTGCACGAAAGAAACAAGGTCTATCACCATTGACGGTCGCAATTGTGTTTGTTACTAATTCTCTATTTATGTGTAGGTTTACTGTATGATGCACAGACATGTATTAAAGTAGTTAAAGGTATTTGCGTAATTACGTACGTCTATCTCGTAACATTAGATTTCACCTCAAACAAAAACTTTAGATAGGTACCAATTGGCGGACATAAAAATAGGAATGTTTGTTAAAACAAGTCACCTAAGGGGCCTGTCGTTCGTAAAAATGTAAGTTAATTGGTTGGATAAGAATTGATTATGGCTCGTTTCTAGATTGTCTTTGATTTTAGATCATGCTTGGAACAAAAACAAAATAAGGTATTGACAATATCAAACCAACAGGTACCCAAACTCCAAACCATTTTCTTACCAAAATGTTACTTTACATGACACCAATCATTCATGCTAAGAAAATTAGTTTTATACAACTTACTATTTAAGACTATTTTATTATTTGAAAGATTCAGAAGATGGAATGTCAATGAAACGATAGATTCTATATTGCTATATTAATTCTAGCTGGAATCTTTTGATTATGTCAGAACTGTTATTTAAATAGTTGTGGGTTTCACGATATTATTAACACGCAAGCATTTTACTTTTCAACATAAACTTTATATCTACATCCACTTTTTTAATACAAGTTTTGATTAACTACATATTTACAATTAAACCGGAAATGATATTTCAAACCCTGAACACGTTATACGAAGTCTATACCAATTCGTAAAATTGTAAGTTTCTATTTTCTCGTGTAAGTAACTATGCTATTCTTCCGTGCAAACTTTTCATGTTTATACCAGTCACGTACTAAGTTCTTAATTAACTTGACCGAACTAAGAGATACGTGTAAACTGGCCTACAGAAGTTGCTAGCACTTCGCTGATTCTTGACCTGGAGGCGAACGTGTTACGTACTTGTAAAATAAAATTTGATTTGAAAAACTATGCGGTAAACAAGAGAATAAATAATTTTAATCTGTTCGCTGTTGGTTATGTTATGGGATATTCCCTTTATACTTCCTCATTTATCATATCGAACACTGGCTGCAGTTATGATAATATAAGCCATAATCTATCTCGTTTCATATTATTAATCCTTCCTGAAGCGATAAATTTACATAATACGCTATTGGATTAGTGCTGTTACGAATACTACTACCCGCAGATATTCTCGTACTGCAGTGTTTATTTCCTTTGATGACTTTACGTCTTCTATTCGTTGAAATAATACCTGGGTGATCCAAGATTTAAGTGTTACCAAATACTCTTGCCACCTGTACACGTTTCTCAGATCTTTATCTTAAGATTACGTGTTTCAATGGTATATTTGTAAGTGGAATAATTTAGTTAATAAGTTGATGATATACTATGTAAACCTTTATTTTTCATGTCTGCTTACATTTTGTTTATTTATTTAAGATCATAGGTGAAAGATTGACTTTGATGTAAGTATCCTACTTCACTTTAAAATAATCTAAGAATGCTGGCTATCTAGGCGATGGATAAATGGAGATATGTGAACTACTTATGTACTTTAATTTTGTATTACTAAAATATATTTATCAGAGCTCTTCAGTCGATAAACAAACATTGCTTCTAACTACGAGGAAGCGTTTTTATATTCGCGGAATGGGGGATAAGGGGTGGAAATAAAAAAACCAAATTATTTTTCTTTTTCAATATATTCACCTGCAAGACGGATACATTTTTCACATCTTTCAATTAATTTATTTATACCCTCATAAAAAATGATTCTCTTTATCTGCAAAATACGCCGAAACTGCCTCCTTGACTTCATCATCGGCAGTAAATTTTTTACCCCGCAGCTCTTTTTTCATTGTCGGAAACAGGGAATAATCACTCGGGGCCAGGTCTGGGCTGTAGGGTGGGTGATTCACAATTTCGAAGCCCACCTTATGCAGGGCAGCTAACGCAACGCGGCTCTTGTGGACGGGCGCGTTGTCGTGCAAAAGCAGCACACCTTTTGTCAATTTTCCCCGTCTTTTCTCTTTAATGGCTTCTTTTAGTCGCTCTAATATTGAAGCGTAATATTCTCCGGTTATAGAAACACCTTTATGTTTATAATCAATCAACAATATTCCTTCCGAGTCCCAAAATACCGTTGCCATGAGTTTCCCAGCTGATTGTGACACTTTAAATTTCTTGGGAGGTACTGTGCCCTTTTTATGCTACTGCATGGAGTCTTGTTTGGACTCGGGTTCATAATGATGAACCCAAGTTTCGTCTCCAGTAACAATTCGACTCAATACACCATCCTTGTCTTCATTACAGAGGTCCGAAAATGTACGCGAACACTCTACGCGCTGTTGTTTTTGCGGCGGCGTGAGCATTCTCGGCGCCCATCTTGCGCTGACCTTAGACATGCCGAGATGATCGTGTAGGATTTTAAAAATTGTTGTATCGGATACTCCAACCATTTCTGTGAGTTGTTTCTTCTTTAGTCGAGCATCTTCGAGTACAATTTTTTCAACTTTTTGGAGTGCTGGCGTGGTCACCTCAATGTTCCTGCCCGGCCTCGGGTCGTCTTCAAGGGATTCCCTTCCTTGTTTAAATAAACTATGCCACTTGTACACCATGGTTTTTCCTGGACAAGAGTCGCCGTAACCCAATGACATCTCATTCATTATGGTCGCGACTGATTTTCCTTGCCTGGTAAGGAACTTTATAACGGCACGATATTCGATTTTTTCCATATTTCACTTTTCACTCCTGATTATGTTACTTGGTTGACGATAGCTCAAAGACTAACTGTCTAATAACAATGAAACTTCCTATTTATACTAATTATGAGTCGCTGCACAGGCCACGCCCCCAATGCGTCTAATCACCCCCCTACAACCCGCTCATTCCGCGAATATAAAAACTCCCTCGTACATAAGTAGTAATGCTTCACGGCTAATTTTTTTAAATTTGTGAAACTGTAGTATTAAAAAATAATACTGATCAAACAAAAGTGCAAAAGATTTTTATGTCATTAAACACTGTTACGTCAATAACGTGGACCACCCACAATATAAGCACAATCACCGCCTTCTTAAATTTTAAAAATCTTACCACCTGTAGGTTCTACGATGTAGAAACTATATCTTGTGTTTTCCTTGTTTTCAAAGTATGTATTTTTGTATTTGAAAATGTTTGGTGAGCATGGGAAATGGAACGCAGTGCCAATAACTAAACGTGACAAAAACGGAATAAATTTAAAGAACGCTTTCTACTTAATATAGATTCGTAGAGGTTGAAACACCTACGAATACTGTCCACAAGAAAACCCTGCTATATCTTGTGAATTTGAATTGTTATTTCCAGCAGATTTGATTATTTGTTATTATTGCTATCTGAATAAAATACTGAAGAGTAAATATATTTTCAGAAAGGTTACATAGTAAAGACGTATAAAACGTGAACACCCACGAAAACAGATCGAAACATGGGAGAAAAACATTGTGCAACAATTTTTTTAGTAGTAATAAAGATAATAGCTGCAGAAAAAGGAAATATACGGAGTTATAAGAATGACACGACTAACTAAGTATTATAGGGGAAATAAGTACCCAAAGGATGCGGCGGCTAGGACATATTCAAACAATAAGTTAAAGTATAATTTTTAAATTTATACAGCAGAACCCCGATTATCCGTGCGCGATTTATCCGGGGCGCGGATTATCCGTGGCTGTCGGTCAGAGGCTGGCGCGTGAACCCGTGCAGACGTTCGTCTAGGGGAATCCCAAATTTATGTGTTTAGTATGTATATACTTTTTTTCGTCATTTATCGACCGGGTCATTAGTTGATCGTAAACAAACGCACAAAATGCAGCGTACCGATGCTAACGAAAAGTGTAAACGCAATATTTTAACTATAGAACAAAAAATGGACATTTTAAAACAATTTCAATAAAACCAAAAGCGTTGCAGTATTGGTTAAAACATATAACATTGGAAAACAAACGGTTCGCGACATTGTGAAGAAGAAAACCGAATTACATAGTTTTGTAGCTAAAGCTGACAGTGCAAAAGCTATTTCTGAGAGAAAGTCTCTAAAAGGATCTACGTTTCGAGAACTTGATGATCAAGACCAAGTGGTTCTTACAGAGAAACGATCGGAAGGGGTTCCAATATCAGGATCTATGTGTGCTAGGGAAGCCCAAAAGTTTCACGAACAGCTAAAAATTAAAGGAAACTTCTCTGCATTTTCCAGTTGGCTACACAGATTTAAAAAACGTCATGGAATAAGACAATTAGCTGTTCAAGGGTAGAAACTAAGTGCCGATGATGTAGCTATGGTGGAATTCTGCTACAATTTAGAAAAACTTATAACGGAGCGCGACCTAAAACCCGAACAAGTGTATAACGCAGACGAAACTGGGCTTTATTGGAAAGCAATGCCGTTGCTGAAGGCTCAGAAACTAGTGCACCAGGTTAGCTTTACATATTTTTGTACTGTTTTTTTATAATTTTTTAATTAGGTTTTAAGGTAAGCAAAGACCGTTTAACAGTGCTATGCTGTCCTAATGCATCAGGAACCCATAAGCTTAGGTTAGCTGTCATTGGAAAATCAAAAAATCCGAGGATTTTTAAAAATGTAAAAACACTGCCAGTTGATTATTATAATCAAAAGGGTACTTGGATGGATCAAGTGATTTTTAAAAAGTGGTTTTTCGACAAATTTATACCACAAGTTAAAACTTTTCTGCTTCCATCGCATCCTAATGCAGAGCAACTAAAGTCAGCAGATGGGAACATATTCGCGACATATTTTCCTCCGAATGTGACATCTATTGCCTACCCAATGGACCAAGGTGTTATAGAGACCATGAAAAGGCTTTATAGGAAAGACCTTATGTTTCAATTGTTGGGAGAAAGTGACCTTATGGGATTTTGGAAACGTATGAATGCGAAAGAAGCAATTTATGCTGTAGCTCGCGCTTGGAGTGAAGTGAAAGAGACTAACATTAAAAAAGCATTTTATAAGATACAGCAGATGAGGAAGGAACTGAAGATGATAATCGCTTAAATGAAGGTGAGTTATCAATCGAACACATAGAATCTATAGCCTCACAAATCGAGGAGTTGGAAGAAATAGACATCGAAAAAATAAGTGAATGGATAGAATGTGATCACCAAGAAAAAGGGTATCAGATTATGGATGAAGATTATCTAAGGCAGACCTCTGAAGAAAGTTCTGAGAAAAGTAGTGATGACGATGAAAATAATTTCATCACAACAAGTCACCGAGAAGCAGGAGATGCATTAAATGTACTTACCAATTATGTTGAAGAACAGCTTGAAACTGATGTTATTTATGTACTTCAACTTAGAAAAATTAAGGAAATTATAAGAGGCAGAATTTACGAAGCCCAAAAACAAAAAAATTACTGATTTTTTTAAGTAATTTTATTCACGTTATTATAGTTCATATAATATGTATGTAGTACATATCCCATATGTATAAATATTAAAACTTTTTTTTGTTACATGTTCAATCACGTTTCTTTTGTTCCTTTGACATACGTACATATGTATTTGTTTAAATAAATTATTAAAGAATTAAAAGTGAAGTTTTTGGATTATCCGTGTTTTCGATTATCCGGCAAAGATTCGGTCCCGGCTGACCTGGATAATAGAGGTTCTACTGTATTATCTACTGCGATCGGAGAAAACGACAAGCGAGCCCATAACAAAACGAATAACAGTAAGTAGAAAAAAAAAAAGAAAATCTTTGTTCATACACTAGTCATAATAATAGAATATACTTGTAGAAAGTAAGGATATGTTACAATTTGTGCTACGAAATAAAAAAAGATAGTCAGAAAATAATTATAGATTTTCCTAAATGCGATAGAAATTGCTGTAGATATCCCAATTTTCAGTTTAAAAACTAGAAATGTCAACTCTACTCAGCTTGTTACCCGATAGATAAACACTACTTTGTTTTGAAATACTAATATACAAATCTTTGCCTTCTTAGGGAATTCGTTCATAAAATAAAAATTCTTCGGGATTTTCCCAAAACTCTATCAGCTTCATCAGGTTAAAAAACTTATCTTTCTTAATAGGAAGTAGATCTGGTATAACAAGAAACAAACACATTAGTCATCCAGGATAATTTTCTGTATTAAACTTAGTAATATTTACCATTATATTTCATTGAACCAAGTTCAAACTCGTTGTTCGCCAGTTAACTTTTTGGCAGTTTCTTTTCACCTTTTACTATCGCAGCTTTAAACCAAGGACCAGTGTCCAAGGACCAGTGCGATATTTTATTGAATATGAATGATCACTCCGTCATTCAATTTCCTTTATAGGCTGAACAGGAAACGGGCATTTTGTAACGAATTTGTCCTTCAAAAATGTTGTCCAATCTCTAACCATACTGTATTTCACTTTAATTACAATGAAAGGCGTGAGTTTTTTCTCGAATTACCAAGCAATTCGGACCAGTCATTTGGCACTGCCATCCTTGTTTTTAAGTACGTCAGGCCAGTCCCATATTCTTATCACATTTAAGATATGAATGTCCTCTGATGTAGAATGTATTTTTTATCGATTCTAAGCGTTTAAGGTCTCTCCAGACACATCAGTGCTGCGTCCGTTCAGTATCAGTGTCAGTGAAAAATACTATCTACTTCAACACGTCACTGTGTCGGACGTGTGTGAACAAGTCTGGTTGAAGCAAACGCAACGATATTTTATTTTTCACTGACACTGATACTGAACGGACGCAGCACTGATGTGTCTGGAGAGACTTTTAACCTCATAAACCATAAAGTGCATAAATGTGAACATTCTAAAGTTTTTGTTTTGTCCCCCTGCAGAACTAGAAAAAATCTGCGTGTTTAATCTTGGCCTCTATATGATTCATAATAAAGTTAAACAGAAACGAACACACTTCATCTGTTCCTTTCTTGAAAAAATATTCAGAGTATATGTAACAGAGAGACTTCAATACACTATACTACTATACAGATCAAACAGCCGCCCTATAGTCGGGGCATCGTATGTCGGAAGCATTCGGGAGTAGAGAAGTAGGGATGCATTAGTAGGCTTAACTCGACAGCGCACAGTTGTATTGTATTAGCGAGATAAAGTAATTCATGCTATCGTAAATATACGATTATTATTGATACTATTACTGATGCTGATTGTTTTGTAATTCATTATGGACATTTTTACCCTTCAACAAAAGAAATATGTTACAAAACAACATCATCGTGGTTACTCAATAAGAGATATTGTACGCCTATTTAACGATGAGTTCCAACAAACTATTTGTTTTGAAACAGTTCGTCATACAATCAATAACTTTGAAATGTATGGCTGTTTAAATCCGTGTAAAACTTGTATTTACAGACGAATCTTTGTTCGCTTTACATGGTCGACACAACCCAAGTGTTGCAAGGTATTGGTCACAAAAAAAGAGACCTTGTACTTATGACGCTCGAACACAATGCTCTGCAAAATTAAATGTTTGGGCTGGCCTATTACATAACAACATAATTGGGCCATTTAATTTATTTACTTATGAACAGAAATTATTGTCTTCGTCACGTGTGTAATTGCTTCTCCTATTTGTGACGAGTTCATCATCTATATTTTTACCACAAACTTCTGTTTAGTTTAGAAAGTTTATAGAAATTTTGAGAATAAGCAAACAATTATTGTATTGTGCATATGTATTGAACAGAATACAACCGTGCGGTCTCGAGTGAAGCGTGCACCTAACTGACTATCTACTAATACATCCCTACTTCTCTATTCCCGAATAGTTCCGATATACGATGCCCCGACTATAGGACGGCTGTTTCATCTGTATACTAATAGCTATATACTAATAGCTACTATATACTAATAGCTAACGCTAAATAAATAATTTACTTACTACACGTCGTTGGTTGGTACATTTGGGAGGTATACATTTTTCTGAAAATCTAGTGTAATTGCTAAAGATTCATTCGTTTTTCTCGCTTGATTTTTTATTTTTGTTCTTTTTGTCATAAAATTCTTGAGCTTTTCTGTAATTCGTTTTCTGCTTGCGATTTTCTAATTTAATTTTCAGAGTTTCTCTGTTTTTTTTTCAGTCTATTTAGTCTACAAGCAAAACCAAAACTTATATTAAATTTGTTATTGAAAAGGATGTATGTATGTATGTATGTTTTAAACGAAACTTTTACACTGGGACACAGTTCTTGAAACATTGTTTAAATTAGTTTTTGTGTTGTAATGCGATAACATTCCCCTAAAAGAATTTATTGTGATTCATTATTTTAATATGTGTATCGTTAGGTAATTCGTTAGTCAATGTCGCATGTTTACCATCTTGATGTTTTAATGATACACCTACACTTTCCAATGATTTTTGTAGATGTTTTAGTTTACCTTTGGCAATTCTGTGAGCGCTTAAGAAGCCCTGGGAACACACAGGTGTTTCCTTCATATATCTACACACCTCTTTTTACACTTATCTTGTATTTAAAAGTAGAGTTCGAATACTATAAGAAGTTCACATACGTCATCATGCGTATAAACTGGTATTAGTTTGGGCGAGTCTATTAATTCGTTAGGGGTAGAGTGAGTAGTCAATGGTATGCAGTCATGTTACTCACAATCGAACCACTACTGCATTGAATAGTACTGTTTCTAACTGCGCCGCCACTAGCTTCAAATCTCGCGCAGAGCATCTGCTTCGGATTCTCTACTTTTGCGCCATTGATCAGATACAACAGAGATCAATCAACACAAATAACTGTTCTGTTCATCATGTCCAGTCAATTTATTAAAATTAGGTAAAATTGCACTCTTCTGAATCACTGATAGTTTCAAAACATTTCAACGTCGTGCATGGTTTTGCTTGCCCATATGAACGTAATTCTAGCTGTTTCATAACATCTTGTACTCTGCCAGTTGTCTTTTCTTCGGCTTTATCTTACTTTTCATATTTCCAGCACTCATGATTTTTAAGAAATATCAAATAAACAATCACATTCACGTACACAGAAAAATAGACATGAAAGAGTCGGACAATAAACTATCATTTTTCAACAAACTGCAAAAATTTGTCGAGAATCTGCAGTGGATGTTGCCGCTTTTATTCCTGTAATGTTCCTACAACAAGAAACTATATATAGATGGCTATAGATGGCGGTATTAACTCCAGTTTTCATATAATTTCATATAATAATTCATATTTTTCATCAACGCAATATTCTTATATTTATTTTGTTTTATTTAATGAGGTGAGTTATTTGCATTTATATTAGAACCTCTCAACATCTCGATTTTTATTACTTTATAAAAATGTAGTAATATAGTTTCTCAATCGCTATGGTTTGAAATTTATCAGATTTTCAGGACTCTGCTTCTCCTTTAATTCTTATCGGTATAATTTTCCATTTAATATTCAGTCTTATCTTGATTTTTACTTGTTTTGTATGCATATAATCACACGTCCAGCAGCAGACTTGAACTCGTTTCTAGTTAAATACTGCCAGCAAAACCGTCACGGCAATAGTACGAACTATATAAATAATTGCGCGTGAGGTAGTACATAAATAAATTAAAAAATAGGTTTTGAATTCAACCAAATGCTTTAGTGAATAACTGCAAACTATATAACAAGAGAGAAGCAATTTTACTGAGCTTTTCAGCCCAAGATCGTTAAACGGAGGGTTAAACTAAACAAAATTAAAGACATAAAACGAAGCTGCCGTAAAATTTAATAAGATCTGGATTAAACACAGTAGGAATATTGTATTTATATATAAAAATCGATGCTATCATTTAAGACCATAATCTTTAAATACCATAAGACGAAATTACTAAAAAACAAGAACCAGCTCCAGACGTAACATTCGAACTTAAACTGGTCCTTTTTTAGAAGAAAACTTGAATCATGTTTTATATATCGCATAAAACGAACCTCTATGAAACCATAAAGGTCTTATACGTGTAAAATCCGGACCCTTTTCAATCCGTACCTATCTTATTGTCCTGCGTTGATCAGTAACAATGTAATTCCAAAGTTCCGTCCGACGTAACGGTTCCAGATCTCATGCAAAGTATGCCCAAACTTGGAGCTGCTGAATCAAATTGACAGATGCATAAACCAAGCTATTGCTTTCGTATTCCCGAAAGAATGGCGGTAAACCGACGAACATCAAATATTGTGAATTCGGTTGAATTTTTTCGGCCAGCGAGTGATAAAAGTTCGAATGAAGTTCGATCGATCGCGTTTGTCGTAGGATAAGAGTGGAAGCTTAATTTTCAAATAATCTAATATATGATTATAAAAAATACAAAAGAAGATAAAATCTTTATTTTAGTTAGAATCTACTCTTTCGCAGAACATGATTTTCCGTTGTTATTTTTCATCCAAACCCGGAAGGCTTGTATCAACTAGCTACTTAATAAAGATGCTTTGAAGTAATAGTAAACAGAACATAAAGGGTATACGGAAGATAATGCACTTAATTGAATAATATTGCACGTTCGAACTTTGTGTACTGAGATTGCATCTGATGTGCGTAAATCAAGAACGAAGACTCATAGATGTTAGATAGAGACAAAGAGCACTTTTCCAATAAAATAAAAATGTGAGAGAAAGTTTTTGATTGTGTTGTAAAGTGTTGTCTGAATTATAATTGATTCCACGTACCTCAACGCAGTGATTGCTCCAAGTATATACTTGTTATAAAACTATCAACGTTGTCAATGATTATCATAAGACCCATTCTTAGGACTCAACATGAAATGGACTATACCCGTACATTTCGATGTAGTTCCTAATGTATGTATATAAAGTTACTATCTATCTACTGTCCTGCTATTTCTCCAAGTTATGTGCAGTTCTCTGAAGTTACACCTCTAAGGATGCATTTATATTATGCCTGCGTTGTTCATAGAAGGACAAACAATGAAGATAACATGTTTCAACTTGTACGATATTAGGTTATATACTGTATAAACGGAACTAGACTGATATGTCAGTTTAAGTATCTCCGATGCAATTATATTTGAAAATCTAATATTCGACATGCATAAACTTACTTATACTGTAGGAGTTCTGAATTAAACGTTAAATAGATTTAACATCGTCGAAAATGAAATTTCAACTTTGGAGAAGAAACCTTCAGAAATTAGACTCTATTGATGTAAGGCACGAAATATATAGAGAGACGAATTAAAGAGAAGCCTCCTTCGTTTTCAGCAATTACGGAACTTCGTAAACTTTTCAAATTAAAAAGTATTTTACAGAAGGAGGTGAAGAGCTCAAAGAGACGAGTTAAATATTATTCGTTTCTGTATATTGAGAGGGGTGTAGATCCTCGTTCTTCTTGCTGGTTGGATTACTTTTTTGGACGAAACATCCACCGTGAAAATTATAATTTCGAAAGCCTCCCAAGTATCTCTTAAAGAAGTTGCAACGAAACCAAGCAAAGACAAAGAGATCATCGTCGTATGAAATGAACGGTTTCTTAATGTTAGGTTTGTGCCATTGCTTTGATAAAAAGTTTGATGTTATTCATAGGCAAGCACTTGCTTTTGTTGTATAATGATAATTCTGTATTCTTTATCAACGATATTGTGATTAAATATTAGAACGTCGGTTTTGGAGCTACTTCGACTTAACTACTGAAATATATTAGTTCACATTTAATTACTAATGCAAAAAAAATACGAGCGTAGGATACGATATAATGGAACCATTGTTTAATAACTCTTCGTTTTTGTGTGAATATTGTCAACACACAAGTCTCTCAGCGTCTCAGCATCAATTGCCGAAAACCATGCTCGACACATTGTCGGAGAACTTGTGCATTTTCAATTGATGTTCGATATACGATACTTTTTAAATGTTCCCTTAAGGAAAAATTAAAAAAGATCACATCAAAGTTCATGTGGGACTGCGCATGTGCAGTAAACGAATTAGGAGTGCACAGCAAGGTGACGGGACACGAAGGTATTAAAGGAAATGAGAAGGCAGGTAACCTGGCCAAACGAGGAGCGTCCAGGCCACTCATTGGACCGATACCATTGTGTGGAATCACGACAAGGAAAATAGCCAGAACCATGGAGAAATGGTCGACGGATAAATCCTCCGAATGGTGGAAAAGCTCACCAGAACAGTGGCAGGCTAAGGAATTCATCAAAGAATCCATGCCTAAATACGTTGATAACCTTTTGAGCAAAGGCAGGAGAACGGTCAGATTGGTAGTAGATCTACTAACAGGACATAACAAACATATGAGCAACCTTGGTCTGGCGGAAAGCGCTATGTGCAGAATCTGTCCAGACAGAAGAAACCTCGCAGCAGATTGAGGCTAGAGTGTAGTGGCAAATCATATCTAGATACGGCGAGCTACATGAAGACAAACTCGGTAAGGCTAGAAAGCTTCATAAAAAAGACAAAGTTAGACCAGTTGGTCTAGACAATAGGAAGCTACAAGAGGCTACTTAGCCATCCCGTAAAGTATCTATGTATCTAACGGAAAATCACATGGATTGCAGTCAGGTGAGCGTGGTGGTCATGGTGGTCATGCAATCGGTCCTGTCCGTCCAATTCATTGATGAGAAAACCTCGTATTCAAGAAGTCTCGTACAGCACCGCTAAAATGCACAAGAGCTCCATCTTGCCTGAACCATAAATTTTGGCGTATTTGCAATGGAACTTCATCCAGCAACACTTCTAGTTCTTCCTCTAAAAACTGCCTATAATACCGACCATTAGATCTAGGTGGAAAAGAACATTGGTCCCAGTTAACTAGCTAGCCAGATGTTGAGTCATCCGACTATCGATGATTATTGCGAGTATTCATTATTCCATCTCTTAAACAACTACATTCATCGGTGAAAAGAACACTATTATGAAAATTAGGGTTATTGTAATGTTCTAAAAATCAACGACAATTGCAATCATAGAAGAAAATCGTCGTCTAAAAGAGTTTGCACTGTTTGTACATGATACGGATACAATAGTTGGTTCTGAAGAACATTCCAAACACTCTTAGATGAAGCACTAACACCAGCAGCAATTCTACTATCTCAAGTATATTTTCTTCTGCAGCATTATGAACTTGCATTGTTCGGTTAGCCTCACAGTCGAAAGAAACTTTTGCCAAGGATCTTGTCTCTGCAAGACGACCATGAATAGCCTTAGAAGTACCTTTAGCTGGGCAATGTTGCGCTGGATATATTTCACGGTACAGTGGCAGAGCTTCCTGGAAAAAATTCAAACATGAACCGTGACCAGTCAATCGTTGTTGCCTCTCCAGAACCTTTACCAATCGGAAGTTTGCTGATTCAATTGAAATCATTCTTATCTGCCAGCAACAATTTTTACGTATAAAACGTCCGATACACACGAGCAAATTTTGCACCCTCCATATCGTTTTGAAATTACCAGGAAATTACAGTTTGACATTCAACCACAGTACATTATCTTAATTGAATACGGTGAAAGCGTAATTACATTACAATTATGTTTCCCTCATTTTTTAAGGTTTGTGTAATTAATATTGTTTTCTCGTTTAAAATATAGGTCAAAGTACGACGGCTAAAATGCTCTCGATTAAAATACCATCGCCAATACTAATTTACGTTTCGGTTAAAATCGATAGCTCCGTTCTAGTACGTGTTTTACAAGAGTATCGGGTTTAAACTCGTTACTGTGGCTGACATATGGATGGATATCAAATCGATGATACAGATAATTGCTTCGATTTGCATGATCATACAACACCTGGGTGAAGCATATAATTAAAAAGAAAGAAAGTAGTAACCAGATTCACCAAATCTATATACCAAAGAAACGACAAACAATACAAAAGTAATCCCCTTTCGCAAACAGTAATTTAAAATTTCCGATCCACCTTCTCGAAGGGATTTTTCCCCCTTATTTAAATTGATAAACTTGCCAGGAACTTGATAATGTTTAAACGGCAAACAAATTTAAAGGTTCGGAATAGCGATTGTAAGTGTATTTATTCGTGTCAACCGTTACTGGAAGTTAGATTGGACAGGAGTAATTCGGGCAAGCGCTTACGGCAAAACAAATATATTATATCTTCTTAAAGTATTTACATTTTCATGAATCTTGCGAGAGAGTGTTCTGGATTTTGGGGGAGTACAGATCTGATTAACTTATCCAAATTTAATTTGAATACACAAGATAAACCGTTACACTATGCCGGATTAAATTTAAATCTCGGATTTGATGAAATTCGGGTACCTACTATTTATTGTAAGAGTTACTACGCCTACAACCAGAATTTTAGGTGATTATATCGATCTTTATTATAGTTTTAATATAAGTAATCCGTTGATATCTGTCTATAAAAATAAATAAAGACATAATTGTTCATTGAACTTTCATTCATTAATCTCTATGCAATTTTAGTTGCGCAATATCAAACGTTACAAGATAAGGATATCAGTGGGTCCTTTTCATTGGGTAGCTTTATAAAGCAACCAATTGCTACGCCAAAACAAGGGCTCTTTTCTATCATTAGCTTGAAAACCGAATGGGTTAATTGGACGACTGTTTCAGATCAAGCATTTGAAAGGATATCATCTGTTACAGCAGTGAATAATCAATCTGTGACTGGACTGTATGTGAACTACGTCTGTTGTTCTCAGCATATGCCATAATGTTCGAACCTATGTAACCGTATTTGAGAGAGGAAAAAAATACCACTTGTTTGATTAGTTAACTCTAATAATACGTCCGAAATATTTTCCTGCTTTTGGGAAACCGAATTGAAGATCACTCAGTATATCGTGGTTGTTTGTGAGTGACAGTAATCGAATGAATATGATTTTTCAATTACTTTTGACGAAATTGACGATATTGAGATTATTTTTTCCAGTTCAAGTGTATTTGGAAAAATTCCATTCTCAAACGAAGTATTGATTATATCAAATAGTGGCGAGGAAATACACGAAACAGGATTCTTCAATATATCAGTACACATATCATATACATCTGTCGAGTATATAGTTTTAATTGACTTTATAATTGCTATTATATCGCACCAGTGATCGGCGCGAAGGATATCGAAGCCGAGTTTCCGGAAAAAAAATGAGACAGTAAGTCAGCTGAGTTGATATTTACTTGTGGCAAGTAACCGACAATGCCAACCGCACCAAATATTTATTAAAGTTATCAGCAGAAATGTCAGGCACAGCTTACACTCCACAATTTTGTCTTGTTTGAGAATTTATTACAGACCGTATCGCTTTAGGTTTATACGCTGAATTTGCTATTATGGAATAATTGCTATTAATTTTTAAGTTGTTTAAATAAATTTGATAAATGCGTTGCACTTGTATGTGTTTCAGCCTAAGACTACTCAATTGACATATACCGCCAGATCCTTAACCAAGTTCAATCATAATAAAACGGGTCGATAGCCGCAGTGGTTAGACGGTTGACTATCGTTGTGGCGGAATGATAGGTGACGGATTCAATTCTACGGAGAGACGGTGACATTTTTCTCGGAGAATTGAAATCCGATCGACTTACCATTCGCTATTGGGAGCAAAGTAATTAACCGCACGGAATTATAAAAGGCGGTTTAATGCCACAAGACCATATCAACGCAATTCCACACACATAAAAAGTACACCGCGAGAGTTGGGATGATAGCCATACAAGCAATACAGCTTACGAAGTCACTAACTAAGCACCCATCACACATAAAAAAATACTTTTTTGATTCGGTGAACTTCTAGATCATTTTGTAGTAATTTTGTGTTTGAACTGTTTAATTGTCCTAGTGTGTTGTACTACTATCGTGTTACTGGAAAATAACTATTCAAAATCAATGAATATTTCCTCCTTTAATATTGACGCTGGATTATTTATTTAGTAATCTACTACTCTAATATAGGTAGGCTTTTGTTGGGAAGTTCAGGATATGGACGTCTATACAACGTTGTTTCTATTTCTCTTTGTTGCTTAACACTGAGCATGGTGTTGTTTTTAATACTAAAATATTATGCAATTCGCCTTTTTTTTGGGACGAGCCGTAAAAGCAAGTTCGGCCATAAGGAAGACCTATTGTGCCCCCGTGATGTTTTACTCCTCTTAGCCAGGTTGCACTCGGACGAAAAAGTCCGCAACCTGGTCGAGAGTTAGCTTTCTTGTTCCAGGATCGTCCAGACGCCCGACCCCGAAGTAACTCCGCCTCTCCCTGTCCACTGCCGAGCAGTAGGCAGAAGAGATGGATTGGAGTTTCCTCCGCATTCCCACAGTTTCTGCATAGGGGAGCAATTCTGCAATTCGCCTTACAGATCACTCAATTTGGACATGATCCAAGTCTTTAATAATTCAGTTATTTGTTGCAGTATGTTGAACAACTGAATAAATTTTATTGACTCTTATAATTAAGTTACATTCGTGTGAGATAGTTTTGCACCCAGTAATACATCAGTATTTAGAAGAGTGTTCGTGAAATTTTTAAAATGTTTGTTGCACTGTTTGACCCTTTCAGGGATTGTTGACGAATGAATCTCACTTTGAATAAGTTCATTGGAAATGTAGTAAGAGACATCAGTATTCATGTTCAGTGGTACTTCAAAGTATAACCTTCAGAATAAAGTATAGTTGTTGAAGTTTAATTCTATGGTATCCTGCTATTAGAGACAATTTTCCTAAATTAGACTTAAAAAAAAAATTGATGCCAGGCCTCTTTCTGACATTTCTGGCCATACTTTTCTTGTCTACTCTACTAGTCCTAGGCTAGATATTTCTTTTTGGTACTGTGTCGATAATAAATCTAGTTAAACTATTTAAATAAGAAGACAAAAAGAACATATAGGCTTTACCATCACTATAGAGCTTAGGAGCTGAATTATATCAATTAAAAACCTTATGTGAGCCATTCTATGATCTTTAATGAAAGTGTGTACCACTCCACTCTCTCCAAAATCACCTTATTCCGAGTTCTAGAACTTTGACAATAGTCATGATAAATCTTACCCCTCTTACAGTATTACCTTATAGAAGATGTTTTAAACAATACTTAATGCTTTCAGCTGAAATTGTATGCTCGAATCTCGCTCGCATTCTTCATTTCCGAAACGTTCTTCTTTCCTCTTTGGCATTTTCGTCTTTCCTTTAGCGTTTTCTTTTTTCCGCTGAGCTCATCTCGACGACCGGAAATCATTAGTTTACGTATACGCAAAAGGCTCCGGCATGACAAAAAGAACCCGGGTCGCCTCCAAACGATAGAGGATATGGTCACGGGTCGGAATACGTAAATCAATAAAGTGTATTTTAATATACACAGCACGACAATGTATCTAATCCGATGGTGTATAAACGTTAAGGAGCTTCTTTTATGATACTGCGAGAATAATATTTTATGAATAGAGCATGGAGTAACAGAAAAACAATCGTTCAAAAGAAAAGATTTTGTAAAAATTTTCAAACGAGGAGCAACACTGGAACATTGAATGACGATGTAGATAATACTTTAAATATTTCAGTTATGAATGTTTGCTTTTAACTGAACTTAACAGCCAAATAATAAGGATACAGTACTCGTAGATTCTTATCACATAAATGGCCGTCTAGAAAGAAAATTATTAAAGCTAATGCATCTTCAAGCAAAGAATACGTCAAGTAGCGTTATAGATTTCATCTTGCTTAATAAAAAATATTTATGCAAACATGTTTGTGGTGGCATAGGTACGGCGGTCATATATTTAAAAGAAATTGCACTGACAGTATAAAAACAAAATGCTGTCTTAGGAAGTCATTGATATATAATATAAATATCTGTGGACTCAGGCTAGAGCACTGCGGCACTCCACATGAAGAATATAAATCAAATGATTGACGTTTAAATGAATATAGGCTTCTTTCAATAGCATGAAGCTCCTCAATGTGTGGCTAATGATATCGAACTTTGACGTTAGAATATATATACATATTTATGTACAAAAAGAATTGATAAAATAAACAAAAGCATAAAATTTGCAATTTGGAAATGCTATGTATTTTCAGCTAATCAATATTTTGAAAAAATATAAAAAAATAACTTTACCTACACACAAATACATATAGCTTTTTAAAAAGTTTAGGCGCAACTAATATTTTTTTACGTTATGATGTTCTATGAAGCGGCGGCAATATGCAATTTGTATTCATTGGAACCACCAATAAAAACAACGTATACGTGAAGATAAAACATAAAACTCTAGCGTATACACATCAAGTATAGCTAAAGAACTCCCAAAAATTCGGGTCTGGCAAAATAAAACCAAATTTGTTTGGCTTGTTTGTACAAATAAAAATATACGATCAATATAAGTTCTGAGAATCGTTCTAAAATCCAACTTAGTTTGTATAATCAGGAAAATAATAAGGATTGCAAATTACAGACTATTAATTTGATTGTCGAATGATATGAATTAATTTTCATTTACTGATATATAATTATTAAAAATAGGGCGTAACAATAAACTACTATTTTATTGCAAGCAGTGCTTCTTACCGTACATATGTGTGTATTTCTTTTAAAAACCCATTAGTTTGAATTATCGGCTCAATAACCTGTCATGCTGTAGTTGACTGGATAAATTACTAAACCGTTCCTTCCAGACGTCTGCAGGAATGGAGCACAACAGCTGAACGAGTAATAAAATTGCAATTTTGACACAAATGCTCCGTGCCCCTTTCATTGCTACAGTAAACGCTATATACTACGTGCGACAAAATGTATACAGTGTTGAAATGAAGAAACAAGGAACGGATAAATTTTCCTAACTTCGCTAATGTTAATTGTATGGGAAAAAATAGAGAGACTGTTGTGTAAAGCGAATAAAGAAACGTGTTTTATCGTGGGTATTCGTACAGACAAGCATTGAGAATAACAACATCGCAGTTATGCCTTGGCTAGCCAACAGCACTGATTTGAACTCTACTGAAAGTTTATAAAGCTTATTGCACAAGCACGATTTTCAGTCTACAAATACAAAAACGCTGTAGAAGAAGTGTGGCAGGAGATAAGTCTGGACAAACATTTGATAAACTTTTCAATTCTCTCAATACTTCGAAGACTACAACAGGTCATTGAAAATAATGGCCCGCCTATAAATTACAAAGAAAAATCGTTTCTTTACATTCATTGATTTAAATAAAAATTGAAAGTAATATCACTCCTGTAAGATACCAAAAAGTTATTGTTTGTGTCTCAATTGTTTTATTTTTATCAAATGTTAATTTTTAAAAGACCTGAATGTATCTAAAAGCGTAAAATTGATTCTTTTAGTTTCGTGTTTTTTGTTCAGTGTGGTGGGTGCTTAGTTGCAGTGACTCCGTAAGCTGTATCGCTTTTCTGGCTATCACTGCAACTCTCGCGGTGTAGTTTGTGTGTATAAATTGTTTTCAAATTCTGTTGAGCAACATATACGTTGCATTTAATAAATTCACATTCATTTTGTAAATTCACAGCTTTTAATCTATGTTTGAACTAAAAAATAGCTCTTCTGATGAAATTTACAGACACACCTCTTTTAACTGTCGATAGAGATCTTCCAAATCTGCAAAAAATGGATTCCACTTTTTTTGCCCTGCTTTCCGCACTGAGTAATTTAAAGGATTACAACGTGGAGAATTAGGCAGGTACTGGTTTGCTTGAATAAAAAATGACGTGTTTTTTTTGTAAAAACCGTTGTATCCTTATTACTCTGTGGGATGGAGCGCTGTGTTGGAGAAAAATATAATCATTATTCAGGTATAATCGACGCATTTCGGGTAGTAAATTGTTCCACAAATGTCATATGTAGTCATCTGCGTTTGTTTTTGTTAACTGAGGATTAGTAGAAAAAATAGGCCACTGTTCCCGTTTCAGGAAATGATGCATGACCCTATGAGCTTCTTAGAGAACCGCGACTTCCTGCGGTACAAACGTTCTGGTTCTAGCGTTCTTTCTGGTTCTGGAATAAACACTGTCAGTTTGTCTATTTTGTTTTACATTGAAAAATTAGACGGCGCAGAGCTCTTGATGAGCGACGGTCTTTTATGCAGGTCTACGACTAATTTTTAGCCTGGCAGTTAAGTGAGTTCCCGGTGGATTTTCCTATGACAACGACAATTAAACTAATTAAGTTTTCTGTTACTCCATTATTGAAAAACATACACCTAAGACATTTTTCTTAGTCTTTTACATGCAAGGCTAAAAATACCTTGAAATCCCCATGCCTTCGGATAACATAGCTATGGAAACAGGTTTCTCTTTTTCATCCGGTGTATTATTATAATTATTAATTAAAACAAATACATCGGACTTGGGGAAATTATCAATACCGGGATTTCGGAAGGTTCTTTAGCGCGGCTTCCATAAAATACCAAAAATTATCCCAAAGTCGCTATTACAATTAGCGGTGTCTAGATTAGTAACATGAAGTGAGAGTTGTTTTTTTTATTCTTTTTCTATAATGTCAAGGAGTTTTCTTGCTACTGCACGGGCAGGAGAACCGTAAAGACAAGCTCGGCCATAAGAGGGACCTATTGTGCCCCCGTGCGATTTTAGTCCTCTGAACCAGGTTCACTCGGACAAAAAAGAAGTCCGCAACCCGGTCGAGAGTTAGTTTACTTATTCCTGGATCGTCAAGGTAAGTAACTCCGTTTTTCCCTATCCACTGTCGAGCAGTCGGAAAGAAGATGGACTAGCTCTAGCTAGTTTGTCAGCTATTTCATTGCCTCTGATTCCAGAGTGACTTGGCACCCATTTCAGCGTGGTGTTGTGATGCTCAGCCAGTTTTACAAGAGTTCTATGGCAGTGCAATACTACCTCGCAATCAAACCTGACAGCCTGTAGTGCTCTAAGGGCAGCCTGGCTGTCAGACAGGATTTCCACTGTTCCATTAACCTGCGGGCGGTTTAATGTACTTTTTGCGCAAGTCTGGATGGCAATTATTTCGGCTTGGAAGATGGATGGGAAGCTCCTAGGCTGAAAGCTTCGCTCTCGGTTTACCCATCTTTCCAAATTCCAATTCCAGTGCCGTTTGGCGTTTTAGAGGCGTCCACAAACCAGCGGGATAATTCCCGTCTCGATTTGTGAACGAGGGCTTTTGCGGTCTCTCTGCTGGAGATGATTACATTATATGCCCCACTGAAACTGAAAACTGGTGAGATCTTATCCACCCTCATGGACCCGAATGTGGTTGCTGGACCCCAAAGGGGGCACCAGCTGCCGACCGACCGTTAGGTATGCGGCAAAACAGGAAGTGCACACTCCTCAGGACAAAGAGGCACGAAACCAGTTGCCCGCACGAGACCGACACCTCGCGGAGAGGCCCGGTGAACCGGTGGGCTCCTCCCCGTGCTACCCATGTTAGACAAGTTTTCTTGTCAACGTTGGACGGGTCACCGTTGGAGACGCTTTAGCGAACTCCTACCTCACATCTAACCCCACGGGGCCTAGGCCTCCTTGCGGATGGCTACTATCGGCCAGGCGTGGGAAACGGAATCTGGCCGTGAGGTACAACCAGCCCGCCCGTGAATTAAGCCTGAACTACGGGGACGGCCGGGCAAAAGCCCTACCTCAAAATGCCAACCGCGCCAACCCTTTCGCCCCTCCGGCGATCAAGTATCCGCGGCAGCTACAGTGAAACCGTAGGGTCCCAGAATCACCGAGTTGTTTTAGGATGAAACCGAAGGTTTCCCCAACCAGACAACCAGCGGTCGGACTACTCCTCGGCGAACCGACTTTTATCCTCCCCTACTATCTTCGCCAAATTCTCTCGCCACGCCCGTTTCCCTGAGTGTGGCCATCAAGGATGGGGTAGTGCAGCTGCAGAGTTCTCTAGGTAAGCGCCGTAGGGTGCCTCACTTACCCACCGTATATTCCGACGGTTAGCGGCCGGACACCGGAGCGTATGCCCATGCCTACGCCCAAGCTTCCTCCCCTATATACGAAGTCTACTCCCGCCATGCCCGTTACCCTGGAACTATGAAACCAGGGATGGGGTAGTGCAGCCGCAGAGTTTTAAGGGTCGACGCTATAGGGTGAACGCCGACCCGATCCCTAATGGACAGTGGCACTGTCTGGTCTATATAGGTGAAGATGCTGGTATGATCTCCCGTTTTACCAGAGAAATCCCTGCACGCACTACATATTGCTCTCATACCTCCGACCACAGCACGAGCTGCAACGGAGAAAGCCCGAGGATCGTCTCCAGGGCCTCCATGATGCCTAAACAGGCAATACTCTGGGCCTTACTAAGTGCTTTGCCCCATAGCCCAAGCTAGCTTGGTGCCACCTGGCCAACGATGCATAAGTTATAGAAGGTACTATAACTCACGTGTACAGCCAGTGTACCGTCATAGGTTTCAGCCCCCGGGTTTTACAAGGAGATGTTAATTTTTATTGCTTTCCTAAAGTTACTTTCTCGAACGGTAGCAGTCAACTTCAATAGAGAAATCTTTGGAACAATGATACAAATTCTTACGATATAGTATTATGTTATGCCTCTTTATATTAATACAAAGCAGAACAATAAGAATTAAATTAAAAGTCGTAGTATAGGTCACAGGTATAGTCATTTAAATCAAAATACTCATATAAATTCCGGACGCTTTATATGTGAGGCTAAATTATCTATGTAGCTTGGAATGATTCCAACTGCAGTTACCGTAAATTAACGATAGATCTAACGATTAAAATCGTTTATTTATTAAATACGCGGATCTATTTTCGAAATAGAGTGTTAATTAATCATAAATTTCACCGAAATGGTTCCACTTAGAATTGCACTTAGCGCCAATAATTTGGATGCGAATAGTTGACCTAAATTATAAGAATATCCATATTATGGTATATATAAACATAGAAAAGATTATAGTAGATTCAAAGTTACAAAAGAGCTCGTAACATTTACGTTTATAACGATGATAACGAACTATACTGAAAAGGATCTGCAAATATAATGGTCACAATTTAACCCTTCACACAATAAGAGTACAGAAGAAAGTAATTTTAATAAAAGTTTATAGGTATATCTGTAGATTAGCTACATATTAAGTGTATTCGTGTAATTTGCTCTTTCTTTAGATGACATCGTAAAAATGACGTTCAGCCGTGTTTAAAACTTTATCTTCTACCAGCACCTTTATTTTTTTTGATGTTGTATAATTATCCACATTATCTGATCTTTCTTAATTACATTTTCTCTTAAAGTATCTCGCCCGTAAATTAAATTTAACAGTTTTAGGAGCATTATGTCACCGGGACACCTCGGAGAAAATTTTTTGATAGATCAGTTAGTCCCACGCGTTTCACAACTTCTCGAAACTTTCGTTAACATTTCATACAAGCGCAAACGATGAATTATGAAATCTTTGTCCGGGGAACGATAATTCTTAGTTTAATCCATTAAATGACAGCGAATGCACTTTCTAAATTCTAGAACGTATTTTATCCCTTTCAGACGTGGAGTCTACTTTAGTTTCCGACATTATATGTAACATCTGCGATCCTTCTAACTGGCTCGTGCAGCTTAATGGATACCTAATGTTTCTAGGACGCACAACATCCTAGTTATTTATTTCCGTAAGTGAAGAAAAAACGATAGCAAAAAGTTGGAGTGATGCCCGGCGATTAGATATATTTATTTTATGTTTTATGTCGACAATGCATGAAGATACAATAGAAAGTGAAGTAGGAAACGGATGAGCAAAAAGTGTAGACGAATCTAGTAGGGCTATCAATTTCTATGTTTTTGTTTCATGTTTACAAAAAAAGCGGATACAAACAATACTTTATAGTAAACATTCAGAATACTGACCTTTAAATAGACTAACATATTATTCATTATAAGTGGCTCAAAAAATACAAGATATATGCAGACGGAAGTCCAGATTCACTATAGCTACATATATTACTGGGTATGTTTGTATGTGGGTGGTATGTTTTACTTTCATCTAATTTAGGTTTAATTTTTTTGAGGTTATGTTTGTCTGATACAATGAAATAATGGCTACATACTGATTCGATGATGTTGTGAAGCAAAAACGTCAAAACTGATACTAATCTTCCAATTCCTCTAATACCATCTTTATTGGTGAGTCTCCTTTTTGTCTCATATTTGTTTATTTGAAGAGCGCAGCTTTGGTCCGATAAGGGCGCATATTTGGCGATGTTTATGTAAGTGTATTGTATAATTACAATTTTCTGGGAAATTGGGATAAAAATGACCCAAAATATAACTAGACCTCTGAACAACGTCGAAGGTTCAATTCAATTGTATTTATTCAAATTCAATTGCAATTTCTAGACAATAAAGGTAATACTACAATATCTACATATATGTACATATACGTATGAACATTAATATTGTTAAATATACTATGTATAATGGTGAGGCAATGCACTAATGATCACGGTTTCATATCATATTGCAGACATTTCTCATAAATGAACGAAAACAGAATCATGGTCTGTTGAATGTTCAGAAAGACATGATGTTAACCAACATGCTCCTCTGAACAGGAAAAATAATGTGTGAATACATTTCTCTAAACCGTTTTATGGCATACGATTAGAGAAGAAACCAAACTACTCATGCATGGTTCCACATTTTACCTAACATCACCACTCCTTTGAAAGCCTCAGAATAAAGGCGCATCTGGGAGGAAGTTTGATGACCTACGCACTGGTAAAAGAGTGCCCCGAGAAAAAGTTATATTGATGTGGCTTTGGTCCTTGGTCATTAATGACTTATTCAGAGAAAGAACCTGAAGTTACATGGTTGATCTGGTCGTTACATAATGGACAAACATGAGAGTGTTGTTACTAACCTAATGCAATATGTGTTTAATACATTCAATAGATTGTGATTGCGAGAAGGACTAAATATTAATTCTAATAAAACAATAATTGTTCTATTTATCAAAAGGAGGAAGTATTTTTTGGATATATTATTCATAGATGGAGAGCAATTATTTTACTTTATAGAAGCTAGATACCAAAGGCGTAACTGGAACAATCACTTAGATACAGTTTTAAAAAACTCTCAATTGCTTCTGGATATGCTTTTTGGGAAAACTTGGGGTCTCTAAATAAAAGTTGGTTGGTGATATCAAATAGTAATGTTACTCTACTATGGTGATCAAAAATCGACGAAACAACAGCACAACCCTACTTGCATGAATTGCAACAGGTTGCTCGTTTGGGAATCGCAAGACTCCTGCTGTTCTCAACACATGTCGATTAAGATTATCATACTGTTTTAAAGAGGGCGACTTACACCTAAATATTCTTGGGGACCTTCAACAAAAATTATAATCATTATACCAACAAACAGACAGCATGTTCCAATGTGGAGGATAATGAATTATTTGTCTGGTACATAAACAAATTCAAGGCAAGTAAGGAGGTGGGAGTTGTAGTTCACTGACATCTCTTAAAAGCTGGAAGGTGATCTACAACAATCTTTTAGGTGGAAATATACACCATAGACTTTAACTTCCGACAATGTTTGGAACAAAGGTATGAAACAATAATAGAATCCATAGATAAATTTAGATAGACCCACTGCCCCCTTGTCTACTGCTTGGATTACCAAGATGGTGAAGCTAGATATATGGCACAAACAAAAAAATACCTTCTCCCTAGTTAGCAACAAGAAACTACTTGATCTTAGAGTCTTAGAATGGATCAAACATGGAAGGAACTTAGAATTGAAATCGCTGAGCATACACTTTGTAACTTTGGAGTAATAGTCCGGTTAATGTTTCAGATTCTAAAGCAGGTAACTCTAACGTTGGAAGAGATCAAAGCTACAGCATCTAAATGAATCTTAGGATTCGCTAAGATTATTAGATTGGAAGAACCCCAATGCAATTGGGTAATGACAGTACACTACAACACAACAATGCAGCTGTGGTCAGCTAATTTAGTGCAATTGGCATATATACACTCCAGATAATAATAGATGAGCACCTAAGGAAGGGATGATGATGCTTAATACTGTTGCTTTGCCAAAAGATGAATAACTGAAGACTTGCTTCTGGAATGTAGTTATATTTTCAAAAAATTGTCAAGTCATCTATTATGACAGTCATTTTAGCAACATGTAATGTTTGTGGATAGTCAGTGACTGTAATGACTGCTAGTTCTCCATTATTTATTTTAGAAAAAGTCTGTATGACCCTAACGAATTTCTATTTAAGTTTCAAACTAATTAAAATACTTAATTTTACTCACATAAACGTGACATTTCACGTTTAATATTGCATTATTGCGTATCTTTACGCAAAAATTACGCTTCGCCTAACATGCTTTATAGACTATTTTGTTCCATTTATAACTTATTTATCGTCAATAAATATTTGCGTTTATTTTTCCTGCATATTTTACGCTTGTCATATTTATTTACAACAGTGATATGACACCACACTATTATATCTTTTGCAACACCTAATATCCTATATGTCGACGTTATATAAATAGCTCTACATCGTTTCTTCGTTACTTTGCGAGAAATTCACATTTGAAATCGATCCTAAACAAACGTCGAACAAAGAAACGAACTAAATGTAGCACTCGTTTCTTAAGATGACTTGTGATGAGAGCAATTACGTCAGAAAGAAGAAAAAAGTGTTTGCGTGTATTACGTATTTACCTCTTGCAGCTACATTTACGGCATCAAATAATATCCCTTACCGTTTTCTCTTTAGCGTCGCGTCGTCTCAAATTCAATATAATCCTGTCCTTTTTTTTGCTACAAATGTGCGTTTGTAATATGTCTACGTGTAACGTGAAATAGGTTGAGTATAAAAGTAACAATATGTATGTTAATGGTGGAAGGCGCAGATAAGGTACTAATATTAACGTTGTCTCACCTCTGCCACTTATTGGGAAAAGGATCCCCTTGCGGTATTTGAAAGGGAGGAAGCTTTAGCTCTTATATTGCGTAGAGGGTTTGAGTCATAAATCAAACAGTATATTTGATGTGCCAATTGATAAGGAAAACTTACAAATATAAATTACAGGGTTATCGAAATCGACCGGGCATTAATTACGATAAAACAACTGAAAGTAAACCATTTGTCATAATATCCCGAGGTTATTATTGGTGAAATAAATTTCTCTAATCGTTTTTCTGAAATGCTATATTTAATGGTGCTATTGGAAAAACGGACGCACGTATATAAATAATATGTTTATAATTTGAATGTTTTACGATTATTTTAATTATATACGTTTATGAACTTTGCACGTCATTTTCGAAAAAAACTGTTTTTTGCTTTTGAGTTATGGTCGCAGCTCAACGAGTTCTTAGGGTAATATTTAGATAATATTTAATACGTTAGCTGCCATATGCACCCACATAGGTTTGCAAATGTTTTTGCAAAAGCAATATTTCAAGTCTTATGGAAGATGATTGTATGACATGCATAGATTGGACTTAATTAATTTGTCAGTTTTATATTGATTCTGGAAAAGTATGTTGTCTATCCGTTTGGGTGGACAACAAAAAAATATTTATTAAACATCTTTGCGTTTATCTATTTTTAGAAGAGTGTGCCGTTTTAAAGCATGGCAAAAGGCAATTTCGGTGTAATAATTTCGTTCTTAACAATACTTGCAGTTACGGTGGAGTAACCTAAAATTATTTAATAAAGCTAAAACAGTAATTATATTTATTGTACATACAGTTTATCTCCGGAGCAGGCTTTAGATTTTTCCAAATAATGGTTTATGAGTTTAGCGAATCTTGATGTTCGTATGCTCTATCCTCGTCCATTGCGAAGTAAAGAATAAGCTTTATACGAAGGTTTAGATGGATTTTTTTGGGTTATAGATTGGATAGAAAAAATAAACACTAACTACTGCAGTGCCAAATATAATATCATGGTTTGTGGTAGTATTGTATGAATTTTCGTATTGCGGAGTGATATGACAGAAGTTGCTCTGAAATATCTCTTTCTCACTTTTTTTCGATGGTCCACAATCATATCCGGTTTTACAATTTCGTCGCCCTGATTCCTGTAAATACTAGGTTGGCGGAAAATTTTGAAGACATAGTATGCACTTCTCTTTCGTGTTTCGATTTCATAGTCACAACTTTTTTGCCATTTTACCCCACCTTTAGTCTCGCAGAAACTACTTCTTTAGGGGATGCTTTCTATTTTTTCTGAACGCATTCACGATAAAGGTTTCCTTAAACAATAGAGTACTTATGAGTGGAATAGTCGTGTAAAAGTTGTCGGTGCATAATGTTCTATCGAAACGTAAGTAAGGACGTAACTAAGTTTGCTGCAATAGTTTGGCACTTCTACTAGTTAAATTTTCATTCCTTTTGTCCTCATAGACAACTAAGCAAAATTTGGAAATTCAGTCTGTTGAAATTGTGCTTGAATTAGGTCCAGCGGTGGTTTTATTTTGCATAATCTGTTACCTTCACTTCCTTCTTCAAAGTGTCAGAACCTTAAAGTTAGATCGAACCTATTTCTAGTCAAAAATGAAGATGATTCAAGAGAAGGCTTCCTAGCACAAGCAATGTACAATAGTATTTCCAAAAATGTTTGCATTTTACAGTAAGTAGAATCTTTCTACTCTTTTATGCGAGTACTCCTTTTGATTTAGGAATAAATATTTGGAAGCGTTTCTGTTGAAACGAAATATTCTTCGCATTTGACATGCATGTATTCCATTCATTTTCTATGTCTTTATTTCCAGTCAAATTATTGCTTTTGTCTGTCTCTTTTGTACTACTGTGGCTTTTTTCTCTGTATATTCACTGTCACTATCTTTACTGTTTTGAAACAATTGTACTCCATTACTCGTGACATTTTTTCAATATTTCTGACCCTCTTTATTACAGAACCGTTTCCATTAGTAAAGATTCTTGATGAAACCAAACCTTTATCAACCCTTTATCACTTGCGTATTTTTCTTGTTCTTTTTATGACGAGAATGTATTAAAATTCATCAAAAATCACTATCTGGGTTAGGTAAATTTTACGCTGAAATAATAATAATAAGCGAATATGAAGTGTCTATCCCAGTGGGCAGACAGGTAGGTAGTACATAAATCTACTAAAAACACATCACAATAATTTGCAAGATGTAGTTGAACAAGCTTTTTAAAAAATCCTTGCAGTCCATCCAAATGAGTAGACAAAACAGAAGAACATGATTCAACCCATATGGCAGCCAATGTGTTAACGAAATTCAGTCAAATTAAACGAAGGAAATAGTAATTAAAGATGTGGGGTGGCAAGTTCACCAAACGCAGTATAAAAACTCGTAATATTGATCTGAGAATTTTTAATCTTCACTAGTTAGTTAGTTAAAATTTCGAGATTAATTTTGGGATTTGTCCAAACGATTTTGCGATAAAGCTTGGCGTAACTTTCTAATCCATTCTATTCCCATTGAGTGAGATGAACGTTAGATAGTCTACAGTTTGTTCTTGTATAAAACATTTTAAATCTCACCGCAATTTCGAATGTCTATTTTATGTTTCAGCAAAAATGTCTGATTGCACACACCTTTCTTTTTGTTTTAATCCGGCCAATATTAGACACATCGAACTATTTTCGATTGTATTGTCGAGTAGAGCTTGTTAACGTCAATTGTATTTTTCTTTTCTTATTTTATCTCAATCTATTCTAGCAATAAGACGTATGTACGTGAATTTCCAGTGAAAGCTCGTAAGGTATTTTAAAATGAATTTGATGAAATGTAATTGCTATCTCTCGGATCTAAAGAAAATAAGAATATATAGGAACGATAGCTAATTTTAAAAATATAAAATGTAACTTGATGTTTCTAATTCTCTCACAAATCAGGTACTTGTCTTCCAAGAAAATGTTAATGATGGTGGAATCTAGCTCGGTCGAAAGAACAGGTCATTACTATCTTGTTTTGTATTATATAGCAAATTGATTTTGGAGCATGCACAAGTGATGTAATACTTCCAAGCATATTTTCTTGTGTTTTGCTATGTGTGTATAAAACAGGATTAGAACAAGATTAGAAATAACGCTTATCCTGCTTTCTGTAATTTAAGACAATATTCTTGACTGATAAAATTGTTTGGGCGTATTGTTCAGAACGGAAGTTTTTTTTATTCTTATTGAATAGTAATTAAATACGAACACAAAAATATTGAAATTTTGTTGTAGCCTGTCCACAAGAAACTTTCCAGACTCGAAGATCTCAATGTCAACATAGAAAGCCAGCCTCCAGTTTAGACAATTTTAACAGATATGAATTGTACATCACATACATAATTTAAAGCTCATTATATAAGCAGTGATGGCACTATTTTCAGAAAAAAAAAGAGAAAAAGGGAGATTAGATGCCCAAAAGTGTTTTATATATAGCAGTTAAGATATTGTATGCTGTTGTTTACTTATGTACTACAAACATATTACTTAATATTAAACAAATTGAAACCTGTGAAATAAATATTATGTTACAGCTGATGTAATATATCTAGATAATACTATATTAGGCTGTGTAATTTCTTTGACGTATTTGTTTTGTTGCACTTAAAGAATCACAGAACAAACCGATGAAATAAATTAGTCAGAAAAAGTTAGAGTAGATTAATTGAAGTCGATTCTCACAGCACTTAGAAAATGAAAGTGTTATGTTTTGCAATAAAGCATTATGAATGACTTAGGCAAATTTGTCATCACTCTAAATTGCGTTGTAATAAGGCAGTCTTCTGAGGGGAAATGCTTCAGATTTTAAAGATTAGGTACTGAAACATTGTGTATTCTAACTAGCTATCTCTTTAATTTCCAGTGTAGGAGAATGATTTTAATTTTTAATTATGGTTTGTGAGAATGTATAAAATATTGTTTCGTGTATGTACGAAAATACGAAAAGTTTTACAAACTTCCTTATTTTTTTTATAAATTACTAATCAATCTGAATTATTTATCAAATAAATAAATTAAAAACACATAGTAACATCTCGAACACTTTCTAATTTTTCGAATATTGCCTGAATAAAAACTCCACTTAAAGAGTAATATGTCCTTCAACATTAAATGGATTATTGGATTTCGTTTTAAATTATCATTTATGTCCTCCTTTCTTTTTGACTCTACTACCATCTATCCAATAATACAATTTTCAGTTTTTCGCCGTCTTTAAAAGCGTATCTCGTATATTTTCTTTCTGTAAACTTTCCGGTACTATTAACTTGAAATGGCATTTAATTATGTTGTGAAGTAATTTTAAGTGCGATAGCGAATGTACCTGGAATATGGATATAAAACGATAGTCGCTTTCAAATTGCCTAAAGAGCGACAGACTCTTATCGGATTTTCTTTAAATTAATCTTGCTCCTGCTCGTTACCGAAATAAGCTGTATATTTCCAAGACCGAAGAAAAGTAATTAATGTTTCAGTTGAACAGAGAGTACTTAGTAATTAAATACGAAATGTGGTGTAAATGGAGAAGGTACAGGTGACTGTTTATTTAAACATACTTTTCCGTTGTATTTCTAGTTTATTTATTATTTAGCGTTTTTTGATGAGAATGTTTAGAAACAAATACCAAATTAAATAACTTGTTTTACTACTTAGGAGAAGTTATTCCTTCGGCTGAAGAATGCACACTTCCGATTTTATTTCCAACCTTTACACACACTCCTATACAATACCATTTCATAATGTATTTTTAAAACAAATTAGATTAGAATAAAAAAAAATCTACCACATCCTAAATAAAAAAGTATTTTGCATATAAACAAATAATAGTACGCTTCCAACCTCAACTGTAGGAAATTTTCCAAAGGAACTTGACATTTCAAAATTTTAAAAGTAACAAGTAAAGTTCAGACTCGATCCAAAATTTTCAATCAAAAAAATTTCAAAAATGGCTTAAACGAAATCCTGCCATATCATTCTTAATTTTAACCCAACAATTCATCCCTACCTCAACCTCAAAAAAGATCCATATTTAGCGAAACAAGACCCAAATGGACGCTTGAACTGACAGTAAAGCCTGCCATGTCCCAGGACTAATTCGAGCAATGTCAGGACGCAAAATGAAAATTGATCTGGTAGATATAGACTTAAATTATTTAAACGTAATTAAATGATTCGATTTTAAAATGTTAATCACAACTGCGGGCTATCGATTATCTAGATTATCCAGACTACAAAAAATTAATGAAATGGGGTCAGAATATTTATCATAAATGTTACAGAAAGAAATATTTTTTAATATTTTAAATAATCTCAAACAAAAACAAATTATAAAGGTACGTTAGCTTGTAATGCCCTGAGGACATTCGCAGGAGAGCGCTCTGATCAATCAATCATCATCGCTCAAATTTCGATGTTGGAAAATTATATAGAAATTGATTTCCATTAGCTCATATATTCAACCAATATTTTTTTTATAAATGAATTTGCAATTTCATATATACCCTAGCTACGAAACAAAAAAAACTTGAACAAATCATATAAATTACGAAATAGAATTAGTTAAATATCTGATTATTATTTATTTCATTTTCACCACTACAAATCCTTTAATAGAACTGCTTTGAACTGTGGTCTCTTTCATTCCTAGAGCTTTAGTCTAAATTATACAGCGTGATTGGTGAGAATGGCCTATTAAAAGTATTATACAAACAGAACGGAATTTTAAAACAAAATTTTGCAGTTTTGGATATGGTTGAATATGATCCATCGCGTGAAAATATTTTTGAACAAATGTCACTTCCGGTTAACCGTGGGAAGAGTTTTCGAAAATACGATTAACAAAATGACAGACGTCAAAATAAGTTGCAAGTAAGTATGTAAAACAAATGAGAAGCACCCTTGCTTCAGTAAATTGACATATCTGAGCATTTAGGTGCGGGCGTTAATTAAATCGTTATAACTTATTCACCTTTCATTTTAGGTATAGGAACACCTAATATAGATTGAAAAAGAATATTTTGTAGAATCAGAATATTTATCAAAATATATAGGTACCTTTCCATTTAAAAAATCTATTTTCCAACTATTAAGCAACTAAGCTTTTAAACACCCTGTATAATGTTACAGAAAAGAACTTCGAATGTTGTGTAACTACATATTGTCAGCTCTGCGTATGCAAAATTTATCATAGAAGCTGAATTTGTAATTTATTTTATAGCATGCTATTTAAAAAACCGAAGTTGATGCGCACATTGATTCAAAAATATTTTCACGTGATAGATCATATTCAACCATATCCAACTGAAAAAATTTTGTTTTAAAATTTCGTTCCGTTTGTGTAATACTTTTAATAGGCCATTCTCACCAATCACCCTGTATATAATCCTTATGACATATCTTCCATCAGTTGGCCAACTGGTAAATGTAATAATTTTATAATATCAACCGCATATAACACTATATATTTTGGCGCTCATTTTACATCAACTATAAAATGAAACAACCATCTATGTATGTTGCTTCACAGCAATATTTAAAACAAATTCTCTTTAATATAGTGTCCGCAAGAAATAATTGAAATTATATTTAACAATTTTTATATTATATCGTTATCGATTACAACTACTTGGGAAACACACGAAGGACTCGTCAATTGTTTCTGTTGCTTCCATCTTGTGTTAGTTGATTCTTGTTCTCTTTTATTTTTTCGTCCGCAATTTCACCTCTCGCCTGCCACTGCTGCAATTCCAATATGGATGATATATCCAGTCATAGCATCTAAAATAACATTGAACGTTGAAATCGATTTGTGTGTGTATGGCCACCGCTGCCGTCTAGGTGGACAGTCTTCCAAAATATTTTGTAGTATTACATCAGTCGATACCATGCATGAACCATGTTATGTTCATAAGAACAGCTCAAGCACAATACATATGTTGGGTATCATTATCAACGTGTAGACAACTAAGTTATACTGACTTGTGTAGTTAGTAAACTGTTATTTGCACATTGTGTTGGGGACTTTTGTTTAAAGTGTTTAAACTTTGTAACACAACAATCTAAGATAACTTGATATAGATAAAAATTGTTAACCGGCGCCGCCACCAATTTTCGCGTTTAGGTTTACAACGCTGTATTATTGCGTGTAGAGGGCTTATGTTGAATAACAATCAATTAGCGTTTTACGTAAAGATTGTTGGGGATCGTTCAAGAACCTTTTAAGAACTGCTAATTTCGTTAAATTTAATTTGCAAGATTGTAATTGGAGATGGTGCCTTAAAGGAAAATCAGAAAAAAAAATGCAAATTCGTCAGTTTAACGAGCTGTTTAAAAACGGTATGCGGAGTAATATAAAATTCACTAAATTGAGGCTAAAACGTTACATTTAAGAATAATTAATAATTTAAATTTTAGTGAGCTCACCGGTCCCCGTGCGTAGTACGGTCTGAATTTAATACAGCCAGATGGTGCAGCAGTGGTTTTGCCACGCGATGAAATTAAAAACAAATGGGAACGAGAAATAGAAGTATTACAATATTACATACTTTATATTACAAAATCTCAAGCGAAAATTAATTAAAAATTAAATGAAAATTTTCCCGTTTTATTTCACTGTATTTAGCTCAGTGTTCTTTCACTGTAAGGTAGTGCGCAAAAATATTAACATTGTAACGAGTTATATGGTGAGCGATGAAAGTATTAGGGCACATAAATACGTAGCTAACTATTATACACTATTTTTACGATCATATTTTGCGGTAAACTTCGATTTTCAATGCGCACATTTATTAAAACCCATAACCAGTGTCTCCGTCATTAATAATAGCGTCTGTTGCCTTAGAAATATGCCACACAGAACCATCCTACATAATCTAAATCTAAAGTTTCCCACTTTAGTGGAAATTTACATTAAACCTGTTCGAATTAAACATGAATTTTCCATTACCTGTGTTCGTTTCGATTGCCATCTCACGGTCTGGTTTTCCGTCGCTAATATTGTAATGCGTGTCCTTTAGTACGTACGTTAAATTTTAATTTCCTCGATGTTATAATATATGACGTGCGAACGTTTAAGTTAGTATTTCGAGGTTGCACCACATTTCTGTCTAGCGGAATATATATTGTTCGCCCTTGGCCGGCACTTTCAGAACAAACGGGAATTTTATCTTGGTCGTAGAGGTCGTTCTCGTATATTGTGCGGTGGTATTGCCGGCGATAGTGGTTGGAAAATAACGTACCTTCACGAGCTGTTTTATTCGATGGGTGGCCGGTTCGACCGCCCTTAAAATGGAAAACGAGTTGTGATTTATTCCGTGACGTAAACTTAAAGAAACGAAGGTGAGAATTTCGAGGATATCCACATAGTTCACGGCGAAATGTCATACACGATTTACGCATTAAGTATTCTTTATTCTGTTAGTAAGTTATGATATGCTTTGATTTACTGCGTGATTTTTCTTTTACATTATTTCTGTAAATTCTACGTTCGCCATTTTCCTCTTTGATGTTAATAATTTATTTGATTGAATATTTGATAATTACCTATTGTGCATTTAATAATCTTGTTGTCGTTTAATAACTAATGTAATTTATTTCAATGTGATAGAGGTCTAAACCAGGTGTTTCTCGTGTTAATTGCGTTTGCGAGGTAGTAATTAAATAGCTGCATATCCACAGTATGTTTGTAATATTTTACAAAAACGTATTTGCTTACAATTGTGTCTTTCCCTACTATTTTTCCCTTTTTTGACATTCACACATGCTCGTCTCCGGTATCCCTTTCACACACTGCAAGATCATCGATATTGAATTTCCGCTATGGAAAAATACAACGTATATATGATATTACTACTTCGAAGAACCGTAGGTGCAAACGAGACGGCTGATATTTGTGAGCAATATAATACGACTTTTTTTACCCTCTATCCTACACTCGCTGCTTCAATATCGGCAAAAGAAAAGAGGCCACTAGTCGACTAGCAGTATATACCTATACGTGTGTAAGTATGGTATCTTTATATCGACGGTGGCCAAGCTAGAAGAGCACATAATGGAGATCCCATTGCATATACCAAGTAAGTTTTATAGTTATTGAATTTCTAAACCACACTTCGCCGGTTCTATAGGAGATATAAACTTATTGTCGGAAAGAAAGAGCAAAAAAGCTTTGGCGCTACGCTGTTACTGTTATGGCGTGGAAACAAGCACGTTATAGAAGATGTGTCTTTGCGGAAACTTAAACTGCAGATGGAAACAATTTTGTTGTCGTGTTTATTTTGCCTAAATGTAATGTAATGGACGTTGCGGACTTAAGAACTATGTGTTGAAAATAGGTTAACCATGAATTCGTTTAGAGCTTTAGAATGAAACCAATTTATTTAGCCTTTAGAATCCTTTGCAGAACGAGACGCATCAAATAACAACTACACACTCCCAGCTATAATTGTTAATAAAATATCCGTTTACAGGGAAGTACACCTAAGAATTCGGTGTTCACTAAAGACAAAATGTGTGTGTTAAATGAACGAAATGATAATTCGATATAAAAAAAAATCTTGTGCAGCTATACCGAGTGTTAAAAAAAGATTATCGGATATTTTACCCAATTATAGTACTGGTGATACTAACTAAAGTCTTAGTCAACATGGGTCCACAATTCAACCGTTTTTGACATATTGCATATTTTAAAAAAAATATGCAATATGTTCAAAAAATACATATGTATATCAGACAAGCTTGCATGCATCTTTTACATGTAAGTAAAATATAATTTTAACATGTATGAAAATCTCTTTTAACAATGATTGAAAATGATACAAAACAGTGTATCGAAACGTAAAGGAGAAATATATTAAACTTAACTTAATTTAGACCGTCATTACCCAACAAATTATGAAAGAAAAGTATACCAAACACGGTCAACAAATAGGACAAAATATAAAAAAAGCATATTTTAAAATAAAAAAAATCATTTTTCGTTTTGAGAATAGTTCCCTTTGTCAACAACACCTGTTATCAGATTATTTATCCTTTGCGTCAATTTTTTTTTGTTTTCAAATTATGCATAAGTACACAAATGCAGAAATGACCGATATGCATTTTATGTACGGTCGTGCGAATGGTAATGCCACTGAAGCACGGCGTATGTATGCCGAAGAATTTCCAAATCGGTTGTTACCGAGTGATAAGATTTTCTCAAAACTTCATATCCGGCTGTCCGAAACTGGTTCATTCAAAATTAATGGTGGTTCTGGTAGACCTAAATCAGTTTCTTCTCCCGCAGTAGAATTAGATATTTTGAGACGGGTAGAAGACAACCCAAATATTAGCACCCGAAGACTTGCCGCAGAACTGAACGTCAGTCATCCTCTCATTTGGAGAATTCTGCGGGAACAGCAGCTGTATCCCTACCACATTCAACGCGTGCAAGTTTTTGCTCCTCTCGATTATGATGCACGTAGGGTTTTTTGTCATTGCGTTTTACGAAAGCTGGCATAAACTCCTAATTTTGCGGCTCAGATTTTATTTAGTGACGAGGCTGGGTTTACAAATTTCATAACAATCACGTCTGGGCAGATGAAAATCCCCATGCTGTTGTTGAACTGCATCACCAAAACCGTTTTTAGCTAAATGTTTGGCTTGCTATTTTTGGAGACTGTTTAATTGGTCCAGTATTTCTCCCTAATCGTTTAACGGGACAAGTATACTTGGATTTTTTAAGAAATGAATTACCCGTTTTGTTGGAAGACGTGCCACTTTTTAACAGATTAAATATGTCGTTTATGCACGATGAAGCTCCTGCGCATTTTTCCATCGTAGTTAGAAATTTCTTAAATCAAGATTACAACGAGAGATGGATAGGATGGGGTGGACCAACTGCATGGCCTCCTACGTTCTCTGACCTGACAACTCTAGATTTCTATATTTGGGGGCATCTAAAACAATTAGTGTACGCACGACCTGGAAACAATTTGGAAGAACTCAGGCAACGAATCGTAAATTGTTGCGAGGAAATTCGGAGGACTCCAGGAATTTTCGAAAGAGTGCGTCGATCTTTCATAAGAAGGTGTGAAGCGTGCTCAGAAATGAACGGTGGCCATGTAGAACAATTTCTTTAGTTTTACTTTAAATAATCATTTGTTTAATTTACATTGCGATCACTCGGTAACAACCGATTTGGAAATTCTTCGGCATACATACGCCGTGCTTCAGTGGCATTACCATTCGCACAACCGTACATAAAATGCATATCGACCATTTCTGCATTTGTGTACTTATGCATAATTTGAGAACAAAAAAAAATTGACGCAAATGATAAATAATCTGATGACAGATGTCTGACAGAACTAATTTTAAATCACAATCAGTTGTTTGACAAAGGGAACTATTCTCAAAACCGAAAAATTTTTTTTTTTTATTTTAAAATATGCAATATGTCAAAAACGGTTGAATTGTGGACCCATGTTGACTAAGACTTATTTGTTTATTTCCACCAGTACTATAATTGGGTAAAATATCCGACAACCTTTTTTTAACACCCTGTATTTTCAGACCAGTGTTAATATTAACGAAGCAGACGAAAAAAGAGCATCATCGGAGTCTGTTTATTAGGTTAGAGTTGTACATTACGAATGAAGTGGAGTCAGTATGTTGTGCAAATAATTAATCGTCATCATTTATCATTTCATAAGCTGAACAATGCAATTAGTCTAAAATCTAAATTATTTCAAGTCTTTTTAATGCAATTTATACTTCATTCAGACCAATCTTGTCTCATACCATTAGTTTACAAAATTAATTAAATAGAAATGAATTTAAATTTAATTAGTTCATTATATTACGTTATAAAATTTGAATTGCAAAATTTAACTTTGTAAACGCCAAGTAAATTATTTAAATATTATATTTCAAACAGAGCATATATAACGTTTTCATTTTCAAAAGATTATAATTAAATGTTAATTTGCTGAGTACTTGTAAATAGTGGTTATGGTGTAACTGCATCTGACGTGTTTAGTTCGCTTCCTACAAAGCTAGTATTTCTTGTATTTTCAACCGTAATAATTGTGACGTAAGATCTGGTGTTAATTCGGTTTAATATAAGTTAGAAAGTTATTTACACAACTTGAATACCACTTTTCTCCTGCAGCGTAATATTGCATAACTTCCCCAGACAATACCGGCAAACTACTAATTGCAATTTCCAGTAAATTCCATTTCAATTAAGGTTTTAGTTCCGACCGTGTCTCGCATAAAAGTTAAATAACGTTTGAACCATCTAACTTTGCCAGTTCCAACTTGGAAGCGGCTTGACGGACAACCGACTCATATAATACACCCGGAAAGAAAATCTGTGGTGGCTGGTAGAAACAGTTTATTGAGATAATGAAGAACTATGAGAAGTGGAAGCATTAGAACTGAAGAAAGACCAAATATTTTACAGTGATTAAATAATGGTTTATCAGGGATATCTAGCCACACTAATCTTTTGTTGTATAAACTACAATGAATTAGAAAATATGAAAAGTTTTAATAGAGAAAGTAGGTCTAGTTTCTATATTCATCCTGCTTTTATTTGTTTAGATTTAATTGTAATTTAAATTTTATTTTCTTCTTGTTTGTTTTAATGTTTATCTCTTATTAGAATTTACGCTTGAAATGTCTCACAAGGTAGACACTCTCCTGACATAGAGCCAACGCGTTTGATAACATGAGAAGGATGATGTTATAATGTTATGTTTATATGAATATGTATTGTCATTCCCTGAACACAAGTCATCAAACTCATCGTCCTTCTTTTGCACCTCTTTCTGGTGGTTTGCTTTTGGTGATTTTGTCCAACCACAGAGCTGATCACACTTTTATGCGCTTTATCTGAAGCTTATACAAACTGTATAAGCGTTTATAGCTGTAACTTCTAAGAGGTCATGAAAATCACCATATGCCACCTATTCGTGCTACTATTACAGGCACACTGATTCACCACTTATCTAAAGTACCCAGGCCCTTGTCTCTGTCAATTTGCTGACATTTTCTTAGACTTCTCACAACGATTTTTCTTAAATCAATCATTAATTTGTGCTCTTAAGTAGTTTTTATACTATATAGTTGTAAAGAAATAAAAAACTTATCTGTAGTGATCCTATATACTTGACTCAGCTTGCTAGCTAAGAAATTCCTCTTATACCACAAAAAAGTGGGTTGATTTCACTGTTTGAGGATTGTTAAAAGCCTAACAACTAAGCCAAATTTTTGCCATGTTTCAAAAGCTTTGTATTATGTCTATTTGTCCCAAATAAATCGTTGTTAAGTTTGGTAGGATACATTTTACCTTGAGCAAAATATTATCCTACTGTTTAAATTTTATTTATCTTTCAATTCGTGAAATATTTCCACTTGTAGGTCAATAAAACAACAATTAATTATTTGTTTGTTAATTAAATTACTAATATTAGTAATTTGACACATATTAAATGTCAATTTCTTCCACTGAAGAAGTCTTTTTAACGAAAACATAATATTATATGTTCTGGAATAAATTGGTATTTAATTCATTGTTGTTTTATTGACCTACAAGTGGAAATATTTCAGGAATTGAAAGATAAGTACATAAAGGTCAGAAAATAGATATATTAATTAAATTTTATTAGAAATAGTTGTTTGGAATCATCTTAAATGCTCAACTTCTAAGTTTGGTTAAAAATAAAATAAATATACACCTCAAAAATGTTTAAGTTTGATTGCTGATTTTAATTGTTTGACTTGTTACTGATAATCTTCTTTGAATAAAAGAAACTGCGTATAAATTCAATGCAAGCCATCATGGTCGCCATATAACAACAAGAAATTGCCTATAACGTGAACTAACTCCTCAATAATACTGGATATGTTGCCAAACAAAAAGATCCGGCCAAACAACAAATAATGTGATCTTATCACAAAAATTCTGCCATTGGTCTGCAGAGAATCCACAAGCAGTATTCTCAGAAAATGCATATGCGGCGTGGAATATTAGTTGATATAATAGCCCATTTTATCCAATTATAGTGCGACTGGATATGTGTTTGAACTACATGGAACGGCAACTGTTAACGGAGTTCCAATCAGATTTTCAAAAAAAATGGATTATCAAGATTTCTAAAAAATCCACAAAATTTGCAAGAACTTTGTGAAAGAATAACTGAATCTTATCACCAGTTGAATTACGCGGAGTGACAAATAACAGAAAAATAATTGAAAAATGTATACATAGAATGAGAGCGAAATTGTTTGAGGGCATTTGGCATACCTGACTTCGATTAATTTTAGTTGCTAACTTCAAAGTTGTTGCGATTGTTCAGAATAATTTGTCAAATTTTGTCAGTGTTGTTCGTTATTTGATTTTTATTTGAGTTTCACTTTATAAATAAGTAGTTTTCATTAGTAAAAAACTATGAAGATTATTTTTATCCATGGCCTTTACTGTTAAACATGATAAGTTTCGTTTGGAAGCTTTTGGAAGGAGAAGAATAATCGGTCCAATCTTTTTTAATGATAACATTAATGCTGCTAATTATCGTGAACATATTTTGGAACCATTCATTGAGCAATTACATGCTGATGAAATACACTGCGGTTATTTGCAACAGGACGGTGCAACTGCTAATACAGCACAAGATACAATCCGCTTTCTGCAAGAATCTTATCAAGATCGATTAATCAGTAGAGATTGCTGGCCACCGCTTTCACCTGATCTCACGGCTTTAGATTTTTTTATGTTTGGCTCATTAAAAAATGCTATCCACAAAAATCGAGTACATAATCTAGAGGAGCTACAAGAAGCTTTCGATAATAAGTGTTCGATAATATGAAAAGAAGACTAGTTTCATGTATTCAAGAACATGGGCAACATTTTCAACATTTAAATTAATTAGAAACTCAGACTTCTGTTATTTGTAACATTATTTCTTCTTTTCAAATAAAAAGAGTTGCCAAATGCCCTCAAACAATTTCGTTCTCCCTGTATTATTATCACAAGGCCTGCCTTCTGAACCAAAGCCTTTCAACTTGGTATGAAATACAATTAATTTTTATATCTGAAATGAGCCGGCGACAAATGTTGAATGTTGGATTGTTGTTGTGTTGTTCTTCATTGACACGTTATAAAACTATGATTATCAGATTTTTGAACAAGTACAATATCATGCTCCTTTGTACTGATTTCTTCAGACTATTGACAATTGAATATTTTTTTGCTTATAGTTTCGATGATCTCTGTTTCTTTATTTTATTTCTGACATTTGTTTTACTTCTATAATACCTTAGTTAGTATAACTGTTTTTAACGGTTTATTTTCATGCACATTAATATTTTATTGCCAATTTGTGCAACATTAGAAATTTACTTTAATATTTCTCCCTTCACTGCAAAATTTCAGTAAAATCTGGCGTTTAAGTAATAGATATAATTAGTTAGCCCTGAGATAATTCATTCAGTTTACAAGCTAATTAGTAATGATCAATATTAATTAACTTCTAGATTGAAACGAATAACAGTGCTACAACAATACTCACCATATGTTTATCAACTTAATTCAATATTCTACTTGATTTATTTTCAGAAGTGCACGTTAATAACTCGCTCGAAGTTACACATTAATTTGGAAAAACTTCAAACGGTCTTGGTTTCAGTATCAGCGTCCAGAAAAACTAACCCTTCTTTTGTTATTTTCTTCTGGTGCCCTTCCTTTTGATAATTATTTTTTCTTGGCGTGACAACGCCATCAATTATGTGACCTTTTTTTGTATTAAACGGTCGAATTTTATACTAGTGGCCTCTGCAGATTAATTAAATCTGAGTAAGTGCGAATTAATGTTGTGACGAAAACCAATTTTCTTTACCGCCAAGTTTTTCTTAAATTGCTCACTTTCGAGCAAAACTAATTATAAGTATAAATCTTCACCGTCGAAGGACCACTCGCTCCGCTCCTCCTTAGCGGTATTATACGCGCGGTAGAATGAGAACGGAACACAGAGCAATGGAAACAGGGAAAACTTTAAAAGCGATTATGTCGTGATTGAAGTTTCATTAGACGAAAATGGATCACTGTTTTGTTATTTTACTTTTTCTGCGCTTCTGGTTTTTTATCCTGTATCTTCTCTCCTTCGTACTTGTTTTTTTTTCTTAGTGGAGGTTCGTGGAAATGTCGAAAACAGTCCATCAAAGATGTAAAAAATTAATTATTATCAATGACATTAATTTACCAGTTTTCGTAAAGAAAAGTTCTACAAAAAGTAAATGTTTGATGTTTTGTAACATCTACTCTTTGACTAAATAGACAACTTGAACTTGTAAATGCAATTCTGATGCTGCCTCAACTACAGGGTCTTTTTAAATATTATATGGTAAGGTTTTATAAATAGGATCTGGTGTCATGTGTGCATATAGGTATTTCCTTCTCTCTCTCAGTAACTAGCAGCACTATGAGACTTCTACAGCAAATTCTCATAAGAAATAATATGAGGCACAAAAATCGAGTATTAGTGGTGCTTGTAAAAAAAGTGTCCAGAAATTGTGTATGGTTATGGATATTGCTGTACTTGTAAACATTTACATTAATCACTTGATGGTATTTTAATGCTACAGGATATGATTTCGACCGGATCGCAGCTTTGATGGTCTGCAGTCTTGGTATTCAAGATACTGGATGATGGTTTTGATAATGTTGCACTGTAGTTTTGATTGCCCTAGATCATAGGAAATATTCCTAGACTATAGTTTTGGACTACCGACTTACAAACGTACAATAAATAACATTAAAACTGTGCTCCAGAACAATCAAAACCATCGAACCTATTACCATCAGCATTAAAATTCCGTGAGGTCTTCGACATCCAGAAAATGTGTTATAGTGAATGTGGAGATTGGCCACCCGGAAAGTTAATTAGCTTTTTCCATGAGCAATTATAATTATCTCTGAAAAGCACACTACCCATAAAAAATCACTCATTTAAAAGCTTAAATATCCAGAGTATTAATGTAGAAATGTTTATTTATGCTTTTGGCGGACATTTTAAACATTTTTTTATGAAAATATAAAACTATAAAAAGATCAAAATGTTATGCCAGTAAAGAAATAAATTCAAGCTCTTTTGTTTGAATTACACAGGACGTTGAACTCGCAAAGATTTTCAGATAAAAATGGCCAAAACTTTTGAACTCTACTCTTTAACTCAATGAAACCCTATTTTGAAAATACGAGGAAGATGCGCTTATTCTAAATTTGGTAAAAATGGTGCAAACCTACTAAAATCATCGCACTTACACTTGTAACGGGACGCGATATTTTTAAATTATTTTATCTTTCAGTCGCATTAACCTGACAAGAGAAACAGGTATTTATTAGATGTAGTAAAGAATGTTATCTATAATTTAAGAAATAAAATGCACCTATTTGAATATATTCCGTAATCACATATAAGTTCCCTATGTTAAATCATTCATATAATTATAATAGTTTCAAATTGTAATAGTTTTAACCGTCAACTGTAAAACATGTGACTTATGGTGTAAGCTGTACCTGTGTAGGGATTCGCATCGCTTCCTCCGCTAAAAAAGGACACCTTTCGCTAGGCCACCAGAGAGAGTAGTTCGCTTCGCAGTTAGTTATACATATTTGCCAGTTCAGGGCTAGTTAGTGTACCAGTGTTATTACGTTTGGTAAATTAATCAGTACAAAAAGGCCGTGTTCACGGGGATACCCCGCACGAAGTCATAAATAAAAATACTGATAAGCAGCAAACAAGAAAGGACACGCCCGAAGCCCATAGACTAGGCGAAGAAGGAAGCGGACATCTTGGTGGATCGAATCAACGCCAGCAAGTATACGCAGATAAGCGAAGAATACGTACGTACAGGTATTTGGCCAATAAACTATTATATGCTACGAATACGAGCTCGTAATAAATAGAATAATTTGTATTAAAGCTAAATTGATTCCGCGTTCGTTGTTAAGTTCATTATCACGTATCTATATTTTTTCGTTGTAATTATTTAGAAATTAAACGCGTGCGTAGTTATAGTAAGAGTAAGATAGGTGCATCGTTAATGTTAAGATTCTGTTTAATATTTTCTAACTTTTGTATTTACATATTTATTCAGTTATTTTATTTAATATATTTGTTATTCGTTCATTTGTTGCATTTTCATTTATTCAGTAGTAAATTAAATTGCATGTTTTGTGTCATTAATTATTGTTTAAATATATTAAATCCTCCATTTACCGCACGCACCTGAGAACGTATAAGGAAAAGATTATAAGAAAGTTTGTAAAGTAAGTATCTGTTTTCTTGATTACGTTAGAGCGATTGCGACCGACATTGTGCTAGTCAGGGGAATTAGTTTATTCATTTCGGTATCAGTAACGTCCGTCGTTGTGGGTTCACAGGGGGATTTGTTAACTTACCGTGGCGCCCAAGGTTATAAACACATATTCTCACAAAATAAGTTCGTTCTATCACACACTTTTAAAAAGATGACATCAGTCTCGTATTAATTTCGCAGAATTTGACATAATAATCACGTTGAATTATTTTGTCATAATATTTAGAGCCGACATTCAAGGCATTCTAATTTGCTTCCAGCGACACGTTTATCTCGTATCAAGCTGCTCCAATCAACTTCTATTCATGTCATTGTACATTTTCGCGTAATTATAATTCATTATCCTTCATAAGCCTGGCAAGCAGAGTTTATTGTTTAATGGAAATATAATAGAAACAGTAAAATTTCTGTCTAAATTTAGCTTAAATTTATAAAGGCAACCACATATTTGTTATTCCTAAAAAAAGAAAACTGCAAACCTTGGACAAAGGGGGAATTATTTGACGAATGAATGTTATTTATATTCGAAGGTTAACTGAAAACGGTCAATTTTGGTAGTCAAAATACATCAGCCTTGGCTTAACAGACGAATTCGATATTAATGGTTTTACCCGGTAGATGTTGAAAAATGTGTTTATTTTCTAGAACGGTTCTACTACTCGTTAATAAAATGAGTAAATAAGAATCTACAAAAGTATAGAGTAATTTGTCGTTACAAACAAAATAATTGTGTTTTTTTTTGTAACCACGCTAAAAGTTTTATTCTGTGTTATACCTTGTATATGAAAGTTAGTAATTGCTAGTTTCGTGTGTTTCATTAGAGTTTCCAAGGTTTTTAATGATTGAAAAGTATTGACGAACTATAGCAATCGATACGTAAGTTGGTATAGAATACTGATGCGTTTTAAGCGTAGTGTATCATGTTATTTAGTGTTTCTTACAAAATACAAAGTACTCATACTAGTAATAATTCCTTATAATTTTTTATCCTTATGTTTATCACGTCTACATACAGAATTTTCCTGCCATAGGCTCTTATAATGTTTGATGATTCTTTCTGAGCATAATCTTCGAAGCATAAATTTTCCAACAACTGATTCGAAAGTAATCAGGATCAGCATAATCTACTGCATAATTTTGAAGAAAGAAAATCGTTCTGTGACAAAAACAGTGTGGAATATATTAATCTATGTAGATGTGGTATACATAGTCATCAATATTCTGAAGTAACCGTCGTGATGTCAATTTGTCTTCTATTCAGAAAGTAGTCAAGTATTACAAGATTAAAGATTATATATTCCCAGTCGCTCGTGAATCTGTTGCTGCCATTCGTGTGGCGGTGACACTTTTAAACCGAGATTAGAAGTGCGACAGACAGATAATAATATAATCTACGCTACACAGATACGGCACCCGATTCACTTTACACGAAAGAGGTTGTTTTGGTACTACTGCCGTCTGGTATCGTGCGGATCTCAGCGGAAAAGCGACGGTATCGAACTATTTATTAGCGAGAACGCTCGCCACTTGATAAATAGGCAATTCCGTAAAGTTTTCTATTGAGTTTACTCCGGAGTACTTGACTTAATAGGAACCGCGCTCTAACTTGTATGCTCGAACAGTTTTCCCTCTTCCGAATATCAATTCGACAACGTTGCGGCAAGTAAGTCAATGCGAACGTAAGCAAGTAAAACTACTACATTAACAGGAATTAAAGTACAATAGTGCGTAATCTAATAAGACATACATAGATATAACAACTTCGTTGCGAATATTGTTATACATCGCGAGCTGTCATATAACGCGAGATGTTAGAGTTTGTAACTGACATTTAATAATTTCGAATTATATACATATGTAACTTTAATACTGCGTTTAGTTTGGGTGCTAAGTAATGTAGATATCGAAACTGTAGTTCTATTTATTATTAAAATGTTCTATTAAAGGTTAACTAAATTTGTATTAATTAAGTTGTCACAAGTATTGAAGCACATATAAGGTAGTTGTCACTACAGTAGAAAGGTTAGTGACATTATAACATTCCTAGTACGAATGTAAAATGAGTAACGCTTTTTATTTGAGTGGATACCTCATATGCGAGGCTTCTTGTGAGAGAGTCGAGAACGATGATAGTGTTGTCGTTATTCTATATAATTGCATCTAGTTAGTAATACTGTCATTGTAACTTATTCTCTATGCGATTCTGTTTCAATGCTGATCAAATACTACTGCTTGCTTGTAGCGGAAAGCGTTTATTTCCATCACTAACCCCACTCCCTGACTAAACTTACATTTCTAGTTTCAATACATTTTCGTACTTGGTTGAAACTCCTTTGAGGTCAGTGTTAACTAAAAAAGCAAGCTTTATTGTCAAATCATTCTAATTTGGTTAATTATTTCGGCTGCTTACAGTAACCAGCGCCACATTTCCTAATCCGTAATATCAAACAGAAATAATTTGAAAATATTGAATAATAGGAAAATAGGTCAATTTTGAAGGCCGAAAACGGCTTATTATCACTAATGCATGAATTTTTTAAATTAAATTAATCAAATTCTTGAAGTCACTTCGTACTTATACAGGGTTTTTACATCTCTCTTCACATTGTTATTGTTGTGTAGTGTAGAAGGAATGTTGATTTTTTGTAACCTTAATTTATTGTTATTGTTGTGTAGTGTAGAAGGAATGTTGATTTTTTGTAACCTTAATTTACGAGGTGTGGCAGAAAAGTAATGAGTCTGGTAACACTGTAAGTGATCTGGCAACGCTGCGCTGTTGTCCTTGATAGACCTCGTGTATCATTACCCTGCAATAGCTCAGTGCGAGCTATTAGTGACTGCTATTAGCGAAGTTGTGTTTTGGTTGACCGTCACGTAAAATGGAACAGTGGAATTTGGAGCAATGCTGTGCCATTAAATTTTGTGTTAAGCTTGGAGAATGAACACCGTTCATTCAGGCCTTCGACTTCTAAAATCGATGAAAACATTGAACGTGTCAACACTCTATTGAGATCAGACCGTCGTTTAACATTAAGAATGTTGAGTGAACAATTAAATTTAAACAGATTTACCGTTCATCAAATTTTGATTGAACATTTGCACATGCGAAAGGTCTGTGCCAAAATTGTGCCGAAAAACCTCACAATTGAGCAGTCACTATTGTTACTTTTCTACCACACTTCGTATCCATCTATTTATAGACAGCTACAAACTTTCACTGTTTAACAGCAGTTATATGCACGATTTGAACCAACCTCCATAATTTGAAAAAGTATATATGTAAGTGGCCCAGTCCATCATAAGATTTTAAAGTCATTAAATTTTTTTTTCGTTAGTTTAGTCGGTAGAGAGAATTTGATCAAATTAATGCTACAGAATTATACCATATCAATTTATACCATTGCAACGTTGAAATAAAACCAGAAAAACAGAAGATTGCTTCAAATTTTGTTAGCGCAGGCTATACATATGTTTTTATTAGCGTCATCTCTGTATAAAACGTAAATTAATACTCAATTTTAAGAGGAGACATCTATTTTTAGGTTTGAATACTGTGATTACATTGAATAAGTCGCTACATTGTAAGATTTCTTTCTTTTGCTTTAACATTGTGAAAACAAAAGCGTCGTTGTATACAGAAATCCTTCACTAGAAATTGTGAGAAGATTACTATTGAAGTAAGGAGACTACTCGTATTGGACGTTACTTATTATATTAGGATTCGGTCATGGTATATTGCTGGAATCGCCCTGCAAATGAATGTAATGAAAAAAAAGATCAGGCATTAGGAACGAACCACGTAGTTTCGACCTTTTCGGTCTCGTCAGCGTTGCTCCAAATCAAAGACCTAATTTCATCACACTTCGTCACTCAACGTACTCGTATATTGTGTAACAACCTCCGACAATTGATTAATTCTAACCTTATTCCATCTAGTAGGCAAGGTCGGAAGTAGCACCGCCGGGTGTTAAACAACACACGTCGGTACACCAGATACTGTTCTAGGTTGGCTAATAATGGTTTTTTAGTCCCGCTAAATGTCTCGATTTGCTAGTAGTTTAGTGACAATTTCATATACATTGAAAACGTCGATAAATGCCAGAATTGTAGAAAAAAAACAAAGAATGCCTGTAATATGTGCTAATGATATATTCCAACAGCAGGTTTTAATTATAAATAACAGTACTCGTGTTATTGACAAAATTCGGAGCAAAACTATTAATTATTCTTGATTGAATTTTGTTCAGTATTTTATTCTATTTAACAGTATTTTTACTGCCATTATTTTAATTATATAGAGTGTCTTATGATGAATAGCACCGATCGATGTATGGAAGCGTTTATAGGGTGCACACCTTCATCCCTCCGCCCCTGGCACTTTACACTTTCAAGCACTTCTTCTCACTCCGACCTGCAGATTTATTGTAATTGCCCAGTTCATTTAGTACTTTCCAATTCAATATCCTTAAGGAATCCTAGCATTGATTTAGATGTCGTAGCTTGAATTACGTTTTGTGTTAGAATTGCTTATCCTAGATGCTAAAACCGTGGCCGACCTATTACTTCACAAAGTCTATATAAGGTTAGTAGTCTCCGTTTTAAGTTTGCAAAATCCATGTTTTTAGATGATATCCTAGAGTAAGTATTCTCCATTTTGGAATTCCACACTACATTGAAAATTGGTTGAAATTTAAATGATTTGAAAAAGTTGGAGAGTGTTTTAAGACATATACAATAATCTGATGAAAAAAAATGATGAAGAGGAAGATACAGATTGGTAAGATAATTATTATAATAAAAGGTGTTTATGATGCAAGATCGGCACCTTATGAAGACCCTGCGATAGTTGCAACTTGCCTTTAATCACAAGGACGTGTGAGTGTTGTCTGTAGGGCTAGGTACTGCGAATCAGCTTCTAGTCTTTACCTTCTACACCTTACTGAAGCTTAGCAATTTAAAATTCTTCTACGGATCCTAAAAAAAAATCCAAAAAATAAACAAGATTAAAAAAGATTACATTACTGCTAGGAAATCCGTTTTAACACTAGAATATTTGTAATAACGAAATTATATAAAAACATTTTGAGGTTGCAATGCATTTTAAACTTACCGATATCACGGGAAGGTTAAAAGAAAATTGTTAACGGAAATGTAAATAGCTGGCGATCTTCCAGGTCGATTTCAAATACCGACTGCCTGCCGAGAAAAGAGGAAAACACCCTTTAACGTAATCCGGTAGGGTCTAAAAACCCACTAAAAATTCATTTAAATTGGCGGACCGGGCTTAGAAACCTTTTTCGTCGGTTATAACAATAATTTTCACAAAACTTGAAATACAGGAGAAATAGATTTCGTTTTTACAAAATTTGTTTATCTCTTCCAATACATATACAGATATATAGTATTATTCACTTCCTTATAGTCATAGATAGATAGATAGGTAACTTTATTCAATAGTGCAAATTCAATGCATTGAACACGTCAACAAATATAAAATATACCATTTGATATATAATAATAAAATACAATTTTTACATTTAAGACACGTACATAACAATGCTGCATTTACATACAAATATACAACATTATAGTCAAAAACAAAAATACATGACAACATTATAAATGTAGAATATTATTCCATATTATTGGAGAAGTATTCGTCTAAGCTGTAGAGGACTCTCTTGCTGATCTTTGAATGCAGCACCTGTTTGAACATTTTGTTATTCAGTTGCTTTAGTTCATGAGGTAAGTGATTGTATATTTTTACAGTTTGTGTTATTACATTTCTGCTTATAATACTTTTAGTGCTTTGAGGAGGGAGAAGATGATGACCGTCACTCATACCACGTGTGTTATAATGATGTGCTAATTGTTGACCACTAAACATTTCGTAGTTTTCACGTATGAATAGCGCACATTCATATATATAGATAGCGGGTAGTGTAAGAATACCGTTTATAGCGAAAATTTCGCGACATGTGCTTTGGTATGGAAGCCGAAAAACACTACGAAGACATTGTTTTTGAAGTTTAAAAATTCGCGATGAGTCCACAGAAAAAATTCATTTAAATTGGCGGACCGGGCTTAGAAACCTTTTTCGTCGGTTATAACAATAATTTTCACAAAACTTGAAATACAGGAGAAATAGATTTCGTTTTTACAAAATTTGTTTATCTCTTCCAATACATATACAGATATATAGTATTATTCACTTCCCTATAGTCATACATTGTCTATGTGTGCGTTTGTGAAGTGAAGAATAGGAAATTCGTAACTAAGCAACGATGCATGCAAGGTACGCCTTTTCCGAAGAAATACTGTTTAGTTGCATTTTACTTGCGAAAGTGATTGGATGTGCGAACTGTTGCAATTACTACGTCGAATTACTACATCTATTTCATATTTCATTCTTTTCTTCATATTTTTTCTTCTGTATTTTATGTATTAATATCTGTTTGGTTTTACTACATTTACTACTTTTTCCTATTTTCACTATGGATATTTTTTCGCTTCAACAGAAAAAGTTTGTAAGGCATGGATTATTATTATTATTATTATTATTAAAACATCATCTTGGCAATAGTATTTATAAAAGAAACTGCATATGCCTTTCAGATTGAGTTTGAACGTACCATTGCGTTTGAAACAATACGACATACAATTAAGAATTTCGAAAAATATTGCAACAGTTCACATATTCACTCACTTTCCCAAGTAAAATGCAAAAAACCACTATCTCTTCAGAAAAGGCGTACGCTGGCATCGTCGCTTAGTTACGGATTTCCTACTCCTCATCTCACGAACGCACACATAGACAATATGTATTCTAATTGACTATAGGGAAGTGAATAAATGCATAGAGTTTAAGCGGCTCTAGAAAATAAAGTGTTGTGCAAGACATTTTGAGAATTAATTTCAACACTTTTATACATGTAATTATGCATAAATATTTGTACGGCTATGAACGTATAATTTGGAAGTGTGAAAAATATATGTTGTTAAGTATCGAAATAGTATAAAATAGTACAAACAATACAATCGTTAATGTCGATAACAATGCTTGTGGTTAGGGTGCCTAGCAAATTCCTTCTCCTTACTTCGAAACTAACCTTACGTTTAAACCGTCAGCAACAATTCTTGGTGATGTCTATTGTACGTAAAATGTTGATTTACCTCTCTAACGATATCACACTGCAGTAAACTTGCTTGCTAGTTGCCTTTACATTCGAAATACGCTGTAGGAAAAGTAACTTGCAACTTGTTTTGTTTAGGCATTGTATTGCTTCTTCTAATGAGCAGTCTCGTTTTGAGTTCATAAATGCAATTATCTAACAAGCACTTAAAAGAAAACTTACTATACGTGTAACTGACAACCCTCTAACTATTATGTAAATTGCAACTGCTGTAAGCTTGTTAACGCATGCACGCTAATTAGTGTGTACATTTAGAATAGAAAACGTTCTTGAAATCAACATTAAAGAACCAGAACTACCAATTTATACTGGAAAGAGAAATGCCGCACTATAAAAGTTTGTTAATTGTTTCCTCGTTCATTGATTTCAAGAATTGGTTATCAATAGTTGCAAATGATAACATCAATTTCTAATTATAACGTGAAAATAGATATGTACGTAAACGTATTACGTGTCTAATCGAATTTTCGACATGCTGTGGCGAGTCGACGTCGGCGGTGGTCCTTGCGGAATTCAAATAATGCGTGTTGGACTCACTGTTCGCAGCCTATATTTCCTTCCGTTATACGTTAAGGCCGACGCTACACTAGTACGATCTGTTCTATATTTTCATTATTACAGGTTTTCTAAAGTGCAATGGACGTAAACAAAAGGAGTTGTGTGAAAAAGGTTGTAAAGAAGTTCAATTAATTTAAAATTAATTTCACCGAGAAATTTAAACTTTTACATAAATAACGAATAAATGTTGTACCGTACTCAAATTGATAGCCAGTCATGCCTATTCGACTTCTGACTTGTGGGTCAAACATATTGTAAACAGTGAAACATACGACGTAACGTTTAAGTGTGCGTCCGACCTTATTTCCACGATCATCGTGCGTCGTATCTTTGACAGAATTATACAAACGAATTAATCACTGACACCACAAACGGTCGGTATTGGCCTGACATTGAATACACATCCACAGATATGTCCTCTTCCGTTTTCTCGTGTGTTTCGGATCATTTATCTTATTTAGTCTCCTCTACTGGAGTTTCTAGATTCCCACGCTTCGGACGTTTCACGGTTGACGTTATTGTGGGAGAGAATTCTTGGCTCTTACCGACCGACGTCAGAACGAAACTGATTGAATATGTATGTTCTGCTACTACGTATAAAGAAGATGAAGGAATTGAAGTTGACATACAACTCGACTTCTAGTATTTCAACTTTATATCTAAGTAAGATAAAAAGGAATGAAATCGAATATGTGGAAAAATATCTTGTGACCATTGTAATAGGTATAAATTGAAGAATGTACACCAGCCCTGTTTATTGCTTGGACACTCCTGTCACAGTCTTAGAATGCGAGATATGCCGAAGCTAATGCTACCTCTACACTAATTTTTCTCCTACATTCAAGGTCGTACACAGACAGCTTGTTGCTCAGGTTCTCCAACGATATTGAAATACAAATATATACATACATATATGTATGAAAGGAATTTTTCTTGGATTATTTTGGCCTTTTATTAGACATTAAAACTTGGTGTTTTTTTTTCTTGACGTTTTGGTCGGATTCGACCTTTATCAAAAGGGTTATTTTGTTTTTATTTAATCGCTACATGGTATAAAATCGGTAAATAATTGAAATAACAAATTATAGAATGTTTACGTAAGAATATATACAGTGTGTCCCCCGATTACTGCCCAGAGAGGAAAATTTTTTTTTTTTATTTTACGTAGAAAAGTTATTCTTAATAAAAAGTTTTGCTTGTCGAAATAGCCACTTTGCAGCAAATAAATTTGAGCTATGATCTACAGGGTGTTCATAAATTAAGAATATAAGAAAACGGTTCAAGAGTGAAGTACATTCATGCTTAAAAAATTGATGTAAAATTTGAAAAACATTATAATATTAAAATTGTTTATACAAAATTAGAAAAAATAACACAAAATACAAAATTTGAAATGAAAGCATTTTAGTATTTAAAACTTTACCTATTTAAGACTAATAACTTTTCTACGTAAAAATAAAAAATCAAGCAAAAAAAATTCCTCTCTGGGCAGTAATACACACTAATAGCTATGGCTATGGTGTTACTTAACAATAATTATTATTCATTAAATAAATATGGTAAAAAGTACATGAGTAATTAAATTGTGATTTAAGTGAATTAATAATTTGTTTCTTTTTTGAAGAAATAAAAAAATATTACATGAAAATAAACTCTAATGAAGACATTGTTGTTTTTTTAATTCACATTTGGAAACTACTTCCTTTATTAAAGTTTGTTGTGTTTTCCTTTTTTAATATAAGTATGTAAGTAAAAAATTTTATTTAATAATTGGTTTAAGGAATATTTTTAATGTAATATCAAATACTAAAATCGATTGAATCTAAGGTTTATAACAGCTTTTTGTAATACATTTTTTTTATATGGAATAACTTTAATGCAGTGTACAATACGGGGTTTGTTTTGAAAGTATTGAGTGAAATTAAAAGTATAGTGAAGTTCTTCACTGGATCTCTTGGTGCAGAAGTAGAACACTAAACACTTTAACCCACTGAACACCAAACAAGTTTTAACTAAAACACCGACGCGTTTCAACAGCAATGCTGTCATTATCAAGGCGATAATAAAACTACATTAAAATAAAATCTACAAAAACAGGTAACCTAAATGTTATGCACTCAATTCTCAGAAATGAGAAATCGAGCGTTGCCCAACACATTTTTGAAACAGATCACAACATCGATCATACGAATGTTAAATTAATTATACAAATATCCAATTGTAAGTTTCTAAATGTTTTCGAAAGTTTAGAAATATATAAAAATAAGTCATGTGTAATGAACTGTGACAATGGACCTATACCGCATTCGTCATTGTTTTCGTTAATCGGAAATTAATGATGCGTATCGGATTGACCGTGCATAACATTTAGGTTACCTGTTTTTGTAGATTTTATTTTAATTTAGTTTTATTATCGCCTTGATAATGACAGCATTGCTGTTGAAACGCGTCGGTGTTTTAGTTAAAACTTGTTTGGTGTTCAGTGGGTTAAAGTGTTTAGTGTTCTAAAAGTATAGTGTAATTATATAATTAAGTTGTAGGATTTAGACAGAAACTGAATATCAGTTCGATCGTTTAGTGCGTTTTTGTGTTTATGTATTTGTATCATTTCTAAGAGCTTTGTGATTGGTTTCTTTGTTTAAAATTTCTGTTGAGTAAAAATCAAAGTTATGTTTTGATGTGTTTTCATGTTTTTTGTGTGCAGTAATATTTTTGCTGTATTTGTGACCTTTTAATCGTTCATCTAGATATTCCATGGTTTCTCCAACACATACGTGGTGACATATGTATATGTAATATAATCGGTAGAGCTGGCAAACAGCACCAATAGTAGCACGTTTCTAATTAATAAAAAAAATAGTAGAATTCGAAAATTAATAATCAAATTACTTTTTAATCACTACAGTCTCATACAGCGCAATATTTAAACCCAATATATTAATCTATCAAATTCCACAACTGCAATGGTGAGATTAAACTGTGGAATAATTATAATTTATTGTATGCAAACCATGTTCAGTAATTTAATTATATCTTAATGATTAAATCTCTATTTAAGCATTCAGCTCTCTTAATATTTACAATATCTTCCACATTTTAATAATTGTTAATTATTATGAAAGGGTGTTCTTTTGTGAAGAAACCCTCGAGGTATTCTTATATTCGAAATATAAAATTAAAATTCAATTACCTGATGAGTTCTGAAATTATCAGTAGCATTCGAGTATGTGCCAATTGCTTTATAATATGTAATACATTAGAGCTGAGAAGGTGGGATAAGAGGGAGGGGAAGGATAATTTAGTAATTGCATTTTCGTATAGATTATATATTACTCTGTTTTTTCTTTCTTCCCCCTTTTGCGGTAAGAAGCTGGGATAATTGTAATTTAGTTTTGTAATTATAATAGCGATTTCTGTTTGTAAATTATATTTTACATACTGTCTTTTGTTATATCATTTTTAGAATGTTTGTTGATTTTGTCATAATTTTACCAGCCGATGGTGGTAGTACTACACTTTAAATTAAGTTTTTTCCGTGCTACTTTAAAAATATCGCACAAGCTTTAGTCTATGTAAATATACATACCTACATATTGCGTTTCGTTTAAATGATTTATTTTCAATCAATAACTACATACATAAGTAATATTATAAATAGTATTATATACAAACTTCAAGAAAATTATCTTTGATTATTCCTTAAAGAAAATGACGGATAACTCAACAAAAATTTTGTTTAACCACTGATGAATTAAAAAAAATTATCTAGATACAAACAACATTAACAAGTATTTTTAATAAAATGTCTTTTTAATGACACTTGCATAAGTGTCGATCTTAATTACAAATATTTGGGCGTAACATTAGGAGCAATTTACGCACTCAGCGCTAGCGACATCCGGTCGCTTCATGAACTGGTTGAGAATAAAATAAATATGTATATCAATAATAGCTCATAGTAAAAACATTGAAGGTGTAGGGGCTGAAAAAGAGCGATAGCTTCGGCAATTGTCGTGTCACAGGATGGTCACATCTACTGTCCAATCATTAAACGAAGCTGGTGTACGTTTGTAGATACCTAATCTAAATTATAAATGTATATCTAGAATCCTTCGAACATATTTTTTGGTAAATTTCGCGTAGAAAACTTCCAAACAGTTTTATTCGTTTTACCGGTTTTTCTATATTTTGGGGTAACTCTCCATGCATAAATGCTTAAACATGTAAATTTAAACACAAAAACAAATCAATCAAAATTACTACGAAACCTGACAGGATATAATGCCTTATATATATTGAATATTTCTTAGTACGGGCTCTTGCGACGAAATTCTATATTGTCCCTTAGTTTTCAATGTGCTACGTAGGAATTCTGTCTGTATAAGCATAGCGTTTAAATTGAGACGGGCGATCATACCAGCCTACCGTTTTTACAGGGTAGGAATTTAATTCTCATCACTTTGAAATTAATGTCCACATAAATCGTGGGCATAATTACGACCAAGAAGTTGGTAAATCCGACCCATACACTATAATTAAGCCGACTTAAAATATGATATAAAGGGAGCAATTCGCGCGAAGCGAATCTTTATTTTATGATATACTTTACTTCCGTATACCTACGCTTCAGCGTCGTCGGCGTAAGGCGTCGTACGAAGTAAAAACCGCCCGCCTCAATAACGGCACAAAACTACCGAAGTAATACCATAAATTACGACGGTACTCGGGAATTGTAATTCCATTACGCGAACTTTATTATGATTTATCGTAAACAGGTGGTTCTTGCAAGGTTCACTTAGCTAACGTTGATTTATATGTTTCGCACGCAAAACACGCGACTAGGTGGCTCGCGTTTGGTAGCTGTCGGACCGAAGAAATTCCAGGTTAAGATTGATGTCTATTAAAAATATACATTTAACCGACCATAATGCGTTACAATCGACTAGCGATAAAAATACGAAATTTCTAAACCTGAATAAAATGTTTTCTTAGAAATAGTATCCAAATTAACAGTTGCTTCAAATTAAAAAAAAAAATAAAATCGAAAAAATAAATACAAAACATTTTCATGTTTCATAGAAAGTGAGAGCTTCTTAAGTTATTTGCAAATAATCATCTTGGTAACTGCGCTGCCACCAACTAACTAATTCATAAAAATACTTAAATTAATGTTAGTTTTGGTTGAGAACACAACGTCATTTTAGTTTTAACCTTCAAACACTTTTAGATAAAGTTAACAACCTTTTGTTAGTGTTTAGCTAAAGATTATAGTTACATAATATTAGCTCTAGTAAACAGTATAACGTTTTGTTTCTCGATGGTCCTTCGCTCTCTTCCTAGAGCTGAGCGAAACTTCTAAGCCCTCTTATCTTTCTTTGGAGCAGCTCCTACTAGCTGTAGGGTGATTAACGTTGAAGTAAAACGACTTCTGCGGTGTTCCTAGATTATAAATTGGTGAGCTAGCACGTATTGGGCTCTCCAACGATGACGAGTGGTGGAAGTCTATCCCGGTCGTTTCCGCCAAGATCGGTTGGTAGATTTTCCCATCCGTTCCAGAGTCTTAGCTGCTAGCTGCAACGCGTATTAATGGAGTGATGGGCATGCGTTGCAGATGAACAATTTGCATTTCCGATCATTCTTAGGATCTTATTTTGCTGAGCTTTTTGGCAATACACGTCCATACACGGCTCCGTATGCTAAGGTTAGACGGAGAAAAACGCAATATATTATAACTTTAAGCCTTAGCGAAAATGGACTCTTGGAGCAGAGGAATGGGTAAACGATGGATTGGGGGCCTCAAAACGAAAACTCTATTGGGGTGTTGGAGAAGTGTGAGTGTCTTATCTAAAGTCATACCAAGATATGCACCAGCTGGATTCCATGGTAAACGATAATCGGCGTCGAACAGGTGATTGTGAACCAATCGAAGACACCTACTAAATTAAATCGTCTGGTATTTTGTATCGTTCACCTTCAGTCGCCATCTGGTGGACCAGCGTAGGATTTTATCAAGACTGCGTTGGAGGTGATGATATATGAGGGTCTCGGTTCTGGACGTAAAGATCGAGGTATCGTTGGCGTAGATCATTAAGCGTACTCTTTGAGTTTTGGGTATGTTTTGAATAAATATCAAGAAAGGCATTTGGTCACTGCGACTGTGTGACCCCGCAAGTAAGAACGTACGGAGACCACGGTGCGACATAGCATCAAAAAGTTTTGCTTTTAATGTTTAATCTCCTGGTAGATTAATATTTCATACATATTGTAACGACATTTAATTCCCAAGATAAAATAATTGTTAATATCTAATGACATTTAATTTTAAAGATATTGAAATTGTTAAGGATATGAAACTAGATTTAAGTTGTCGACATGCATGATAAACCAGACTAAAGAACTTACTAACAGATGACCCAAATAACATTTCACAAAATTTACGTTTTTCAAAATGGAAAACCATCTACAACAACTTAATTACTCACGTGACACCATCTCATACAATTTCCAAAGGTATTGTTGATCCCTAGAATCCAATCCAAAAGACTCAATTCATTGGTAAAATGGTACGCTTTGTCATCAAAACTCAGATAGCCATGGATTACAAAAAATGCTTTCTTGAGGAAAATATTAAAAACAGACGCTTCCGAACCACCAACGCATCTAGACTTATGTCCATTTTCACTCTGAAAAGTAAACAACAAATTAAAAAACATAATTTCAACCATAAATTCACAATATTTTCCTTATCCCAGGGTCAAATAAAATAAAATATCCATATTCCAAAGAGATACGACCCATTCTATTTAAATATTTCCACAAAGAATTTCCCAACTCAATTTCCGAGGCACCAGGAACCAGATCCGTCCCATTCCGAGGCAGAGCCAGAGAATAGGTCCCACGTCGAAGGCCCGAACACCACCAGGCCGAAATTCCAGCCCGTACGTGGAAAATCCAACGGAAATCAATCCGGACAATTTTCCTGACTGAGACAAACCAGAACGCACTCTTGACAGATGTGGTAGAGAAAAATAAATAGTAATGAAAATTGATTTTTAAAATATAAAAGAAATTTAATCTTTAAAGTCGATAACGACGAATTTAAGAGGCCCGACTACCGTTTGACAGTTGGCGATGTTGCCACAGTTAAATTTTTTCATAATATAATGTTTTTATAATTTATTTAAAACGTAATTGGGCTTCATACACACATGTTTAGACGTATTTTGAATGCTCATAGCAAATTTCAGTAATTAAATCTAAAAATTAATAGTGTAATCTCGATTCCCGTATCAAGGTAACGGCCTGTAACAGGAAAAGAGATTGTGAAGTAAATACCGAATATTAATAGACAAAATTGTATATGTAGATGTAAAACATTTGTAGAAATATGTGTATGAAGCCCAATTTTCAAATTATATTGAAATAAAATCAAGCAAATGATTTATAGAATTATATAGATATGGCACCGCTGTAAAATAATCAGCTGGTAGACGACCCTCTTAATGCGCAATTAAGTCTTTACTAGTAAAACAAAGAGAGTAAATTACTCACCAGGATAAAGAGAATCCTCCTCCTTAATCCGTCAATATTAATCTTAATATAATTAGTTATATTTGTTATAAAAAAGTTAACCTTAAAAAGACGTAAAAAAACAATTTTCTAATTAGAAATACGTAAAAACACCAGTTGTTGATTATATTGTTATTGTACGAGTATATTAGAAAACTCACTCCGTTCACGTTAATTTATAAATGTTTAATTATTAAACATTAGGTTTCAGCAAATTGTGAACATAGTTCGAAATCATTACAGTTAAAATAAACAAAAAAAGTTTACCAACCTAAAGTTTGTCAGATAGTATTATTCCTAGATCTTAAGGCGCTAAATTTAAAATAAAATTGAATTCTTTAAAACCCAAACAAAACCTGAGTTTCAATTGTGTGTGCGTGCGAGGAAAAGAGCCTAGGAACCCACCTGAACCCTGAGAAAGAGCATAAACAATATAATTAAACAATAATTAATTGACCGAATCAAAACGCCCAGAACAATATATTGACAAGTTTTAATATAACTTTAAAAATATATTATTCAATATATTATATTTTCTTAGTTGCATACTTATACTTGAAAGCCTTAAAATATACAAGGTGTTACAAAAAAGTAGGTTAATCCGGTAACCATACATAAAATAATGGGAAGCGTTGATAATTCCATTAGAAAATATTTTTTGCGTATTTAACGTGTAACACTACATGTAGGAGAAAAAAGTTTCCTGCCAGTGTATGTAATAAAGACGCTCTTTATTCAAAATGCACGGGTACTTTCTTGTCTTGCTGTACCTACATGGACTGTATGAGGCACAGACATACATACTTTGTATGCATACTGCAATGAAATTTCCGTAGGATTTGACTATGAAGCTCCCGCTTTTTGCGTTCTGGCAGTAAAAATTTTATCTGCAACTGTACATATACATAGTATTCTTTTGAGTTAAATGCAGGTCCGAAAGCTTCCTAAGGTAGATGTCCTGTCAAGACTAAACGGCAGTGATTAGTTAACCGTAATTTCATCGGTATAAAACGAACGTAATTTTTAAAGAATAACACAGACAAGGAACATTAGGATTGATTGCAAAACATTTAGGGAAACTGTAAAAATTTTGTCGTTTTTGACGAAAATGTGTCTTAAACAGTGCAGAGAAGCTTACTTTGTAAAAAATGTGAATCATTGATGCTCGAATGATAGCTGTGAAATATGTTAACATCTGGTGGGAAAATCTCTCTGGACAATGTTATAACACATACATACAATGCAGTAGTAAGAAACTGCTTAAAGGGACATGAAAAATAAAAGTGTAATTGGATGGCGTGCAAAGTTGCCAGATTGAACTTCTACAGTTTTTTCTTGGAAAAAATGTAAGCCACTCAACAAGAAATTTATTATTGAACACTACTACTTATTACTTAAAGGAAAGTTCTATTTTAAGTCGTTGCGGTTATAGAGATATCGATTGCTTTATAAATATGTTATTCATGTGATTATCCAATTACTTTACTAGGAATATACTTGATACATAACTGGAACAAATTAGGTATTTTCTAAAAGAATTCTATATTATTATCTACCTTTCTCACAATCCTTTGATGATTTGTTCTGAACATTAGTGGATATAATAAAAGATATATGTATGTGTACACTTCTCAATAAACTAAATCTCTAGTGTATACTTTAACGAAAACGTGTGTAACATACATATTGGCAGTTTTATAGTGAAACTGTACTTTCAACACTTGACAATATAATTTACGATCAGGCGTGCGTAGACTGCAGCAATTGAAAGTTACAGCAAGACTAACTCAACTTCGTTGCAATTTACGTTTTCTCATACTGCAAAATCTGAAATCGAACCCTTATATCAATAATACAAATAACGTTAAAGAAACCTACCGGTGTAATATAACTTGTTCTTTAGAAACATTCTCAAATGTTAGAACTCGCTGAAACTCGCAGTTACGATATAAAGAAAAAGTTATTTGTTCGCAAGTAACTACTGTAATTTCAACCTGCCGAAGTTGTTTACAAACGAAAGTATAGAAATTTGTCAGGTTTCTTTTATTAATTTCAAAAAGTTTGTTGAACAGTTAAACATTCTTTATATTTATCTCGAGTTTCTTTTAATACATTTACGTAAAGTATTAGGTACACGAATTATATACAGTACAGATAAACACATTTTGCATTAAATTTGTCACACACTGCTTATTGACTTCTCTACAATTGTTTGTATGTTAACTAAGTGCGCCATAATGTTTCACTTCAAGTACATACATTATGTATGATATTTTTATCAATTAAAATCGACTTGTTTGAGGATTTTTCGTAAAAAAAAATTATTTCGCTTTTATTCAATTTATTCCATACTTTAGGTGCACACTGTATAAATATTACTTTTGCCAAATTATTTCACCATATATTTCTTGTACATAAAAGAATGCTATAACTTGAGCAACGTAATTTATAACACAAAATTCTCAAGCTAGTAATATTGACTAGGTATACACCGGATACATAATACCGCTTTTGTGATACTGCTACATTTAACATTCAGAAACATGCACATGATAAATGGCTTGTCGGTTGTATTCGGTGACTGGTATTTACAAAGTTGCAAATATAATGCTCATTGCATGTGTGTGTACTGTATCATATCAATTTACTCATCTACGTGTGTCATGTTCTTCAAGCCTATGTTGCGCTACTTGTTAGTATTTAAATGTAATTGAATAATTCAATATTCATACAATAAGTAATGTAGTCATGAATTACTGTATCGTTCGCAAGTAGTCCACAGTTAATGACTTGTAATATGCTTATACTACAATATAGTGCTTGTTGCTGTGTGCTGAGATATGTTCATACTTGCACAGTAGCTGCTGTATCAAGTGTGTGAGCTCAGTTATTCATTAGTAGTGATAGTGTGAAGTGGTTGCTATGACTGTTGCAATAGGTGATATTTATCCACATCGTACAACTATATTCAGGTGGTACAGAGAATTCCAAAGGGAAAATTTCAGTTTGAGGGACACTGAAAGAGCAGAAAAGCCACGAAAGTCGGTTACAGAGGGAAACATTACTGATATATCGATAATGGTCAACGAAGAGAGGCAAGTACATGATCATTTGTGTGTGAATAAACTTTGTTGTCTTTGAGTGCCGCATGAACTAACTGAAGAGCAGATCACACAACGTGTGACTTGGTGTTGGGACATGGTAAAAATGTTTGGTAAGGAACAATCCTCATATGTCAACAACATCGTGAAGGGTGACAAGACTTGGTCACACTATTATGATATGCACAAAGTTTGGGTCTTTGATGATGAGAACACTCCAGTAGCTGTCAGATAATCTTGATCTGTAAAGAAAAAAAAATGGTTGCCGCATTTTTCAAATCAATTGAAAGTGTGGAGCGCGTTGTCTTGGAGACACAAAAGGCACCGCCTTCCTGAACTCATCAAATCGATGAAGAACCTGCAGCCAAACTCAAGAATGGACACTTGGTTTGTCCATCATGACAACGCTCCAGTTCACCACGTCAAAGCTTGCAACGAATATTTGACAACTGCAGGACCGAAACTTCTGCAGCATCCTCCTTACAGACTAGACCTTCCTCCCTGCGACTTTAAGCTGTTCCCACATGTCAAAGGGAAGCTGAAATGGAAATGATTTTCCAGTGATGAGGAACATCTGAAGGCTTGGGACAACAGATGTGCCTTACTCCCTAGTGAAACTTGGCAGAGATGGCTTAAGAATTGGTTTTGAAGAATGGAGAGGTGTATTGAATGTGGTAGAAATTATTTCGAAAAAATTTAAAAAGTCAATTTCTGGTCTGGGTATCAGCACATGCATTATATCCAATTCTGTTATTGTAGTTAGGTTGTGGTAGACACAAATCAACATACAGTTGTATGGAATGTAAGATACTGCCTCCCTGATGTGTCTGCCATTAGACTGAGTAGTTTTGAAAGTGGCTTAAAGAAGTCGAAAGTGCCGTCAACTGTATTAAATACACTTATCGCAGTCTATATTAAATTTTAATGAAAAGAAAACGTAAGAAATACTTAGTAACAAGTATCTAATTCCCATACGCGTTTCGGAGATGCAATTAATAATTAAGAGGTACTAAGCAACTGGAGTTATAAATACAGTAATATGCTCACTAAACTAATACGCGGCAACAGACCGGTAACAAAATAAATGATAAAAAAGGAAAAATAACAAATTATTATAGAAATTATGAAAACCCTATACAATAAAAAAAGAATTGACGATTAAAATTTAAATTAATCGCCTAGGTAATCCTGTGCGAATTAGAGTGTTACCAAAATGGAAAAGGTCCTGTGAGAGAGAAAGGAAGTTTACAATAACTAAAGAGAAAAGGACCAACATGTCCACTGAATTTGTAAAAACAGTCCAGGTAAAAATTAAGGAGTTTCATTCGTTGTACCAGATGCTTTGTATTCAGAATCTCACACGTCTTGACGCCATCATATGTGTGCAATTATTTCTTCTAAAATATACGACAATAGTACCAAATAATGTTAAAAATTAATTAATTAAATAGCCATTCAAAATCGATACTATAATTTTGCTACATCTAGCTTGAAACGCAAATTAATACACAGCAGGAAGAATATTATTAACAAAAGCAAAGCTAATTAAGCAGTTAAAATGAAAATGTATTAACCTTTTGTAACGGAGCTCTATCCGAACTCAGTGCACACATACGATACGTACTACCCAGTAAATACACTTTTGGACAGAATTTATGGACACACACAACGAGGAGTAATGAATTGAATGCGCGATCTGTATAGGGACATTTTGCGATAGAGGTTTGTCAAGAACGACATGCAAAGATTGCTTGAGGCCCACTAAAAAGCTTCGCAAATAATAAGATATTAACAAAACTTGAAGTTATACCTGCAGACCCTATTTGGATGGACGAAGCTGCTTCTTTATTTTCTAGAAAATGATCTATCAATCTTATTGGAAGACATATTATCTGCCACGCAAGTGTCTTCAAAATGAAAGCTACCCAGATCATTGAGGCTGTCTTGATCTCGCCTTTTAGGCTTCAGCGGTTTTCAAACTTAAATCCTTCAGCTTTTCTTTTCTGAAGTTGCGTTTAGGCAAAGGTTTACGGAGAACCCACAACCTATGAAATTGAATTAATATTTTTAGTCGTGCAATTCAATCATCTTACCATATTATCGTTATGGATGAGTTGCCTTGCTAGTTCTTTTCCAATTAAGTATAAAATGATTTTAAGATTGTAATAAAATATTGAGGTCATTACCTTTTAAGGTGACCGAACTCCTTGATTTTTTTGTCTTTTACTAATACACTCCTTGTTTGATTTATAGTTTCTTTAGAAGACCTTGGTTAAATAAAGTAACTTTTTCTTAGGTGCGTATTGGGTACCCAAAATCAATTATCATATGTACTCTTACCCTCTTTCTTTGATTCAAATCTATTTTGTCGCTATAAGTGTATTAAGACTGAAAATTTTACTTTATTCACATCTAGTAAGAGTTTTCTTCTGCATCAATCTAAATTTTAAAGACATAAAGGGTACCTACCGCACTTAAGATAATGAAGTTACTGTTATTTTCACTGAATCCAACAAAAGCAGATTAGCAATTGTGCCTTTTGTAGAAAACATTCTATACAATAACAAGTTTATCTAAATTTATTCAAATACTTTTCAATTTAGCACAATTCCGATATATGCATATATTTTTTCCTCTAAATGTAAATGAACTTAATTAATTAAATTCTAGCAGACATTTTTGCTATTATACAATTCCGAACTGCTTATACTCGTACATAGTATATTGAATTAAGTCCAACGTAAATATGAAATAACTTGGAATTGTAAATCTTGATAAAACGTTCGATTGCCGATCGTATTTGCAATTCTAAAACGTTTTTCGAATTGTGGGCGAAAAATCGACTACACTTTTAAAACAAAAGTCCGATATTGCTGGGTTAAGTGGTAAATGCTAATATCGTTAGTGGAACTCGGAACTCGAAGCTGGACAACTTTTGGGCGTTCTATCACGAGGGCTGCGAGCGAACACTTTACCGTCTTAAAAGAAAAGCTTTCGACGTAAGTGCGCGTAAACCATTGGCATCTGACTGAAGAGGATTTACAAGTCCGGCGGATTGATTCTCTAAGAAAGTGACGTCCGATCATTAGCGTCCGCTGGTAATCTGGAATGTCAGAGATGAGAGAACTGACTGATGATTTTTTTTATATTTATAACAAGAATTTACCATTCCTTTGATTGCTTTTATTTAATAAAAAAGACTTTTCTAAAGTAAATGTTTTTTATAAATCTTAGTGTTTTAATTTTTGAATACTTAGTATGAGTATCCCATAAAGGGCCAACAAATAAATTAATTCTAAGATATTTCGTTCTTTATTTTAGAATTAATGTATCGAACAAAGTATTTAATTTTTGCTTTTAATACATATAATTATATAAATCGATTGTTTTCGACAATTTGGCTTTCACATTTATAATAATCGAAAATCCAACACTTAACTGAACTTAATTCCAGTTTGATGAATCTATGCAGTCGCCAAAGATTTGATAAACTATTGTAAAGAAACTTTAAATGAAAAATCCATAACCATCTACGATACAAATTCCATCTCTAACTTTAAAATACACACAGCAAGTCTCCTGCCAATAAAACTTAAAAATTTAATCCGCAAGTATATTTCCTCGAGGAAATAACTAAATTCGATTGTTTCCTAAGTGATACAAGTCCCTTTCGAGTCCCCTCAAGTCGCGCGCGAAGTTATTTGAAAAAATACAAGGGGATTATATTTTCAGCCCGTAAGGGGTGTTCGTAGCATCTGGGCTCTCAATTCCCACGATGATTCTGTTCGATTTGCCCGCGAAGTTTTTAAAACAACATACGCGAACATTGCAGTCACGTGATTTAATCTTTATGGGACGATTCCCCTCGAAGATGTCGTGGATTTATCCGAACGATTCGGTTTTTCTTTTATTATTTCGTTTCTTGCGTCCTCCCCAGGATGACCGTTATATGTTGAGACTCTTGATTTTTTTTTACTCTTCTCAAACATTAACGTGATGAGAAGTTCTGATATTGTTGCCAGTGTCGTGTATATTCCGTTGGGAATATGTATATTTATCTTGTAGTGAATGAAACAAAGGAAGTTATTGGATTTACTAAAACACCACCAGCACAGCTACCAGAGGGAAATAATATACGTGTGTGTTAACCGTCTTTCGGGTCTTTTTGTTTTATAACGGGATGTGAATGTCAGTATTAAAGCAGTAGCGAGCATTTCTCCGCCATGTACAGTGAAAATGTGAAATGAGATAACGTATACAAACCATAAAGATGAAAATAAAAAATAAAATTACGAGGCGCGTTGAAACTAATTTTGAATTTCTCTGGAACAATTTTTTAACCGCAACTGTGGATGGTTGACATGATAAATTTGAAATCAAAATTTTAATATTTCTTCGATGAAATGGTTTTCCAACTTCTTTGTTCAGCAAACTCTCCAATCGTTCTTTTATTATTGTAATTGTTTAATTGGAAAAGTATTTGGATGCACTTATTTATATACTAATCCTCCTGATCTTTCGGAGAATTCAGCTTAATATAACTCGTCAACTAAGTCAATATGGACTATGTTATCATAAAAAGGATCAAAAGGAACATATTCGTTGCGATCTTTGAAGAGACGTAGAATGTTCCACATACAACAATTAATTAAATATCAATTTATTCCAGAACATATAATATTATGTTTTCGTTAAAAAGACTTCTTCAGTGGAAGAAATTGACATTTAATATGTGTCAAAATACTAATAATACAAATGGCCATGCCACTGATGAAGTCTGTTTAACGAAAACATAATATTATATGTTCTGGAATAAATTGATATTTAATTAATTGTTGTTTTATTAGTTTTATATAATTAATAAAAATAAAGAATGTTTATGTAAGCGAAAGCAACGCAAGACAATATAATAAAAAGCAATTATTGAATTGAAAACTACTATAGTAATTCTTAATATTAATTACAAACTTTAAACAAAATGTTAAACTATTTTAACAAATAATAGAATATTCTTTTCAGATCAGTTTATATTTTAACTTTCAAATTCACAACCACATTTTCAATTGTCAATTTCGAATGGAAGGTAGACCAATTAGATTAGCGACAAAATGCATTCTTAAAATTAGAATCTTACAATACAGTAGGTAGATTTCCAATTGATAACTACTTAGTTGAGGCAACTCTAAAGTAAACTTATTATATTGTGTATTACGAAGAAGCGCAAATCTGTAAATCAATATAAATCGACCGGAGTTTCAATGTTAGAAATAAATATCATATTGGTCAGCCTGTTATGAGAAAACATGATTCGTTTTTTAATAAAATGTGATATTTTATACATACATATATAATTTAAATTTCAAATACAGATGTATAAGTACTGTTTTAATACAATTTACGTTCAGCCTACATCTACTAATACAGCAATGTTTGTATCGAAACAATTCTCCTTTAAATGGGAAGATAACCTATGCCAGTAGTTCGGAATCGCCCAGTTCATTATTCCTATTAATCGAATATGGTACAACGTTTTATGGCACTTTGAGTCAGTTTTAATGCACATCACTGTCCAACGGATTGTACAGCCGATCGTTTCGTCTGTAGGTCGCTTTACCGCAATTACGGTTCAATTGATTGATAAATACAAATACAAGAATACAAATGGACCCAATACTGAACCTTAAGGTAAACCAATTTTCAGTTCAGCTGCTTCAGGTACTTCTGAATGTTCAGTAGTGTTGGTCAGAATTACCATTTGACACGTTCCAAATAGATAAGACTATAAGTAGAAGATCCGCAGTATAACCACAATATCAATATCTAGCATTATAAATGGCGAAATAGTGCTGTAATAAGACCATGTAATATATCCAAAATATCGAAAATGTCGAAAATGTCAAAAATTTCTAGTGAAATGTCCTAAATTTAGAAAATAACGAAATGCAGTTTTCGAAATTTCAAAATTTCAAATAAAACGTCGAAAATACGTCGGTAATAAGTGGTAAGAGTGTCGAGAGTGCCGAAAATATCCCAATAGTCAACAATTCCAAAAATGTCGAAAAATAGTGGAAAATGCCGAAAATGTGCTGCTATATTTTATTCTATATTAATTGCCTTTGGAATTTTTATAAGTGCGAAAAATTTCTAATAATGTCAAAATTTTCCAAAAATTGTCTAAATTATGAAAATTTAAAAAAATCTGAAATTATCGAGTGACGGAAACTAAAAAAAAATAGTTTTTAGAACGCGATGTCTTACGACGCAAAATGTATTAAACTAGTTTATAACTTCTTAATCTATGTATGAATTTCTAATAAGATAAAAGTATAAAATTACCGAAAGCTAAAATGTGTGTTTAATTTTGTCCAAGAATGCTACAAACTATAATAAAAAAAATGTCACAGAATTATAAACTAATATTGTAGTTTTGGAAATAAAAATTAATTTTAAAATTTAGACGAAATTATCCTATCCATGTGTGTTTTTTTTTGAGTTCAAAGTGAATTGTCAGTCAGCCAAATATTTAAAATATGTTTGTAAACATGATTAAACGCAAACAAAATTCGATATAAGTTCAAGAATTTCAAGCGAGTACAGGTTTTTTTTATGTGAGGTGAGTAGTTAGTTGCAGAGACTCCATCGCAGAAACTGTATCGCTTGTCTGGCTTGACTACAACTCTCGCGGTGTAGTTTTTGTGTGTCTCTAATTATTTTCAAATGGCTTTGTGACGGCATCATATCACCTTTTACAATGCCGCGCTGTTACTCACTTTGCTCCCAACAGCGAATGGAAAGTCGATCCGGATTTCAATCCTCTGAAAAAATGTCGCCCTCTTAAAGGTTAAAATACAAATTATGATTGTACTAGTACTTCGAATTAATCACAATTTGGTTACAGTTTACCGTTTTTAAAACTGTATGGAGAGATGTGAATTCTTGCATGACTGTACTTACATATACAGGGTCCGCCATCCGTCTGGGATTGTCATATTACGGCTTTAATATTGCAAAATTCGGAAAGTTATGTAATGTAGGTGGTAGCGGACTAGTAGGAGCACAAAATAAAATTATAGGTAATCATACAGGGTGTTCAGGAAAGGAGTGTGATGTTAAAGTTGTATTTTTTTAAAAGGAACACCCGGCATATTATGTGATTTTTGAATTCCGCAATTAAAAATATTGGGATTTGATACGGGATTGTATTGACCTAAAGCTTACGCTTTGGGAGTTATGGACGCATCAATTGGAAAAAAAATGCTATAATTTAGCAGGATGTGGATAGGTTAGTATAGTGTTTAGAAGTATCGTGCTTATCATGAAGTTTTCCACGTTAGTATACTTTTATTCCGAGGTATTAATTTTAAGCTTCATGTATCTGTTATACAGGGTGTTCACCATTCGGGAATACTAATTTTTCTCAATTTTTTCAAATAGAACACCTTGTATATTATTACCAATTGTTAATAAGAGCACTTCTAGCTTTCATTTGATATAAGGGTGTGGCTCCAATAGTTTTCAATAAACATCGAATTAAGGTTTGAAATTTAATATTTTTAATAACATTTTGTAGAAATTATTTTACATCTACTCGTACATTGATATTGCACTAGGAAAATGAGCACAAAGTGGCCGTAATGTAATAATCTTTCTTCATTATCCAACAACAAAAATACACATTCGAATAAATATGTATTGTATAAAAACTCAAGTAGGCATGGCTAGTTCAAATAAAATTGAACAAAAGAGTTTGACTTTTTCTTGTGCACAGGTAGTGTGTTATTGCTGTCATAATATTGTGATTAAAGAAGAATTTTTCCGTTCCGGAAATGATAAATATGGTATACATTTTGGGAGCATGTGTTGCTAACTGTTTATTAGCAAGTTATCCGAATTTACGTAATTGCATATCCTAAGAAGGTATCGACGCATCCTCTAATTTCTAATGAAGATAATAAATTATCTGTGCTGTTATCCGTAAAAAATTCCTCATGTGAGTGCGAGTAATATCAGTTTAGATACGGGAATTAGTGAAACATTCAGAATACTGAAAAAATATAATGTTCATCCATATGATATGGAACTTCATCAGCAGTTAGATGAAGACGACTTCGAGCATAGACTAGGATTTTGCCAAGAAATGAGACAAAGGCTCCAAATCCACCCAGAAGTGTTACACTGTATTCTGTTTAGTGATGAGGCGTCATTTCGACACAATGGTTCGCACAACAGGCACAGTATGCATTATTATGCCACCGAAAATCCCCACTGGGTTAGATACATTGATCATCAACATCAGTGGTCATTAAATGTTTGGGGAGGCATACTAGGATCACATGTTATAAGACCGTATTTCTCAATGGTAAATTGATTGACGAAAGATACTTGGAATTTTTAAGAAATGAACTTCCGCTGCTTTTGGATGATGTTGATTTAGCAACTAGGCAACAGATGTACTTACAGCAGGACGGTGCCCCAGCACATTATCACCAAGCAGTCAGGAGTTATTTGCTGAAAGATGGGTAGAGCGAGGAGGTCCTATCCCCTGGTCTGCTAGGTCTCCTGATCTAACTCCGGTAGACATTTTTCTGTGGGGACACATAAAACAACAAGTTTACTCAGTAGCACCAACAACAGCCGAAAATATGCAATTAGAATTTCTCAAGCATAGAAGCATTAGAAATATTTCTCCTGAAATTTTGGAACATGCTAGGATATCGTTTATTCGAAGACTTGACATTTGCATAGCCAATGATGGCCGAGTGTTTGAACATTTGTTGTAAATTTCCACTTTTGATACTACTTTGTGCTCATTTTCGTAGTGCAATATCAATGTACGAATAGATGTAAAATAATTTCTGCAAAATGTTATTAAAAATGTTAAATTTCAAACCTTAATTCGATGTTCCTTGAAAACTATTGGAGTTAGACAGCCATACCCTTATATCAAATGAAAGCTAGAAGTGCCCTTATTAATAATTGGTAATAATATACAGGGTGTTCCATTTGAAAAAATTTAGAAAAATTAGTATTCGCGAATGGTGAACACTCTCTATAACAGATCGATGAAGCTTAAAATTAATACCTCGGAATAAAAGTATACTAACGTGGAAAACTTCATGTTAAGCACGATATTTCTAAACACTATACTAATCAATCCACATCCTGCTAGATTATAGTATTTTTTCCAATTGATGCGTCCATAACTCCAAACAAAAAACAAATTCATTTAATTTCGAATAAATACTCTAATGGTAACTATTGTCGCTAACTATTATGACAATATTTTCTAAATCAAAATTAAATATCTAGACGAATATTATAATTTGTGTTTTCGCAGATACCTAATTCTAATATATCCTTTCGTAAAATAAATCTGTTCAGCAAAAAATAAATCATACAAATTTATAGCCAAGATGTTTCTCAACAAATTTCGCATTCCATAGCATTTACGCCTTAAAAAAATCTCATCGGTCTGTTCAGTATAGGACATGTTTTATGGACTAATACTATCTTTCTCGAATACCTACACCGTTATAGCATAATTAGATTTAAGGTCCATTCTTTTGGAAACTGAGATTGGAACAGCAGAGTATTACAAAGTGTTGCAACATTTGCCGCCAACTTTTTTTACATGTGAATATTACTTTTTGCGAAAGCAAACATGTTATTACGATGTTACGGGACGATATATCTATTCTGGCCAGCCAAGCATGAAAAAATTGGATAATATATGCTTTGTTCGTGTGGTACCCCAATATATATCTTTCTTTATTACATGAACAATATGGATACTTTGTGAAGACGATAATATGTAAATAATAGATTAAATTGTATCCATATTGAGTTTTGATTTCTTTCTTTGGATATCTTTTAGATATTTTTTTGTTTATTGATTGATAAGTGATTGTGTACAAGTGCAAAAAGGTGAGCATAAACAGGTAAATGACACAGCCCTGTTTAGATCGCACAAAGGGCATGTATGCCTTCTACAGACAGTTTTCTTTGGTGTATTGCAATAAGATAATTATTCTTTACTTTTATCATTTGTTCATACAAATTTTCTAGTAAAAAATAATGAAACCTTTCTAGTTCATTACTTGCCACGTGGATAATACCGCAAAAAGCTACGACATGGAAAAAGGGCAAACCCTTCCAATACGCTTCTACAACATACAACATTAATATACTGTAGAGATACCTAACTGGACGAAAACTACAATCCCCTTAGTGGCTGTACCGTTTACTCGAAAGACCAATCTACCGGCGCTTTTACGAACCGCAATAAAAGAAAGAACACCATCTAATATACCGGCGGATGTTCACCATACTGTAGGCGTAAAGGACTAGAAACTGCCGGCCTTGTTTCCGTAATATCACTTAAACCGTAGTAACGATACGGTCCTCTATGCTGATAAAACGTTGATTAATTATTTATAAAAATTCGAATCAACCGCAACCGTAAAATACCCGAACTGGGTCAGGGTGGCTTTCCCCACTTTCTCGCTAGAATGCATTTGCATAGAAATTATTTATGAATGTTATATTCGCTTCGCTACTAAAATTAGAAGCACCATTACCGACCGTTTTCCGCGGAGATAGTGTTAATCGTGAATTAATTTAATTGGCTAAAATGGTGTAGTTCTCAGCGTTTAGATTTCCTTTCGAATATCGTGGAGGGTATTATAGTTGGAATGTATCCTAGGTCATCTGATTCTACGGTAATATAATGGTCGGCTTCGAGGATGAGCGTTCGCTGTTGTTACAAATTAAACAGCTTAGGTAATAATATCGTAAATGCATTTATTAATTATTACGCGTACTTAGGTAGAAGTTGTAGTGATTTATTAAACACTGTTAATGAATACTGGTACTACTGTAACGTATTATCATTGAAATATTATGCATATTTAAGATTTTATTTCAATATACTATACATATAGGGTTAGTTAATGGTATGCAGACGTTGTCGTTAACATTCATTCTAGGACAAAAAAAGGTCCGATGAGTTTGTCAGGAGGGTTTATTCTCTAGCGTGAGCATGTCGAGTTACCATGACCTTCTGATACGCCTTGCTTGTCAGAAGGTTTTCGCGGTGTGGTTCATACATCGAGTTACCCACGTTTGGGTCCTGAAAAAGGTACTTGTATTGGTGGCAAAACGTCGAGTTAGTAAATCTTGTATATTTTGCGTTTTTATTTTAGATTATTTTATATTTTATTTTCGTCTTGTATACATATTACACTGTTATGATGAGATAAAACCAGCAATTTTCCTTCTAAATGTTTTAAAAAATAATTTTAAAAGAGAAAAAAAAATTCTATCAAATAGTAGAGTGAAATATACAGGGTGTAAGTGGTTTGAGTGCCATAATTATAATGTAGTGTAGACTGAATGAAACTGAACAGAATACCTTGATATATTTTTAGCCTGTCAGTTACGGTTTCCAAGATAAGTAAATACTCAGTTACCAGAAGTTGGCAACACCGCGCTTAAAAAAGTTAAATGTCTGTAGACGAAGGACTTGCTGCGATTACAATAGTGAACAGCATATCTTGATATTACCGTGTAGCATAGCGCTCCATCGTGCTAACACCAACACTTTACACAGTACTAATGTTTCAAAGTATTTTGCAAATATTTCACTAAAATATCGTTTGATGTAACCTAGAGCATTTGTATTCATTCATTCAGGAATCATACGACTTAATTGTACGAGGAAGTTTATTCTTTAAAAGTGCAATGTCTGCAATTTTCTTATCGACGCCGCAGCTGCTGTGAAAGACATCTGTTTGTATAAAGTTATGGTAGGTCATGTTTCAGCGTTGCCAAAGCTATAGACATTTTACGTGTACTTCGATTTCTTTTTTTTTTAACCTTACCTTAGATTGTACAACAAACTTCTATAACAATTTTTTCTTTGTATTTACATACATGATGAGTCTATTGTAAAATTTACACTTTAAAATACTTAATACTGCCTAAGATAGCGCGATTTAAAAGTTGGAACTTTGCTTTTGTTTTTATGGAAAACTATTTATTTTAACACCTACTTCATAATAAACTTTTTTAATCCTATTTACTTGCTCTAAATCCTGGGAAAATTATGGCAGTCAAACTTCGTACACCCTGTATATACAAATTTGCATTAAAAAAATTAGGTGGAGAGGGACATAAATTTGAAAACAATTAAAGAAAGAATAATTTCATTAACACTCAAATATGGATAAAAATTTAATAACAAACTTTTATTTTGAACATAATTTATTGCAATGAATATCAACGACATGTCACTCAGAAGTATGGAGACGGTGGTTTATTGTAGACTACTTTTAAAGGCGATTATAAGCACCAAGCTCTCGTAGGACGCATTTAGTACTCACACTGCCAGTTCTGATTTTGGTTCTCAATATACGCTATTACGTTTTTTTGTACCATATGTGCGGTTTCTTGGCGCTTCTTTTGTCATGGAAATAGTCCATTTGGTTGGATTATATTAAATTTTAGATAAAGCGATGTCGATGGGGTCATCGGAAAGAAATTTTACTCATCCTATTTTATAGAATTGAATTTCAATACAATTTTTTCGAGCAATTGGTGCAGAGTCAGCCAAGAATCGAATATTAGCATACATTGTGGGGTGTAATGTGTGGAATCTTAAACAAATCTGACATGTATTCTAGAAACAGATTTTGGACCAAGAGATAACTCCGCAGCATCTCCGCTAATATGGGTTTGGAAAGAGACAAAATTCGTTCGAATTAGACAAAACACGATATAATCTGGAGATAGGATGACATAATCCAAACAGTGCTAGGACTTATTTCCACGTATAATAATTTATATAACAATCCTTGATGGTAGATCCTGTCAGATGGCCTTGTAATATTTCAAAACACTCCGATCTATGGGCTATTTAGCTTCCAGTATATTAGGGATAGCTTGTGAGGGTGCGATGGTTTTTGTGAAAAAATTTTACCGTTAGACGGTCGAGAATGGCCGTTGATAATTCTCGTCAGATGGTCTAAAATGGTATCTGGAAGCGTCTTCAACGCAGCAACTAGATCAGTTCACAACCTGGAGCTCTGCATGGTTTTCGGAAATCAATAAATCTTCTGATTTCATTCATCAACTAAATCTAGACCTCCTCCACCCTTTCCGCGTCCCTGCATAACAAGCCATCTCCTATAACAAGCCATCTTCCAACGAGAGTGGTTACGTTTTACTCTACTATTTTCTCTCGTGATATTCTCTGTGGTTTCCTCTGTGGTTCTTACTATTACAACATCTTTTAGACCGCATTTCCATATAGGTACTAGATACTTTGTTAACGTTTCTACAGCCAGCTCAACGCCAAATATGTTATCTGTCAGATCAAAATGTGCTCTGCATCCTTTAGTATAACTTCAGCAGAACTCAGTGAAAATACAGGTATTAAATTATCGGTTATTTACTAACATGTATCCTAGCAATAACTCCGAATATTAGTGGATTAACAGATGTTAAATTGTAAGAGAAACTGTTTTGCTAGTTTCTATTTTTCTCTCAGTTTTTGTGCAGCTGCAGCAACTTCGTAAGTTGTATTGCTTGCACCGCAGCTTCTTCTGTATAAATGTGCTTACATAGCTTTGTTACAACATTGCCTAGTCGTATCAACCGCTCTTACTTCTGCGGTTATTCAGCTATTAAAGTTTGTTTTTATAATTCTGTCAACGTCTCTTTAGTTTAGCCAAGATTTCTCTTCCAATTTTTGATATTTTATCGTTGATGTCACGTCTAATTTCTTGAAATAGATTTTATCCATCTTGTATTTCTCGTGCTTATATCTACTAGGTAGCTTAGATTAACTCAATAAAAGTAACTATTAAATTAAAGAAAACGCTAAAGAACTGATGCAGAAGTAAAACTAACCGTCGTTCCTTTTGGATTGCAATATAAACTTTCAACTAAAATAAATGTAGAACAACATACAGACAGTACAAAATCCCATTTACTCTTAGGGCTGATAGAGCATTATAACCGCAATGAGAAAGAGGGCAGGACAGTAAAAAGGATCTTGTATAAGCAGGTACCTAAATTACTACACGCTACTATCCATTTTTCATTATCATCGCGGTTGAAACTTTATTATGTTTAAAGCATTAACATGAAAGTTGAACCCCAATGGCGTGGCGTTAAATGAATTTCTTGCCTCGCAACGAGAGGGCGCCGCTGTTCCCTTTGTTCGGGATAAATCAACGCGTAAAGAGAATTTTATTCAATAACTGCGGTTTGCGAAATACATGGACATAATGTAAATATCTAATTTTCACTTCCAAGCTAATGGGAACGCCTACAGTACAAATTTTCTTGATTACTAGGGGAGAATCGTATAACATATAATGATATTTTCGAGTATAACGCGACATCAGACAACTGAAAATTAGTAATAAATCTGGTTAGAGCGGATTCATTTGATTCATTCGAAAATATTTTAAGGTTATCTATTCGGGTGAAATGTGATATATAAACATATACAGCTCATCCAAAATATATTTGCATACCAATCACTGTTCACGAATATCCCGGCAATAGAAGCCATCAACATCATCCGAGAACGTTGCCAAGAAATTAACATGGAAGATGACATTGTGGATTTAATGGGACTTTGTGCTTCATCAACTTACTTCACCTTCGATGGGAAATTATATGAACAAGTAAAGGGAACCGCTATGGGTTCACCATTTTCACCGGTACTAGCAAACATCTTTATGGAGGCATTCGAAGACACCTCCATCGCATCCTGCGAACTTAAACCGAAGTGCTGGTACCAATACGTCGACGACACCTATGTTGTATGGCCACATGGGACGAACACGTTACCGAAGTTTCTGAAACACCTCAACACACAGCACAAAAAATACAATTTACCATGGAACTGGAGAAGGATGGCACCCTACCTTTCTTAGACGTACTTTTAAAGAGGTAGGACGATCGAATTTTGGGACACCAGGTGTACCGTAAACCGACCAGCACAAACTCTCACCATCACCCAGCATAGAAGCACGGTATCCTGAACACACTAGTACACAGAGCCAAGACGATATCAGATAAAGAACATCTTGGAGTTGAACTCCAACATCTGAAGAACACACTACAACAAAACAACCACAGACTCAAGAACATCATGGCAACCATCAACAAGTAACCCAAACATAAAGAGGAACCAACGAACACCATTGGTACGACCTGCCTGCCTTACATCAAAGGATGTACGGACAAAATCGGAAGGAAACTACGCAAACACATGGTCAAAGTAATTTTCAACGCTCCTGAGAAACTATCCACTAAACTATCTTCACCTAAAGATCCCACACCTCCGCTCCAAAATCCAGGAGTATACGAGATTCCCTGCACTTGTGGAAAAGTGTACATCGGACAAAGAGGCAGAAACATCAGCACCAGATTAAAAGAGCATATACGAGACACTAAGTATGAATGTACAGTCAAATCAGCAATAGCAGAACATTCTACAAACACCAAACACGGAATCAATTTTGACAAATGCAGGAAACTAGCAACATTACACATTACCTTTTAATTCCTGGAAATAAATTGGTATTTAATTATTTATTGTTTTATTGACCTCTAAGTCGAAATAAATCAGGAATTAAAAGATATGTACATAAAGGTCAAAAAATACATATATTAATTACACATTACTGGAGAAGAGTCTACAAATAAGCCATTGAAATACAGAAGAATGCGAACAACATCATCAGAGAACACGGACTACAGCTACCCAGTATTTGGAAAGGATTATTCCAACCACAACGAGGAACTACGGACACGCTTCAACAGACCGGAACGATCACGCCTCAAGCAACCCACGGCTATATACATGGTTGTCACCTAAGCGCGCGCTGGTCTATAGCTCCTATACTAATGATATTAGGAATTTCGTTCATATACTAATCTATACTACTTGCAAGACTCTATTTCAGGAAAATATTTTTAAGTATATAAGGTGACCCAAATAAGTGTGAAGATATGGAAGTAATTTTTTTTTAATGACACCCCTTGTATTGTGTTGCACATTTCAGTTCATCTCAATGCACTTTATCAATTCCCAAAAAATTATTTCATTACTCCTGGTATTTCCGGAGAAATAAATTAAAAGTCATTAAAATGAAATTTTACGCACTAAAAATAGAAAATAAAAAAAAACGTAGGAGCAATTTTTTGACTCACGATTTAGTATGGAGTGAGTCGAGAAAGGTCTAAGGTTACTCTCACCTTGTTTACATTTCGTAAATTTTCTACATGGTTACCAAAATTATGGTCGAACAATGACATATTTCAAACTAATTTTTCTCACTTTTTTCAAATGGAACACCCTGTATATTTTTTCACCACATGATGCGGAATTAAAAAACAAATATTTTTTGTAAGTACAACTGTATTTAAATTCTCGACGGTTTTCTAGATATTTATGGAAAACCATTTATTTGGTTTTCCACGGTAAATTTTTGTTAATAGATCAAATCGGTTATGGAAAAAAAATTACTCGTTGGTATGACAATGTTATTAATTATTGTGGTATTATTTTGACACTCGGCGACATCTTGCACATATTATCTTTCTTTCTTAATAAAAATGAACTATACGATCCAAGAATCAACTGATATGATTTACATTCTCGGAGAATGTTTAAAGAATTGTCTTCTAGCATCCAGAGTGTACGGCGAGAGGTTTCCTGATAGAAGGCACCCAGATGAAAGAGCATTTCAAAGATTGATGGATCGATTTAAGAGGACTGGGACAGTTAAATATGAAAAACATGACAGAGTAAAGCCCATATTAAATGATGAAAACGAATTTAACATTATTGCAAGTGTTGTTGAAAATCCACATAGGAGTACAGCCGACATTAGTGATTTGCTGCACACAGGTCATGTCATTAAAAAAAAATTACTTCCATATCTTCACACTTATTTGGGTCACCTTATATACTTAAAAATATTTTCCTGAAACAGAGTCTTGCAAGCAGTATAGATTAGTATATGAACGAAATTCCTAACATCATTAGTATAGGAGCTATAGACCAGCGCGCGCTTAGGTGACAACCCTGTATAAACCCGATCCTCGACCAACCTGTCACTTCACTTCTGAAGAAGATCACGACAAGATGATCGAAACGTCAAGTACCACAACCTTTCTACACGGCAGAGAATCAGAGTACCAAAAAGCAGCCATCAACGGCGGCCGTGAAAGCCTGACGAGTAAACTATAACTAACCAATTCAACAAAGGCACTATTATATAAGACAAAATGAATGGTAGTGTTAGGAATGCAGGGTTCATTATTATTCATTACTCCAGCGCTCATATTGCAATAAACGTTTCAAAATCCAATATGGAGAGAAACATTAATAAAGTAGATGGTGTGTTGTAGACTCTCAACGCGAAAGTTGTATAGGTAAGTTCAAAACATATGCTTCCATTTATTCCCTTCATTATTTCAATTTATTATTAATATCTCGGGTACAAAAATTGTCAAAATACTCGAAGTATGACAGTCTCGAAAAGCAATAATACAATATAGCACAGCTAATGTAGCTAAATCCGAAGTAATTACTCATTCTATGCTGTACGTTCCCTAACAAATAACAATGGTTGAGTTTCCATCCCGCGTTAGAAACATGTATTCGATATTTACTCTCTGCAGGAATGATTCCTGTCATCCAATTAACACCGAGCACGGATCACGTTCTATTATTTATCTTTCTGTCGCCAAATACTCGACTACGACTAAATGCAAAATTTGCGTAATACTTCCACTTTGATGTATTCAAAATATTCAGTGTAGCATACTTCCGGGAATTCTAAGAAAGTTTTCCTAACATTTAAACGCCTCCTCTTTCCATTTACAATCGCGAAGAATGTGTTGTGTTGTCGTGGAAAGTTTCGAGAAAATGTTTTACGTCTTTGTGTACGGAGTTTCTGCTGATGTTATGTGTAGGAAAGAATGATGAAGTATGTCTTGTATCGAATCGAAATTCTGATTGAAATGCAAATGCATTAGTTTTGAGTTGTAGCTGTTTTATATTTTTGAAAATACTACTTATGTCCTTAATATATAATAACGTCAAATTTTGGTATGCTGACTACCACTAACAAAGACAAAAGCGTTTATGTACGATATGTATATTAAGTGTCAATAAGGAGACTGCCTTTCATAGTTTGCCTATTAACACCTAGAAATAAAAGGATTGTTTGGGAGGATTTTATTAATTAGATCGCCCAAGATGTTACCGCCAAAGACTATCAGTTTAATGTTGGAATATTTTGCGTGAAGATTATTAACATGAATCGCAATATTTACAATTAAAAATTATTATGACTTAAAACTACTCATGACCTTATCCGCTTCTCTCTCTTTAACTGAAAAATGATTCAATTTTAAATAGATTAGGCGCTCTCTAGTCTGTATTCTCAATCCAAATATTGTCTGCTCTAAACTAGATTGCTTGTGTTCTGCATTCAGAAAAATAAGGTCAATCCAATGTAATATTTAAACTTAAGTAGAAGTAGGATACACGTTACTAGAGTACTCATGTTTTTCTAACTCGGTACACTTAAAATGGGTTCCTTGGGAAATTTACTTGCTATCAATAAATCTTTGCAACGCTCTGCTACATCCTCTAGTTACTACAAATTTCAACAATACCTTTCACTTTATCCAGTTGTTAAATGATCGTTGTTTCTAACCAGATTTTTGAGACACTTTAAAAATATTAAATGTTAGCCAAGACACTTTTTATTTTTTTACAAAGATATAATAAATGCTATAAATATAAGTACCTACAAAATGTGATTGAAATCTCTAAAATGTAATTTGAAATTGAGAGCAGAGTAAGCAACGGTGAACAATTCTTTCAACTCTAAGAAGAAATACAAATATTCCTGTTGCAAGGCACGTATTTTTCAAAGCACCACAACATAAAACGTTAGTCGGGAAAATGGTGTAACATAAACCTCGAATCTAAGCTATATTGTGCTTTAATTGAATTTGAATGTCTTCTATCTGAGCAATAATACTAGTCTGTGCAACTGGAGTGAATGGTATGTCGTATATTTCCAAAGGTACAAGCTTTCTGTAGCGTAAATTTAAAGGAACATAAATATACAAAACAATGTCGCTCGTAATGGACAAACAGTAATTAATCAATTGGGGTTATAAAAATGTATATACAGTGTTATTCAGATGTACCGGAACACCTAAATATTTTGCAAACCATATCAATTTCACAAACAAACAGTCCAAATAAGTAGATAAGCTGTGCCGGTTCTGGGACCCCCCACCACTCCTACTCGAGGTCGAGTACGCATGCGCTGATTGGTCGGTGCTTTTCCGTGTGCTTACCTGTCTGTGTTTACCTGTCTTAGGTGATCACGTGATGGTTATACGTGTGTACAATCGGATGACGAGTTGTTTTTATCAGTTCTTATCGGATGACGTAGACGGAGGTTGTTCTTATCATTATCGGATGAAGTAAACATGTTGTTGTTATCATAGGTTAAAAGGTTATCGGATGACGTAGACGGAGGTTGTTCTTATCATAGGTTAAAAGGTTAAGACGGGTAAGCACACGGAAAACCACACCTGGGTAAGCACAGACAGGTAAGCACACCTAGCTAAGCACACGGAAAAGCACCGACCAATCAGCGCATGCGTACTCGGCCTCGAGGAGGAGTGGTAGGGGGTCCCAGAACCGGCACAGCTTATCTACTCAAATAGTTGATTCAAAGTTTGAACAATAAAGTTGTTTTTTTTCCTCTGCACAACTTGAAGATATTAAAACATAGAGCACTTTATCTTTACCAAGTTAATTTACCCACATCCGTTCCAGAATATAGAATAAACTCGATCAATATCGTATATATTGAAAGGGGTTTAATGTGAACCGCAACGAGGTAAGTATTTTAAACATTAATTGCATTAGCATCATCTGCCTTTATACGTCCTGATAATTTTGTATTGCATTCGGAACTAGTGATTTTCACGTAAATTGAATTCGTTATCTAATTTCGCGGCAAATAGCAAATAGAGGAAATTGACGCTAAGGGGATTTGGAATGACAGGAACAACACCTCGAATCCCGAAAAGAATGGCAAATACGCGTTAACCCGTCTGTTTCTATCTCGTTTAGGTAGAAAAAACTGCACGCCGCGAGAAGGAAAATTCAGTTTATGCTTTATTGTAACAACGTGTTCACGCGTATACCTTTAACATTTTGAACACTTACGGTAACATGCGAATTAACTCTGGTTCCATCCATTGGCGAATATTATACCTTGCAGCTCTTGCGGTGTTCCCTGGATTGAAACGGATACCTAAAGGTCAACGTTCAATTCACTCGTTGAAAATTATTTGACCAATACTTTGAACATGTCTATATAAATAGAGTATAAGCAGTAGCATTCTATGTTTGAACGTGACGTTGTATCATATGCAAATTAGACACAATTACTCTGCGTTTAATGTAATAATAATAATAATAATACCATATATTTCATAATGCAAACAAGCATGAAACAAGTCAACAAACAACTATTCACATATATGTGTATACATGACTACACCGATGGAGAGTTTAAGAATCAATGAATATGTTTGTACATGTTATTACAATGATAAGAAGAAATCCGATATCTTATAAAGACAGTTTCTAACTAACAGTTAGAGTGTTTTTAATTTAAATGTCTTTAGATTTATTTCATTCTTCATGTCCATGGGAATGCTGTTGAAAATCTTCAAGACCTGTGTCACTACATCTTTATGTATCTCCGTGTACGTTGTTTGAGGTACACGTAGAACAGATCTCTTGCACTCGCGAGTATTATAATTATGATTAGTCTCGTGTTACGCTAGTAATTCAATATAATATTGTTTTGCAAAACACGCACATTCGTAGATGTATAGTCCAGGTACGGTAAGTATGTTACAATTTTTTAAATATATCCCTACATGTTTCTCTAGTTCTCAATTTGAAAATCCCTCTTAAACATGCTTTTTGTAGCCTGAAAATTCTGTCTACTTCAACAGTTACCCCAGAAAATAATTCCATAGCGCAACCTAGCTGATACATAGGCATGATATGCTGCCAGCGCTGCTTCTGTGTGAACTTCAGAGGATATCGTTCTAAGTGCATATACCATTCCCGATAATTTTTCCGTGAGCATATTTACATGTTCTTTCCAATTTAGAGTGCTGTCTAGGTATACACCTAGGAATTTTACAGTATTTACTGATGTTAACTCTTGTTTGTTGTAGTTAAGTTTTAAGGTTTCGTTTTTCTTTAAGGAGAATTTTATTCTATTAGTTTTATTGATGTTTAACGATAAATTATTTTCTTCGAACCAGTTATTCATGGTAGTAATAGCATTAATAATTTTATCTTTCAGAGTGTTGATTCGTTTAATTAATTGTTTCCGTAGTCGTTTGTGTACAATATGAATAGGAAAGCACCCAGTATAGAACCCTGGGGGGACACCTCTTTTCATATCTACCCAATCGGACTGTATGATTTCACCGTTTATATTAACTTGTACACATTGTTTGCGTCCTGTCAAATATGATTCTAGTAAGCTGAGCACAATTCCTCAGCAACCCATTAGTTCTAATTTCTTTAACAAGATCGAATGGTCAACATTATAAAAAGCTTTCGACAGATCCAAGAACACACCCGCGGTACTCTTTTTGTCCGAGATTAGTTCTATTATTTTATCGACATATACAGGGTCATTCACGGAACTGGTAAATTCAACATTTCTGAAAACTTGTAATTATAACTGATATCATCTGGACTCATCAGCAAAATTATTTGTGCCATTGTACCACTTCCGGTTAACCGAAAGTTCACGTCAACTTTCTTAATTTAAATAGCATGGTGTATTTTTTATGAGTTTTTTATATCGAGCATACAATTCTGCATCAAAACTTGCTAAGACACCCTATGTCAAAAATCAGCCGTTTTTGAGTTATTCAATTTTTTTCAAATATAGTGCCAATTGCAACGTCATGTTCAAAATTCTGTATTTCTGAAGGCATTGCAGCTAAAGGTCTCATATTTGGCATGTTATTAGCCAAAATAGCATACATCAAATTTACGTCCTAAAATTTATCATAATTTATACAGAGTCGTCCAAAATTAACGTTCATTTCAACCAAGTTCACATCGATGAAAGTCACTTTTTTTAAATTAAACACCCTATATATTGCATTTTTGAATACACTTAATAATTCTCTATCTGTCCTTATTAAGCATATTAGCTCATATTTTTTACGGTTTTCGAGTTATAAGTACTTCTCGGGTGAAAGTCCGACAAATATGCTTTTTAATGCGTTCAAAATCTTAGTAATCCTTGAATGTCAGAATAATTGATATTGCATTTGTACTATAAATACACATAGATTATATCTGTCAAGCAAATGAAATATTTTACAGAAAAGAAACGACATTTTAAATTTATATTCCATTCATGGAGAATGTAATAGGATTATGAATAGTACATGTACAGTCTTTGACGATAGATATCTAAATTTTTGCAAAGTGATCTAAAATAATATCATTACAAAAACTCAAACAAGAAAATTAAACAAAATAGCGTTGCAAAAGACAAAATTCAATATGATCAGATCACAATGACATCTAAAACACACTTAACTTATTCCTTTCCAAAGCTTTTTTGTTTAAGATTCTTTTTTGGCTTCTTGTATTGATATTTTTAGGTCGTTTAGCATAAATGTGGATATCTATAAATAAATCTAAAATATCGTTTCTTTTCCGCAATGTATTTTATTTGTTATTTTGCTTGACATATATCAACTATGTGTATTTATAGTACAAATACAATATCAATTATTTTGACATTCAAGGATTATTAAGATTTTAAATGCATTAAAATAGCGTATTTTTCGGACTTTCATCAGGAAATCTCTAATAACTCCAAAACTGTAAAATATTGAAGCCAATATGTCTAATAATCAATGATAGAGAATTATTAAGTGTATTCAAAAATGCAATAATATATAGGCTGTTCCATTTTAAAAAAGTGACCTATATCGACGTGAAGTTGGTTGAAATGAATGTTTATGTTGGGCGACCCTGTATAAATTATGATAAATTTTAGGACATACATTTTATGTATGCTATTTCGGCTAATAACATGCCAAATATGAGGTCTTTAGCTGCAATGCCTTCAGAAATACATAATTTTGAACAGAACATTGCAATTGGCCTTATATCTGAAGAAAATTGAATAACTCAAAAACGGCTGATTTTTGACATAGGGTGTGTTAGTAAGTTTTGATGCAGAATTGTATGCCCGACACAAGAATCTCATAAAAAATATACCATGGTATTTAAATTAAGAAAGCTGACGTCAACTTCCGGTAAACCGGAAGTGGTACAATGGCGTAAATAATTTTGCTGATGAGTCAAGATGATATCAGTTATAACTACAAGTTTTCAGAAATGTTGAATTTCAAGAACATCAAAAAGTTCTAACGAACCAGTTCCGTGATTGACCCTGTATAATTGCTCTTATAGGTGATCTACCTTTGACGTACGCATTTTGTAAATTCGTTATTAAACTGCAGGATTCTGCAAACTTCATTAACCTCTTTAGAAGTGCTTTTTCAACAATTTTAGCTATAATGGAGATCAATGCAATAGGTCTACAGTTTTCTATATTGTAATCTTCTGATTTTTTAGGGATAGGTTTTATTATTGACAGCTTAAGATGTACCGGAAAGGTTCCAGTTCTAAAGGATAGACTAATCAGCGTTGTTAATGGGTCACATAGTATGTCTGCATAGTTTTTGATTAGTTTTTAGATTTTATTAAAATGTTATCGATAAGTGTTGATCCAGTTTCGCATACTCTGGTCGGTTCTGTTATTATTTGGTATATTCCAAATGATATTACCAAGTCTAAGAAAGTTTTTTATTTTATTGTCGTTCTTATTTAGGAGGTTAAGATTAAAATCGCCACACACTATTATGGAGTTGTTATTCCTTCCAATTCGAAATATTTTCCTGTACCATGGGTTGTCCCTATTGGTGATCTCCTTTGTTGTTTTCTGATTATAGTTGTAAATTCATTTTCTTCATTCCTACTTGAATTATTTGTCTTCATTAACTCGTTTTCGTTCTCTGAAATTATATTTCTTTTGATGGCTCCGGCATAGTTAAAGTTTCTGTTTACATTTTCGATATTTTTTCGTTGACCCTGGTCAGTATCGGGTTTCTTCTCGTCGCCTAGTCGTTGGTCGTGTTTTTGTTTGTTTACTTGTTTTATTTATATTTTTTTGATACAGCGCCGCCTTGCGGATTTCTATTGGTATTTTGCGGATAGGTATGTGTTTGTATGAGTAGTTTTAGATCTTTTATTTCTTGATACATATTTTTATTTTCTAGTTTTAATTTCATAATTTCATTTTGAAGGGCCGTTGTTATAATATTTGTTATTGATTCAACAGCATTATTTATCCATTTATCATTTATGTATGCTTCTAATTTAATGTATAATGCTCTTAGTTCGCAAACCATTAGTTTAATTTTATTTACTACAGGTTAAACCTTTAACCGCTTCAGCAACAAACATTCCATTAAAACAAATTCAGTTTTCCTAGTGAAATTATAATATATGTGTATGGGGATATATATATATTTAATCCATAGATTTAGGTTAAACAGCTTTTAATGGACACATTAAAACCACAGTATCTACTCTGCACTTTAATGTAGTAGAATCGCTACCGGGATTTTGTCATATTAAATACGAAATCATGTTGCAATCTACGCATTAATTTAAAATATTATTCTGTCGCTGCCTAGTCATAACTCAATTTTATGAGTAATGACACACAATACGGATATTTAACTCAGAATAGGATTTGGTTTCAATAATTTTATACGCACCTATAAACAGTAGAGCGTTTCAAATAATAGGAAAGCACTTCTGGTATAACATAGTTTGGAGTAACATATTCGAATGTAGAGTTGTTGTTGCTATGCGTATGGAAAATAGAAACTTTTTGATTATATTAAAATTTGTGGCTAAATATAATTTACTTGAACATCTGCCACAGAAATAGCAAATATTCTGTACACAGCTAGTTTGTTTCAACTATTATCCTGTTTTGTACAAACCCGATACCATATTTTTTTGTAGTTTATGTAGCCGCTTTTGCCTACTCTTTAATGATCAAACGAATGCAGATTTTTCTTTGTGTAGGTATGTACAAAGACATTTCGTGTCACCTTTCACAATTTTCAACCCTTTGTATTCGTCTGCCAATCAATACAAATTGGCTTGTGATAAAGTATATAAAGAGTAGGTACCTAGAAATTTGAGCAACAAACAATGATCTTTGTCAATTTTAAAATCGTGTCTTTTACAGTACTATACTTTTCATTCTCACATAAGTAACAATTTAACTGATCATGTAATTTTCATCTTAAACATCAGTTTAACATAATTATATTTATGTTTTTTTTGTGGTGGGTGCTTACCTGCAGTGACTCCGTAAGGTGCATTACTAGTCTGGCTGACGCTGCAACTTTCGCGGTGTAGTTGTGTGTGTGTAAATTGTATTCAAATGGCTTTGTGACAGTATCACATTGCCTTTTATAATGCCGCGCTGATAATCACTTTGGTTCCAACAACGAATGGTAAGTCGATCGGTATTTCAACTCTCTGAAAAAATGTCACCGTCCCTCCAGAGAATTGAAACCCAGCTACTATCGTCCCGCCACAACGATAGTCATCCGCCTAACCACTGCGAATACTATGACTACTTATATGTTTGTTATATACAGGTATAGCATTTTCCGGTTTTGCTATTCATTTTTGTTGAGAAAAACGTTCTATCTCGATCTAGATATCTAGAATAAAGTCCTCTGCAGCATACGAGTATTTTTTAATATGCAGGGGGTTTAGTTTTGTCTTTACAATATACTAATCTGTTTTTAAACGTAACTGAAAATGCAGGGTCGTAGGAGGTGAATGCACGCATTTATATTTATACGACTAGATATTTTCTGTTCAATTTTGCAACTGTTACATATGTACAGGGTGCGACACTAAGAGAGCTAAGCGGGTGTATCTCGGAAAGTATTTGTCCTAGGTTCTGTGGGAAATAGTTTTGATAGTTAAAGTAGTCAAGAGAAATTTTTGGAAATTATTTTCAAGTTCCAGATTTTACCGCTAGGTGGCGTAACTAGTACTATGTTTAAATCTAAAATTCCTATTATCTCAGAAAATCGCAGAATAATTGATTTGATATCATCAATTGAAAGCCCATTGAATACCAGATAATTTTCTTTAGTGACATTTTTTCGTATCTGTCATAATAAGGGTGGGGGAAGACCATCTATTCGTCAATGTTTAAAGTTTAATATTTCCGTTACTATTCAACCTATCCGAACAATATTGGTCTCGTTTGAAAGAGAATTGTCTGAACTTTAAACAGGATTTATATGCTATATCCATTAGTTTCAAACTGATAAACTAGAGGTCGCTTTCTGCAGCGGTAACATATTTTTACGATTTTCTTAAAAAAATTAAATGGAATGATACTATTGCGTTAATAGGAAGGCACATCTCCAATAAAACTGGCAATGCATTACGGAGGAAGTCCGGTGGCACGTAATCGCTGAACCAAACACGGAAAAACTCTTCTTCCGAAATGCTGGCGATGTGGACATCGTAACGTGTACTCTCTTTGAGCTATTGCTGCATTCTGCAAACACTCAAAGTAAATTGCTATCATATCGACGCCCTCAACATTTGTAATAAGCATTTTGAAGGGTCAAAGTCAACATCAACGGAAGACAAAATAAATAATTTGACATTATAATACTGTCACTAGAGATGTGCAATGTTTTCTAAAGCTAACTTAGTTTTTAAGTTATTATTGCCTGACTCGTTTGTGTCTTTTATACTTGGTAGTCTTTTTTTGCAATAACTTGGGGACAAATAGTGATATCGAGATGCGCTTTTCAGTAAAATATGTGTAATTTAAATCCGCTTACAAGCCTATTAACGCAATAGTATCGTTCCATTTAATTTTTTAAGAAAGTCGTAAAAATATGTTGCCGCTGCAGAAAGCGAGCCTCTAGTTTATCAGTTTGAAACTAGTGGATGTAGCATATAAATCCTTTTTAAAGTTCACACAATTCCCTTTCAAACGAGTCCAGGATTGTTCGGATAGGTTGAATAGTAACGGAAATACTAAACTTTAAACATTGACGAATAGATGGTCTTCCCCCACCCTTATTATGACAGATACGAAAAAATGTCACTAAAGAAAATTATCTGGTATTCAATGGGTTTTCAATTGATGATATCATATCAATTATTCTGCGATTTTCTGAGATAATAGGAATTTTAGATTTGAACATAGCAGTTACGCCACCTAGCGGTAAAATCTGGAACTTGACAATAATTTCCAGAAATTTCTCTTGGCTACTTTAACTATCAAATTTTTTTTTCCCGCAGAACCTAGGACAAATACTTTCCGAGATACAGCCGCTTAGCTCTCTTAGTGTCGCACCCTGTATATATGTAACAGTTGCAAAATTGAACAGAAAATATCTAGTCGTATAAATATGAATGCGTGCATTCACCTCCTACGACCGACCTACCTATGTTGTCCGGTATCTATATACAGATCATGTAGAGGCACTAAGGCCAGTTAGAAAAGAGAGTGGGGCGGTTGTAAAATATATACGGAATTAACGCAAGCGTGCTAGGCTTCGACAATTATAGTTTAATTTTATATGAAATTAAACTGTAGTTGTAATAAAAACGTAGAAAAGATAAAAACAGATTCTTAATATGAATAAATTTTCAAATTAAAGTAAACAACTATAAAACAAACAGTATGAAAACGAAGCGAGGGAATACGCATACATGAGCGACCTACTTCCCACACTTCCCTAAGTACTACGAGGGAGCGTTTTTATATTCGCGGAATGGGGGATAAGGGGTTGAAATAAAAAAACCAAATTATTTTTCTTTTTCAATATATTCACCTGCAAGACGGATACATTTTTCACATCTTTCAATTAATTTATTTATACCCTCGTAAAAATAATGATTTCTCTTTATCTGCAAAATACGCCGAAACTGCCTCCTTGACTTCATCATCGGCAGTAAATTTTTTACCCCGCAGCTCTTTTTTCATTTTCGGAAACAGGCAATAATCACTGGGGGCCAGGTCTGGGCTGTAGGGTGGGTGGTTCACAATTTCGAAGCCCACCTTATGCAGGGCAGCTAACGCAACGCGTCTATTGTGGACGGGCGCGTTGTCGTGCAAAAGCAGCACATCTTTCGTCAATTTTCCCCGTCTTTTCTCTTTAATGGCTTCCTTTAGTCGCTCTAATATTGAAGCGTAATATTCTCCGGTTATAGAAACACCTTTATCTTTATAATCAATCAACAATATTCCTTCCGAGTCCCAAAATACCGTTGCCATGAGTTTCCCAGCTGATTGTGACACTTTAAATTTCTTGGGAGGTGCTGTGCCCTTTTTATGCCACTGCATGGAGTCTTGTTAGGACTCAGGTTCATAATGATGAACCCAAGTTTCGTCTCCAGTAACAATTCGACTCAATACACCATCCTTGTCTTCATTACAGAGGCCCAAAAATGCACGCGAACACGCGATTTTTTCCATATTTCACTTTTCACCTGATTATGTTACTTGGTTGACGATAGCTCAAAGACTAACTGTCTAATAACAATGAAACTTCCTATTTATACTAATTATGAGTCGCTGCACAGGCCACGCCCCCAATCCGCCTAATCACCCCCCTACAACCCGCTCATTCCGCGAATATAAAAACGCTCCCTCGTACTACTAGAAAGATCGAAACTTATCGCAGCGAGGAAGGAGGAATAGCACGCTTGTGTTAATTCCGTATATGTTTTACAACCGCCCCATTCTAGATCTATCTCTTTTCTAGTTTGCCTTAGTCCCTCTAAATGATCTGTATATTTTATTTTTGGTGTATAACGAAGCAATGTTTTTTTTTCTTTTCCTCTAGATGTATGTATGTACATATGTATGCTCAAAGAAAAAAGAAATGGGACAATTACAATACCAATATGTATTGTAATTGTCCCATTTCTTTTTCTTCCAGTGTACATCACCTGGAATTTTTCTTGTGTATAACTGTAAACTGTTGCATAAATACAAAGGATTACAGAATAAAAATTCGAAGTTTCTTGACGGTTGGTTGGTCCTTCAATAAATCTTTAATATTTTGCATTATTTTATTATATAAAAATATGTACTTTTAAATGATGATCACCTAATTTATGTTGGTATTGGCAAAAACAAAATGACAACTGTGCTTAAAACTATTCGCATGAAGAAGTTTTTATGATTTAAAAACATGAGCAAAAAATTCTAATTTACATCTCCAAACTTGCAAATCTTCTTCAACCAAAAGTTTTTACATAAATTTAAAAATTTAGGCAATTATTAAAAAAAAGTGTATTATGTTACATTGTCCAAGAAATTATTAACTGAAGAGTACACATTTAGGGTTCCCAGTGGAACATAGACTACTTTCCTGCTAGATTCTTGGGATGCTATCAGCCGATAAACCACCGTACTTTCTGGTTATTCCCAAAAGAGCGCCAGGAGTGTATGTATGTATGTAGGTTATATAGTCAAACATTTTTCGCATTACATAAATACTAAAGAACAATTTTCGAGTGTTATTAATAATTCAATTAAATATATCAAATTGTATTACTCTTATTTTTATAGTTAATAATTTATAAATCAGTAGTAAGTACAAGTAATGAAGGTTAAGATAAGTTACAGGATGGAAAATGATATATCAGTGTGAGTTATACATAATATAGTTTAAATGGCAACATTACATACATAATAGTTATTTTCACTTTCGCTATTTTTTTGCATTTTATTATAACTCGTGTAGGGTTAAAGTTTATAACAGGACCAATATATTTCTAAAACGTCAATAATAAAGCGGTTTTTCATAAAGTCGATTCGAGTCGTGAATATCCTGTATTTCTAGTCCGCTTTAGACTGCAGAAAAAAAAATTATACCTTACTAGATACAATAACTCAAAATTCTCCGGTAACTATGAACATTTTTTACATGGATCGAGTGAGTTCGATTTCCATGATGATATCATCTAAATATTTATAAGTTTTCGGTACATTTCCATAAAAATTCGAAATCGTTTTGTCGGCGCGATAAAATATACTCCCTGTGTAAAGTTTTTCGGAGGAAAAATATTAACGTAATATTTATGCGATGTAAATTTATTCCGGGGCCATTTTTCGTGTACTTTTGATTGCGATCCGGTGATTTCGGTTACGGTATCTTGGATTTGTAAAGGGCTGGTGGGGACCGTTCGCATGAATTTTAAATCAGGACGAAATCTGATATGTCCCGCGGAGAGCTGTACCTTTTTTTTAATATATAACTTCATGAGTGATTATCCGTTATATGAAGCTTTATCATTTTAGTTCAAATTTAAATCGTCAGCAGAGAAAAATGCTAAATTAGGGGTTGCAAGGTAGTAAATTTGTCTGGAATACAAATTCGAAGGTAGATAAATAATAATAATAATAATAATAATAAACGGGCTTTATTGTTGAAAACAAACAAATTATACAGGCGAAGTCCAGCAGAGCTGTTCAACTTAACCTATGATAAAAACCAAGGATAATTCATATGTGGCGTTTCTTTCGGTATGATTACTTACTTACTCGCAATGTAAACATCAATACTTACTACAAAGTAACGAGAAAAAAAAAATTATGTATAATTAGTGAGATCTCTGCTTCTCCCTAAGTAATGAGATTACCTTACGACGAAATACGGAGACACTGCCTGTTTTGAAATCATGTGGTAGAGCATTGTAATATTTAGCCGCCGAATACGAGAAGGATCTGTTAAATAACACGTATCGATGTCGTTGCACCGCTAACTGATCTACATGGCGCAGATCTCTATCATGAATCATCCTTCTTGTACCCAGGAGACTGTTTATATACCTGGGCGAGCCCTCAGCGATGGCCTTATGCACAAATACGCAGAGATGTAGTTCTCTACGATACTCCATTTTCAGCCAACCAATACGATCGAATAAATGTGATATGTGATTTCCTCTTCTTACCCCATATATAAAACGTAAACAGGCATTTTGAACCCTTTGGATTTTGGTAGTATACTCCAGGTCGAGACACGGGCCGTAGACAATGTCACAATAATTGAACGGGGACAACACAAGGCAGTCACACAAAGTTGCTTTGAGTTGAGTATTCATCAAGTGTCTGCTAGCATACAAATATTTTAGAGTGGCAAATGATTTCTGGATACGTTTATTTACGTGCTGTCTAAATCTAAGTTTGTTATCTATTGTTAAACCTAAATTACAAACTGTATTAGTAGTTTTCAATTTTTGATTTTCAACCCTGATATCTACATCGTCCACGGCCCCCTGTCGTCGCCTGGAAAACACAATCACAGATGACTTTGCACTGTTAATCTGTAGGCAATGGTCTTTAGATACTTTAACTAGCTTATTCAAATCATTGTTTATGTTAGTAACAGCAAGCTGCAGTTGATTTATGTTGAAGCTGTAATATAGTTGACTATCATCGGCAAAAAAATGAGGTGTACAGTGTTGCAAATTATTATAAAAGTCTGCAGTATACACAATGAATAGAAGAGGGGAAAGAACTGAACCCTGGGGCGATCCGGCTTTGATTTCTGCTTCGGAAGAAGAGCAATTATTGATACGAACCTTTTGAGTCCTGGACGTAAGAAAGGAAGTCAGTAATTCTCGAGAGTCTGAGTCGAATCCAAAAAACTTCAATTTAGCTAAAAGCATTTGATGGTTCATAGTATCAAATGCCTTGGTATAATCTAGTAAAGTGAGAATCGTAATGTTATCAGAATCTAAAGCTGTGATTATGTCATTGGTGACTTTAATCAGTGCGCTTGTTGTACCGTGGTGCTTTCTAAAGCCAGATTGTGAGGTGGGTAGGATATGTTTTGATTCGAGATATAAGTACATTTGTTCGTACATGGCTTTTTCCAAGATTTTAGAAAGAACCGGTAAAATACTAATTGGCCGCAGATGGCTGTATTCTGTCGGATTAGTAATTTTACATAATGGCAAAATGATTGCTTTTTTCCATATTTCTGGTACCGTGTTAGTATGTAAGCATGTATTTATAAGATATCGGATGCAATCCGCTATTTCAGGTAAACATAATTTTAGCATGGCTAAATTAATATTATCTACTCCTACTGCATTGGTTTTGATTTGTGATATGTACCTATGGACATCCGCAGTAGTAATAAAGTTAAAGCTAAAAGAGTTATTATAAGAGAACTGATGGTTATTATAGTACATTAATGTATCGTGTGCCGGAGATGAATTTTTACTAAACGATGCAAAGTAGGAGTTAATTTCGTTCGGGTTTGCTAGATGCTCTGGAATGCACGCGCGGGTTCGCTTATTAGATATTTTAAAATCAGTAAGCGTCTTCCACAACAGTCCAGAGTTGTTTTGCTTGCTAATAAAATTTAAATAGGCCTTTTTTCTTGGCGAATTGCCGAGGTGGTATAGTTTCTGATCTCCTTATATGCATTCCAATTTTCTAGGGATTTGGAGTTTTTATATTTAGAGAGCGCGGCTTTGCGTAATTTAATTAGAAGTTTTATAGTGTCTGTTAGCCATGGGGCTTTGGGTTTGCTTATGCGAATTGTTTTTAATGGTGCATGCCTATCAAACAAATATAGAATGTTATCATTAATAAACTTCAGAATCATGTTAACATCGTCAAAAAGGTATACATTATGCCATTCGATAGACTTTAACGTCTCGTTAAAATTCGCTATTTCAAATGTACTAAAATCTCGATATGTATACATTTTGATTGTCTCCCTAGGTTTTTTAATATTTAGCGTAGCTAAGATAAACATGTGATCAGAAACACTGGGCAAGTCAATCAATCGCACACCCGTCACCAGCGATGCATCAGTAACCAGCACGACATCGATTAACGTACTGCTGTAGGCAGTTATTCTGGTAGGTTCATTGATCACTTGTGTTAAGCCAAATGACTCACAAAATGAATAGAATTTTTCGACTTTACTGGTGTTAATATTAAACAAGTTAATATTGAGGTCACCAAGGCATATCACTTCATCAACAACCAGAAAAACTTCTGACATCAAAGACTCAAGTGCACTCAGGGACATAGTAACGTCAGAAATCGGCGCTCTATATAGGCAGCCCACCCCATAGGTTTTGTTAGAGAGTCTAAATTTGATAAAAATAAATTCAAGGTCGTTATTGTTTCCTGAACAGATTACCTTACAAAGAATTGTATTCCTAACGCAGATGGCAACACCTCCCCCCCTTGAGGGTCGATCACATCTATATATATTGTAGTTGGGGATCAGAATTTGCTCATCAGGTACAGCATCATTCAACCACGTTTCAGATAATGTTAAAATATCTAGATTTTCATCTAAGACAGTGTCCCGCAATTCATCAAAGCCTGTAAAGAGAGATCTCACATTAATACTACCAATTGTTATGGACATTAAGTCCGAAAATTACAGATCATAACTAATTTCTTGTTAGAAAAATTACAGCAAACTTAATTTAGAAAATTATATAATATTAAGATCTAATTACACAAAACAACAAATATTCTAGAGAAAAAACAGAGAAAAAAAAAAAAAAAAACTGGTAAGTAAGTAAAAAAAAAATACGTGAACGGTAATGAAGGTAAGTACTTAGTTTTATTAATTAATAAATGTAGTGAATGTTACAGTAGTTAATGCAAAAAAAAAGAAAAACAAACAACCATAAAGCAAGGGATTATACGAAAATATCTAAATAAAGTAGTGAAAGCAGCTTACTTTCCCGTCTCTACTAAGTTAAATAACAAAACAAATGAAAATACATTCCAGTGAGCAGTGGGAGTAATACAAATTTTGTCTGAGTTTACTACCTACAAGCTAGTTTTTTCTTATCAGCTATGGATCTGAAAACAAGCTTCTCCTTGTTACATTTGATATGAATATTCCCGTCGAGAGTCCAGACGTTTTTAGGTCCAAACTTGCCTGCTGCCTCTCTGTACATCATGTAACGGGCTCTTGTTAGATCTTCTACTACAAAAATACCGGTTCCCTTCAGGAGGTGACGTTCCCGCAGTATTTGCTTTTTGAATTTATAGCTGGTGAATTTAATAATAATGGATTGTTTATTTTCTTTAGCAGGGCCTACAGTGTGACATCTATCAATATAAGTTGCATCCATATCTATCCTTAGTTTATTAGCGAAGATTTCCGTTAATTTGTCTTGTAGATTTTCTTGCGGTTTAATCACAATACCATTTATTCGTAGACTATTTCTCCTTGAGTATTGTTCTAGATTGTCGTATTTTTCTTCTAAACTTGCACAGTTTTTTTCCAAAATATCAATGCGGTCCTCATACGACTGTAGTTTTTCTTCTACACTTTTTTCTATTTTTTCGGTTATTTTTGTTATTAATGCGGATAGAAATTCTTCATCCTGTAGTAATTCTGCTACACAAGCTTTTATTAAGTCTTTTTTTTCGGCTATGGCTCGTGTATTCGACATGATTTTGATACAGTAGCCTGCGATAGTTATATGCGATACTTGTAGGAAGTTTCGTAAAATAATTTGCACTTTAACACTGGAAAAGGTACACCTTCACAGAGAGACGAGACACGCGTGCACTTACTCACTGTACGCCATCTATTGAGTATGAGGAATCTAATGAGGAATATATTTTGTTACTGTAGCTGCTGTCTATAAAAGAGATGAATAAAGGGATCAATAATCTTTTCAGTTTCCTTCAGAATTCTTTTTAGTTAATTACACATATGAATATTACTCGCGAAAAGAAAAAAAGCGTACCTGCATAAAATATGAATCACTGTACAGTGCTTTCAAACATCTGAAAGTTAACAAAATTAATCAAGTCATAACTATTTTATGGTAAGCGATTTATTTTTATTTTCCTTATTAGGAACCAGCTGCCATTGAAAATTTATGCGCACCCTTCGAGTCCCAAAATCTCGACACTTGGGAATAGGGTGTATGTTTGTCGTTGTAAATATATATGTATATAGATCTATCGACTGCTTAACGCGCTGACTCCTTGAAAGATAACCGTAATATTTTAGCATCAATTTCAAATTTAATGATGACGGCCGTCTAACACGTTTCGATGGATTGGTTCACGACTACATTTCCATCTTGATCGACTTGTTCTGCTGTCGGTGTCGGTCCGGGGGAAAACGTGATTGAAATATGCCGCGTCGGATAAGTTGTGCTGAGCCGGCCTCGCGTATATATTAGAAGCTCTCGACAAAGCAACTATACTCCGGGTATATATATAATGTGTATAAAATGACGAGGGTTCCATTTAGCATAAACATAACTTCGCTCTGTTGACACTCAGTTTATAACTTTATCCATTAGAATAGTAGACGAGGGGAACTCAATATAATTTATATTGCCGGTTGCGTGTGTAGACCGTGTAAATAGTTTCGGAGAACGATGTTAGGCAGTTATTCACTCGTTCGGGGCGTATACACTACAAGTGCCCTGATGTAGACGAAACCGCATGTTTTGACTTTAAATGTGCAAGTATGTGGGGCAAAAAGCTAGCCGTGAAGCGAATAAGCATTAGAACTATTGCAGTTAAGAACAAATTTATATGTTCGAGATATGAATGCCATAATTGTATATTCAAACTAATTTCACATAGTTAACATATATAATTATGTGATACTATACTAGCTTAGTACCTACATACTTAATTCAAAAAGCATTTCTGACAGCTCTCCATTTTATTTGTTAGTACATTGCAAGTACATTGAATAAATGTGCTGAAAAGCATTTATATACTTTGTCATATATAGAAGCATGCTTTAAAATTATTTTGAGATATATTGTACTCGTATATACCTACATATACTGTGTTTAAATGTAATGCAGCAATTGTAAGTATAATAATTCATTCTGTACAGAAAAATAATATAAACGGAAACGGGGATATAAAACTTGCATTCAGATTTGTTCGAAAATTTAGATGGAGTAATCTGGAGTAACAACTTTCAATGCTTTAGTGAAGCAGAAGATTTTGTCTGTCCTAAACGTTGCCATATTTAGTATGGGATGATGGAGGTAAGTTCAAGAATTCAAGCATATCTTTCGGTTGCTGTACATATTTATTACAAAAATCCCGAAACACATCAAATTTAAATTATAAATTGACATTATTCAACGTGAAAATGTGATCTCTACCTTCAACTCCCTTCGAATGATAGGTACAACCGCCATTTTCTTAAATGGGAAGTATACGCTTCTGATATATCGTTTGAAAGATCTCTTTATTCTCTATTCAAAAATGTTACCGTTTTTAAGTTTGTTGTAACAATTAAGATAGAATAAAATAAAATCACGTTGTTATCGAAATATACGAAAAAAATGAAATGTAATGCAAAATGTAAAAAAAAAGTAAAACACCAAAAATAACTATGAATGTAAATGAAGTAAATGTTCAGAATGTTCACCATGAACGTCTTGGCAACATCCTAATCTTAAATAAAACTGTCTACTAACATTGTTTAACATATCAGACGTGATCGGCCTAATTGCAAGCGTTACGATTATTCGTTCTCTTAAGTCATTTAAATCAAACGGTTTAGTTTTGTACACAATGCTCTTCATATATCCCATAACAGAAATCTAATAAGGTCAGATCACGTGATCGTGCTGACCATTATATCGATCCTCGCCTTCCTATCCACCGATAGGGAAATATTGCATCGAGGTACTGGCGGACATTGCGTTGGTAACGTGGTGGTGCTCCATCCTATTGAAACCATATCGTATTCATTGGAACTTGAGGGTTTCCTGGATCAGGATATAATTTTGCCAAAGTTGGAATGACATTATTTTGAAGAAGTGCCAAATAACGATCGTCATTCAAATTGCCCTAAATGAAAAAGGGACCAATGATATGGTTTCCAACAATACCTGCCCAAATATTAACTTTTTCTGGGTAAGTATTGTGTGTGTTCTTCTCTCATCCAGTGATACTATGAACAATTATTTTACTTTCTTTCCACTCGCTAAAGATCTAAAACTTAACCACAACATTACCATTGTTGGTACGTTGCGACAAAATAAGAAAGAAATTCCCCTTCAATTGCCAAATATCAAAGACCGACCATTTCTGAGTAGCATGTTTGCTTTTCAAAAGAGTCTGTATTGGTTTCATACGTCCCTCAAAAAACAACGAAGAAAAATGTACTTCTTTTGTCTACCATGCACAACGGCGCTGTCATAGATGAAGAGACAGGAGACCAAGTAAAGCCCGAAATTATAACTTTTTATAATTTAACTAAGGGTGCAGTCGACGTGGTTGACGAAATGAAAGCATTATACTCGGTTGCAAGAATAATTTATTGGTGTGCAGGAGACTACAGAGGTCCGTGGACGAAATATGTGGTCTCGCAGGTGGCGGCTGGTCGTTAATCCCGACAAGTGCGTAGCGATCCGCTTCTCCCCCAAACGAAATCCACCCCCCTCCAGGAGCGTCATCGATGGACGGGAGCTGCCCTGGAGTCCCCAGGTGCAGTATCTCGGGATGGTTCTCGACACGAGGCCTACCTTCAGATAACATTTTTCGATGTTGGCGACCCGATTTATTCGGGTGCGAGCGGCTGTGGCTCCCCTGATTTGCTGGAAGAGCTCCCTCAGCTTGAGAAAAAAGCTGTTGATCTTCACGATGTTTCTCCGGCCGATTCTCACCTACGGTGCCCTTACCTGGTCCAGCGCTTGTAAGTCGCAAATCAAAAGACTTAACATTCTGCAGAACAGGGCGTTGTCGCGGCGCCCTGGTTCATGACCAACGCCCAGATTCATAGGGATCTGGAAGTTCCACCTTTAAGCGATTATGCGCTGGCGCTGGTCAGGAAAACCCTAGAAAGGGTTGCCCGGTCGGAGAACCCGTTGGTCCGGCATCTCGGGGACCTGGATCCTGACAGACCGCCACCTCGTGTCAAGACGAGGCGGATCCTACAGCGTTAGATTGACCTGCCGCCAAGAAAGGGCTACCTTTCGGAGGACCTCTGTAGTACAAGATCGAATAACCCAGTGACTAGAAAATGGGCCACCTAAGTAGCGATAAAAAGGTTTAGGAGCTAAAAAGCCCAACCTTAGGAAAACGAAGACCTCAGAATAAGTTGTAGATGGTCACCGACGATATATTTTTCAATGCTAAACATTGGGGGCATCAACAGCTTAATAATATATAAGGCGAATCACATCAACGACCCCATTCCGCCTAGGCGTGCATATTTGAAGGAACTGGCTCTTTTGCTAATAAAACCTCAGCTAATAAGCCGATCACTAATTACACACTTACGATACAGCCTACGAACTTCTATTAGAAAAATAGCAAAACTACCACCAGAAGAAGTAAGACAACCTGAGAACGTCAATGAAAGTTTTTCTAGCTTCTGTCCTCGTCGAAAAAATAGAAAAGTCAAGAAAGTATGTAGAACCTGCCAGCGACCCATTTGTCCTGCACACACAATTTTTTTTGTCGAATCTGTACCTCAGAGATAGAACCTGATGAAGATTTATAAACATATTAGTCGTTTGCAATTGAAAATATCATGTTTTACAACTGTTCATACTGTTCAATTTACAAATAAAACTAATCATTAAAAAGAACAGCGTTTTATTTCTTAAAATTTTGCTCGTGAGAGTAAATCTCACGCGCGACTAACGATGGGATTTTCAACCTAGCGACTAATGCCGGGTTAATACCGGTGACGTATTGAACTCTTGACATATTTAACGAGACGATTCTTACACAATAAAGACTTTATCATCGTAGCCCCCCATCAGGTTGCAGAACCTTTAACACACCCTACAGGCCAACGGGGGATCTATCTAACTCGCTACTGATTTAACAGTGTCAGTACCCGAGCAGATATGCCACTCACCCATCAAGAGTTGCATCTAGCACATTGGTAATCTCTAGTTCGCGAAATGGACTATCAACTACTACGCTGCGACGGTTCTACACCAAAGTTGGGCCAAGACCTCAGTCCTAGGGTTCCCCGTCCCCATAGCACTAGTAAGCGTCACTGGTTGTATACGTCGAGGTAACCCGTCTTGCTTTTAGTTGGGCTAAACCAAACTCGGATACGTTGGGTATCCAGTTTCGTTTACCGTGCCAGCTTGACAGGCAACTAATCGTATACAGCTCTATTGAACGTATTAGATTAAATTACATTAGATGTGGGTTGTGTAGGCAATGCTGCCTCTCTTTACTGCGACCTGTAAGATCTATTGTAAGTACCCTTAATATTTTAGTCCCAATTAATCTGCAGACTTCCGAAGAAGTCTAGAATTTTTTTGGAAGCTATTGCTCTAATACTAGCCGGTTATACGTACGCGTGTTCGAGGTAGTGGAGCCTCTGCCAAGTCACCACCTCGCAGTTGCACATAATGTGTTTCGTCGTTTCGCTGTGTTCCGAATACAATTGGCATTTATCACAGTCCACCTTGTCCATCTTCTTCAGGTGGTACCTAAGAACTGAGGTCTCTTCTATTGAGCTCCAGCAGAGATTAACCCTTGATTGCATAAACTTTTTTGATTGATGATAGTTTTGGGGTGCTAGCCCAGTACGGCATTTTTGTTCACACCTCCAATGACCTAGCTCCCACATCAGTGTGAATGTGTTTCTTAGGGTCAGAGCGTTGAGGGTGAGCAGACAATCCTAGGTTAGCTTAAAAGTTTAGACCCTTAGAGCCTTTAGTGCTGACTGACTTTCTGAGACGATGTGTATACGTGCACCCCGGTAGCGTCTTTTCAGACATTTTTGGGTACATGATCCAATAGCATATAAGTACTTCTACCTGAAAAACTGTTGGACTTGTACCTAGCGCCACGTACATATTGTTCAATGTTTAAAGTTGAATAGATGTTGAAAGATACCACCCACCTAAGAATAGGAACCAGCGATGCAAGCCACCTGCTCCAAGAAACATGACGGAAGATATTTAATTGTTGTACAAGGTATCTTTTATATCTACATTTATTAGCGATCGTTAAAATTATGAGTATAGTAGTAATTAATTATTTGAGGTAAATTACCTGAAAGTCTATTATTATAGAATATATGTATGTACAATAATTAAACAAGGAAACATAAAATTAAATTTTACTATTCTTATAACTTAAGTAAAAGTAAATGTTGTATACTGTTAATTGTAATTTATTTCACTTAATTGTTTCGTTCTACGTGCAGTATTGCTTTTGTTCTTTTATAATTATATGTATACCTAAATCGCCTAACAAATTGTTTATTTAGTGCTTTCCCGCTTAGAATTTATTATTGTTTAAGATTTATAGATATTTGGCATTTAATTTGAATCGCTCCTGAAATAATAAGTGAAAGTTACGAAAGTATACGATGAATAAGAGATATAGGAACAATTAATAACCTTTATAAATTAAATAAAATGAAAAGCAAGTTACATTGAATACAATATATTCAATGTGAACCGACAATTATTTGTGCCTAATTTGACAGTTAAAACAAGTATTTCTCACCGCTGCTAAAATAATTAAAAATAGCATAAATTTCAACAATTAAAAAAACAATTAACCATGAAGCTAAATATAAGTAAAACCTAAAAACAACCTAATTATTCCATTAAAACCGATGAACATTGGCGAAACTTGAAAAGTTACTTCACCTTATATTTCGCCAGCCCTCCCTTTTTCAATTACGTTTCGTTCTAATACATCTACAAAAATAAGTCACATAAGGCATCGCAGTGGAAGGTTAATCCTGCTATTAATTTTCTTAATTTGGTATTTTCACATAGAATGACATAACGAATATAAGTCTAACCTTCATTGCCGCCGCGTGATGAAGTTCTCGTATCGTTCATTTCGCACACTTGTCCGATAAAATTAATTTTCCTTACAAAACGGACTCACCAGCAGACATGGGAAAACTTCCCGAGATTAATTAACTAGATAATCACCTGATCTCTTGCCGGGGAACTTTTAATGGAAAAAAATAATAAAGAGACCCCAAGTGTCCGTCGAAGTTCGAAAATACGACAAAAAGTAACTTTTTTCTTTCCCTTGTTCGACCAAATATTGACAGGGATAATTAAATGTGTCTTCTATTCACCTTAACACGGATCCAATGAGGTAATTGGTTGAAAGATGGAAAAATTGGTAATTCTTTTAGACAGATATTATTTTTGGTGATGAAAAAAAAAATGAAGAGATATTAAGCTATTTTAAATAAAGTTTTCCTTATAATTAAATACTCAAGAAACTAAGTCTTTTCCAGTCTAATTTTCAATAAATAATGTATAATGAAAGACAAGACACGTCTACCAAATATCTCAAACTTGTTTCCAATTCCAGCATTGCAGTTGATATTCCTGGTGGATTTTCTAAACTCGTTTTATAAAACGGATAACGTTAGAGGGGCTACAGACAAACGATATTGCATTTCCGCATTCTGCAGTCAGGATCGTATTTGTCCGAAAACAAATGTATTTGCGATATGACCAGAGAAAGACTTTTCATTTCGTATTCTTGACAATACTACGAGGTACAGGAAATTTAGATACTACCAAATATTTATTCGGAACACGTAAAATAGCTGAAATGAACATCGTTACCATCTATCTACGACTTTTCAAAAATATTGAGGATTCTAACGAAAATCTAGTATATCATAATGTATATAAAATAAAATATTATCCTATTCAAAAAGTTTTATTTATTGAGCATCATTAAAATTTTTTGGTTGTTCAATATAATAACAATTTGTTCACATATTTATACATACGTTTGGTTAACTTATAACTCAACATACAAATGAATAAATTCGAGAAAAAAATCGATTTCACGAGTAAATGTTTACATTGTAAATTGCAACAGAAAATTACAAACATTAATAATTTAAATTGAAAGTTCGAAACTAGCATCTGTTAGAAATCTGCCAAACGTAGAAGTAATTAGTTTTAATTGATGAAAACGTCGAGCAATTCCACAATATGAAATGTATGTAATAGGCGTTCTGATGGCACTAATGGTTGAAAGGAAAATGTTGAACCATATTATTCGTTATTCCTATTGTATGGTCCAAGCCTAAATATAATATTTCAGATTATTACCTTGGAAATATTACAACACACTCAAACAAAACTGGACATAAAATAGTATTCAAATGTCTTTAGTGCATTTGCTTGTGTTCCATAGTGAAGAGCTATCTGTTTTTGTATGTGACTTACAAAGCACGCAGACCCAACATCGAGTGAATCAGAAGGTGCTAAAGATGTAGAACAGTCTTCAGCCTTATTTATAACAGTTCGTCTAGGCTCTTTAATCAAAGGGAAGTGAACGATTTGATTTGCGATCTAAAATTGTCGAAACAATAAACTAAATTCGTGGGGTTGAGACTGCAATGACGCAACCTTCTAGTTCTAGCGACAAAAATTTTATTTCTTAAATCAAGGGTCTTTCGTTCAATATAGATTTTCAACAAGCTTATGAAATCACCACACTTTGTTGCTAGCGGCAATAAAGTATAAAGATCATGAATAGCAAAAATATTTTTTTCACGGGCGAGACAACCGTAAAGGCTACCTGGGCCATAAAAGAGTCCTATTGTGCCTGGTCGAGAGTTAATTTGCTTACCTGTCCCTGCTCATAAAGACTGCCTTGCGTGTCCTTTTTCACACGGGCTTTGATGTTGCAGTAAACTCCCACACGTCGGTTCTCGACTTACGAGTGGTCGTTAGCTGGCGCCTCTTGCGAGCTTGTCGGCGATTTCATTGCCTCTGATTCCAGAGTGACTTGGCACCCAACTCAGCGTGATACTGCGATGTTCCGCCAGTTTTATAAGAATCTTATGGCAGTCTAATTCTATCTCAGAATCACACCTGAAAGTCTGTAGAGCTCTTAGGACAGCCTGGCTGTCAGGCAAGATTTCCACTGCTCCATTTACCTAACGTTAATTTAAAATGTGCAGACCTGAATAGCAATTATTTCGGATTGGAAGATGGATGGGGAGTTCCCTATAAGGCTGAAGTCTTTGCCCTCGGTTTCTCCATATCTCCAAATTCCAATTCCCGTGCCGTTTGGCGTCTTAGAGCCATCCACAAACCAGCGGGATAATTGCCGTCTCGATTTGTGAACGAGAACTTTTGCTGTCTCTCTTTTGGAGATGTTTATTTGTGGCACTCTTTACGGGTCTACAAAATGAATTCATGAAATACCTATCAGACAGCCGCTGCACCAAGAATCATTATACAGTCCAATGGTTAAGCTCGATAAAATCGTTCGTCATAGGTGAGAATAGTTTGTGATAAGTAGAACACCAGTTATACTTTAAAATTTGAACCTTGTCGGTGACGCTTGCGACAGTGTTTTACTAGATCTGTGCTCTGGGTGAGTTACCATTCACTCTTAGAACATTATCAACAGCGCAACATTATTTACGACGAGGTAATGTTGTTCAAAGCCATGCAAACACCCTTACACACATAATTAACACAGCAAGAGCTGCTGTGGATAATCTTGGCAATCAATAAAGCTTAGAAAACCAACGCACAATATTTATCACTATTGATTTACAATTACATAGATAGTTTCTAGAGTTCCCGGCGAAGTTTCAGACAGATTTATCTATATACAGGGTAAGTCACGACTATTCCCTCGGTCTCTTGTGTCTAAACGCTAAAAGATATGAGTTTCAAATTTTAGTCAAATATGTAGAACGATAAGTAGCACATTTTAAAATTATTTTCAAGTATACAGGGTAGAAAAAGTACAGCATATCAAAGTTAGGTTATTTTTAATGGAACACCCTATATTGTATACAATTTTTGGATTCTACGTCATAAATTAGGATAACTTTGTTGATAGTTTCCTACACCTATCTGCTGCCAATTTCGAGATAATTTGATTTTTATGAAAATGTCAGCTTTCGCGAAAAAATTAAAAACAGGAAAACTGCATGACTTGGACGATTTACATTTGTAAGCAGTTATTTTGACAAAGTGTGCTTTCAATAAACCGGTAGAGTATTTTGATGTTGGCTACATGACATTATAAGCAAAATAATTTATCTTTTATATTTTTTCAACCATCAATAACTCTTTTAAGTTGAATTGAACATCCTGTATTTATCCATCCTATGTAAGAGCACATTAAACCCCCTACCAAAAACTATAAAGATGTCTATATCTAAATTTAACGATTAAAATGTTATTAACGATATTCTCTAAAAACCTCATAAAACCGATACCTACTTTTTTCATCTAAATAGGAGGCCATGCTGCTTTAAAATTAAATGTTCATCTAGTTGCGGCTGTCATTAATTCCTACATATACGAGGGACCGTTTTTATATTCGCGGAATGGGGGATAAGGAGTTGAAATAAAAAAACCAAATTATTTTTCTTTTTCAATATATTCACCTGCAAGACGGATACATTTTTCACATCTTTCAATTAATTTATTTATACCCTCATAAAAAAATGATTTCTCTTTATCTGCAAAATACGCCGAAACTGCCTCCTTGACTTCATCATCGGCAGTAAATTTTTTACCCCGCAGCTTTTTTCATTTTCGGAAACAGGTAATAATCACTCGGGGCCAAGTCTGGGCTGTAGGGTGGGTGATTCACAATTTCGAAGCCCACCTTATGCAGGGCAGCTAACGCAACGCGGCTCTTGTGGATGGGCGCGTTGTCGTGCAAAAGCAACACACCTTTCGTCAATTTTCCCCGTCTTTTCTCTTTAATGGCTTTTTTAGTCGCTCTAATATTGAAGCGTAATATTCTCCGGTTATAGAAACACATTTATCTTTATAATCAATCAACAATATTCCTTCCGAGTCCCTAAATACCGTTGCCATGAGTTTTCCAGCTGATTGTGACACTTTAAATTTCTTGGGAGGTGCTGTGCCCTTTTTATGCCACTGCATGAAGTCTTGTTTGGAGTCAGGTTCATAATGATGATGATGAGGGTTTAATGTGCTTTCACATAGGATGGATAAATACAGGGTGTTCCATTTAACTTAAAAAGTTATTGATGGTTGAAAAAATATAAAATATAAATTGTTTTGCTTAATGCCATGTAGCCAATATCACAATACTCTACCGGTTTATTGAAAGCACGCTTTGTCAAAATAACTTCTTGCAAATGTAAATCGTCCAACTCATGCAGTTTTCCGATTTTTAATTTTTTCGCGAAAAAATAAATTTTCTCCAAATTGGCAGCAGATAGGTATAGGAAACTATTAACAAAGTTATCCTAATTTATAACGTAGAATCCAAAAATTGTATATAATATAGGGTGCTCCATTAAAAATAACCTAACTTTGATATGCTGTACTTTTTCTAATCACCCTGTACACTTGCATATAATTTTATAATGTGCTCTTTATCGTCCTACATATTTGACTAAAATTTGAAACTCATATTTTTTAGCGTTTAGACACAAGAGACCGAGGGAATAGTCGTGACTCACCCTGTATAACTGTTAGCCTGTAAGTACTACTTAAGCCAAAATAGATATGTTTGCCTATTCATTCAAAGCTTGATTACTCGTATTGAAGTTTTTTTTGTCGTCGTGCTATAAATCAATCAGAACATAGATTAATAAAATAGAAAATAAACCCCGCATCCTGGCTTCAGTTTCTTTTTATCTTGCTTTCTTCATGGATACTTTTGACGACTCCGATCAGTAAGCCCTAAGAGCGCTACAGTTTCACGATTTGCCAATAAAGTCGGTTAAGGATTTTACAAACGGCCGTTTATATGTAGCGTTCTTATTACGCTAGCACCGGAATAAAACGTAAACACAATAATTAATTGCCCATTTCAAAATAAATTTTGATAAATTACGCTTAAATTTCTCGCTTCCTTCCTGCAGTTAATGGAATTTAAATCTTTTCGAACATAAATCACTCGACGAATTATTTTTTTGGCTTACGATTTTACTGGAAATAATTGGCATTGTGTAACGATTGGGTTCAAACCCGTATTGACAGATGCAGTACGATATACGGGTTGAATATTGAATGCGCATACCAGAGATAAAACAGATATTTCGAAAAGATTATAATATTTCTAGGAAATTTTACTTATGTATGTATATCCAGTTAATGTTCGTCATTTCCTCCACGAATATGGAAGCTTCTATCTAGGTAAAAATGACAAGCGCGCGCTCTTGAAATGCAAAATATGCTAAAATCTTTGTAAAGTACTATATGCTTTACGTTAGACAGAAACGTGCAAAGTCGGAAACATCGAATTTATTATTAAATTGCGATTGGTGCGCAGTAGGAAAGAGTCCTACATTACGTGGAACTTACATGATACGCAAACGGAATGCAATATAAAGCGGACAAGTCGGAAGCAGCTATGTGCACTAAAAGCGTAAAAAGAGCTGCCTGGGAATCGAATTCTTTTGGAATGCATTGCGGAACAAAGTTCAAATGAATATCTTGCATAATTTTAGATGAGTTTTTGGGTGGAATGCAAATGCAACGATGCGGTGGAATAATATTAATGATGTATAACTTATTCAAGCTATTAAAAATGCTGTGAAATAGTGTCTTCTTGATTTATAAACCATGTCGTGCTCCTTTTGGTACTATACGTATGAATATTATATGAAGATCTGACTTTTTAACAACTCAACTACTATTGATTACTACTGATTTAAAAACAATCATTAACAAAGATAATCAAAGAAATATCATCTACAAATTAGACTGCAAAAACTATAACCAAAGCTATACCGATCACACTGAACAATATTTAAGCATTCTAGAGATAGACGACATAATTTGGATTTAGAAAATACAAGGATTTTAAAAAAGGATTCCAGATACTTTTTTTAACGGATGATACCGGTCCACAAGTCGGAGAGTGATACGCCTGAATCGCCCTTTATCATCCTGATGCCCTCCGGATAGGACATACCGTAAAGCGAGGTGACTTTGGCCCGGTAAGGTGACTTTGGCTATTTCAGGTATAATTTTTTGATGACAAGTAGAAATAAATTCAGAGCTTAATCGTCATCGGAAATTTATTAAATATACAGTATTGACACAAGTTACGTAGATTTTGTAAATATATCTGCATTTTGACACATTATGGGAAGAGTTTTTTAGTCATGTTACAAGCATAAAAAGATACCTGTAAAATTTGTCGGTAGTAGCCTATATGTCATTAATATTAGTAATACTACTGTTTTGTGAAGTTCACTTGGTGGTTAAAAGATGGTATTGGCAGCACAATAAAATGCTGGATATTAATTTTGAAAACATTGCAAAAAAATCACGAAGACGGGTGACTTTGTCTCAGGTGCTTATCTTATATTTGTGTTAGTAGGCTTTTGTTTTCACACCTTACTGTAGCAGTATTTTGATCAGTGTACTCTACAACGTCTTTAGCTAATGCAGGTATGTATGTACATTATATGTTTTACCCTTATACCACTGTGCCTATATTTTCTATCTGGTACCATCAAACTCCATTTCTTTTCAAGAAATTATCGAACATACAACCTTTTAGTAGAATGCTAAATGTGTACAAACGAACACCTGGTAGTAGAAAGAACTATACTAAGGAAGCTTTAGAAGCTGCAATTAATGTAGTCAAATCCGGGGAGATGTCTCAACGGAAGGTGTCCAAGGGGCATCCCGGTGGGGACAATTAAAAACAAATTAAAGAATCGTCACACAAAATCAGTTGGGGGTCAGTCAATATTTAATAAAGCAGAAGAAGAGGTGTTTGCTCAATATATTATAACATTATCTGCGTACGGTTTTTCCATTGGCTCATCGTGAAGGTCGCACAGAAAAAATATTCAGTAATAATCCAGCAGGCAAGATTTGGTTAAAAGAGTTTTTAAAAAGGAGATCCAATAATTACACAGCGATTCGCTAGTAACATAAAGCGTTAGAGGGCAGAAATAAGTGAAAAAGTGATGTAACAGATGAACTTGACGATTTGCCTGATAAGTGTATATGGAACTATGATGAGACCAACTTATTTGATAATCCAGGTAGGCAGAAAATATTGACTAAGCGTCGTATGAAATATCCTGAAAAAATTATTAATTCGAGCAAGTCCGCTATTTCACTGATGTTCTGCGGCAATGCTGCGGGAGAAGTGTTGCCATCATACATTGTTTATAAGTCTGATAATCTTTGGTCAACTTGGGTGGAACCTGGGCCAGTTGGAACTCGTTACAATCGGTCTAAATGTGGCTGGTTTGACTCGGAATGTTTTGAAGACTGGTTTATGTCGTTAGTAGTTCCTACTTTGGGAAAAACTCCCGGAAAACAATTATTAATAGGAGACAACTTGTCGTCACACTTTTCACAGACAGTTGTAGAAGCTTGCCTGAAAGAAAATATTAAATAAGTGTGCCTGCCATCAAATTATACACATCTCACGCAGCCTCTAGATGTAGCATACTTCAGACCCATGAAAATTGCTTGGAGAAAGATACTAACAGACTTCAAAATGAAAAATAGAAACACAAATTTATTACAAAAGAGTTCGTTTCCCCAACTTTTGAAACAATTGGTGGATGCGATTTCAATCAATGGAGCAGAAAACATTGGCAATAATGCTGGTAGAGACAACAAATAGTTAAAAAAGGTAGTATCGACAAAAACACAACCTGGTTGCAGTGGACTTCAGAATACGAACAAAAAGAAAAGTTGCAAATATATCTGTGTTGACTCCGACTCTTCTCTATCTGATAGCTGTGTCGTCTATAATGACACTTCCAAAGAAGAAAAAATTCTGCCTAAGGAGGGCGATTATGTAATAACTTGGTGTTGGCCCCAAGTTCCAAAGGCAAGCTATTGCCCCATGGTAGACTTGGACGTGGGGAACCGAAAAAAGTTTCTGAAAATATGTTTCTTGTTCCCGAAATGCAGAAGTTTATATTTGAATGATTTCTTTGTCTGTACTTATTATTCCAGATAATAATTTTTAATTTTATTTAAAGTTTGTGTGTTTTTTATTAAATTGTGCTCATGTAAACACATATTTTATCTTGTTTCCCAATAAAATTATTGAATTTTATTTTTTTTTATACAATATAGCTCAAGAGAGATATATGAGGAGGTTACTTTAGCCAACTCTATCTTTAGACATATAATTTAGTACAAAATTGTTCATGAATCAAAGTCATCGTCGCCGGTGAGGTGACTTTCCACACTCCGTTTTTATTTTTTTTCGAAATGTCATGTTATTGCACTATTATTACTCAGAAATAAAAGACCATGCAGAGATTAACCCTGTGGTACAGTCTGTTCCAAAATTAATACTAATCTTGTAAATGCGGTGCAAACCAAATATCGATTAAACTTCATGTATCTAATTTGCATTAGCAGTTATAACGTGTTTTTCGGCACAGGGGATGACATTAATTTTGGAACAGACTGTACATAACAAACCTTAAATCGAATATAGTAGTAGTAACCATGATAACGTTAATTTAGAAAGTGAGTCAAAGTCGCCTCACTACCTCAAAAATGATTATTGATTCTAATTTATCGCACCCTACGTCAGCCGTCTCCCAAATATTGAGGATTAGAGATTCGAGTCACTCTGTGGCATTATTCCACTGATGTCAATACTAGTCTGCCTTTCTCGTCCTTCTGCCTCTATTTTTTTCATTATAGTTTTTATTTATTTAACGGGTCGATGGCCGCAGTGGTTAGGCGGCTGACTATTGTTGTGAGAGGACGATAGGTGCCGGGGTTCAATTCTCTGGAGGGACGGTGACATTTTTTCAGAGAGTTTAATCCCGGATCGACTTGCCATTCGCTGTTGGGAGCAAAGTGATTAACAGCGCGGCATCATAAAAGGCGATATGATGCTGTCACAAAGCCATTGAACACAACATACACACACAAAAACTACACCGCGAGAGTTGCAGTGATAGCCAGACAAGCGATACAGTTTACGGAGTCACTGCAACTAAGCACCCACCACATATTGAGGATTAGAGATTCGAGTCACTCTGTGGCATTATTCCACTGATGTCAAAAAAAAAAAAAAAAAATCACACCCTGTACCATGTTCCATGTCTTCTCATTTGTAGTAATGAGTTCAATCATATTTTGGCTGTCTAAGGTCGCTCCCAGGTGAGCATGAGATGTGCACTTAGATATCGTATGTTCAGCTGTGTCAACTTTATGGCAATAGTTAGGTACATTGATCAGTTATGTCATTTCCAAGTCTTGCGGCATACGATCCGTAGATGCCCTGTCCTGTAAGGGTCTGAGTCAGATAGTAGTCAAACCTACAATGTACACAGTTACTCTACGTCCTAGTGTCCTTGATTAGGATTTTAGTCCATTGTGCTCTTTCATTTTCAACCTCGCAACGGTTTTGTCATGAACCCAGACACCGCGCCTCCTTGTGCGGCACTTTGTCGCCCTGGTTTTGGTCATGTAGAATAGAACAGTTCAGAATAAGAGAGAGGTCACAATAACACCAATCTTGTAAAACTTTTACACATTTGCATAATTTATCAATCCATTCATTTAACGATGATTTTTTTCGTAATTTTAAATGTTATACCTAACATCTAATTCACAGATAAAACTTGAGAAAAGTTGCAACATTTCCAAGACATTTTAGATTTTTTGAAACTCAAATTATGGCCCAACTTAGTTTCTGCTCAAGCAATGCCCAACACCAAAAGATTAAATTTCATCTCAAAATTTTTCAACCTACTTGCACTATTCATGCGTTAATCCGGGAAACACACCGTATATATTAATTACAGTCAATGATATGCACGACTACTATACAAAGCCAAACTTGATAATTTTGTTTATAACGAGGTCTCTCGTGAAATAACGGGCGTATTTTGCACACAGTCAACAATGGAGTTAAAGATGCTTTAAATCAACACGTGCATAAGTGCAATTGTATGCAAAGCAGGTACAACCATCCATTTATATGCATTATGTCTATACTGTCCTATTTTTGTTTGCGCAATATATAACGCTGATACGATAGTCCATGGTATTTCATTGTACAGCAAGATTCACATATACATACATACATATATCTGCAAACAAAACGTGCATTTGCATATATTTTGGGTAGCCAGTTATCCCGTTGTTACAGAAGGATATGATATAATGTGTTCTGCACAGGATAATAAATAATGTGAACGTGTGAATAATTTCATGGTCATCGTTGAAGCTAGACAATTAAATACAACTAAATGTAAAATTAGTGCTTAGCTAAAATTGAATTTTGAAAATTGCCGCAGGTTTTAGGAAAATTGTTTTAATATTAACGTAACAGTAGTCACGTTTACTAATTTATTAGTTTGCATTGTTTAATTATAGAAAATTAAATGTTTACTGTTATAATTGATTATTTTTATTATTTTTTTTTATGTGTGGTGGGTGCTTAGTTGCAGTGACTCCGTAAGCTGTATTACTTGTCTGGCTATCACTGCAACTCTTGCGGTGTAGTTCAGTGTGTGTAAATTGTGTTTAAATGGCTTTGTGACAGCATCATATCGCCTTTTATGATGCCACGCTGTTAATCACTTTGCTCCTAACAGCGAATGGCAAGTCGATCCGGGATTAAACTCTCTGAAAAAATGTCATCGTCCCTCCAGAGAATTGAACCCCGGCACCTATCGTCCTCTCACAACAATAGTCAGCCGCCTAACCACTGCGGCTATCGACCCGTTAAAAGTTTAATAAAGTTTATATTTAATTTATCAATTAACATGGCAGGAAAGCATCTTTTTCGAATTAAAGGCCAATTTTGCATGTAGTAAATAAACTGTTTACCTTAAAGCGAATTCCATTTCTTTAAAAAACTTGATAACCTTCTTTCGAGTAATTAAATTTGCTTGAAAGCATAGCCTTTATTTACTAAATACACATGTCTCGCTTTTATTATAACCTAACTCAGCCATTCAATAAAAAAATATTCAGCTTGGAAATTAACATAATATCTTGGGGAAAATATATATTTGTTTGCTTTTCCGAGGAAAAATACTAGCCTATTAAAATATAAACCCAATTTAGCGATTTGTAGAAAAAAAAACGATTTCATTTTCGATAACGCATTTCGATCTTTATTGGATACGAAATTTATTATTTAATATCGGCAATGATCGCTCTAAATTTTATTCGTTTAATGTACTAGTTTCTGAAACTCCCCCCAAAAACCAATAACGCAGAACGAATGTTTCGTTTTACATTCATTCCACAGCCAACGCGTACTAATGTCTGCGTAACGGATGTAACTGTGACGTTATCGGGTATCCTAACTTGTAATTCAACCAGAAATATATTTGGAAATTTGTCAACATTTCCCATTGAGGTGTGTTTATCAATAAATTACATTTTCGATTCTGAATGCAATTTTAATTCTCTTTCGGGGTTTAATCATACGTTATTGGGAAATAAATGAGCTGAACGATGGTTACACCTAAAAATTATATTAGCATTCGGTGAACTAAATAGGGATTTTATTTAATACTATTACTGTAAAACGAGTATTTTCAGAATAGGGCTAATATGATACAAATCAATTTTTATGAAATTATATTGTATATACATACATATATTGTTGTGATAACTCCCAATCTGTGGCCGTCGATAGGGAATTTAATGCATGCCCCGATCACATCAGTATTATCATCAAGTTACTTCTTAGCGCTATAGTCGATTGGCCCCGGAACTACTTTCCAGCGGTAAAATATAGAGAAGAGGTTAGAAATATTATTACAACCAATGGCACAACATTTGCGCACCATTGGTTATATACACAATACCGATAAAACTACTAATAAACATATAATACAATTTCATACAAACAAATAGGTATATAATTTTTATTTTAATAACACCAAACACAGGAAAATACCATCAGAGATATATCTACCATCACAAACACGAAAGTGCGCCAACTAAACCCGCGTGTTATGAATGTTGGTGGGAATTTTTAAAAGTTGATAATAGCGCCTCTCGCGATTGGCCCTGGAATTATAATAGATATCGACCTTCGGCTATAATGTGAAATCCGCATGATTTAATGACATATTGCTTGACATATGTGTTTGCATATAGGCAACTGTAAAAATAAAAAGTACTAAATAAATTAGATAATCGTAAAACTTGACTTTAAATGCATACATAAATATAACATAATTTAATTCATTCATTTTACTTGTATAAATCATGACTATATTAGAGAAATATAATCTTTCCAATTTGGTATCACTGATGCGAATACTTTATCCTCTGTCTGCTTGATGTAAAGGGAGGGGGCGGGACACGTGTCAGTTGTAATCTAAAAGTATCTTCAGCCAAAGACAGGCGCAAGAAGATATAAAATATACTGCTGAGTTTCTCATTAAAAAAAAAAAAAGTGCGTCACCGTCTGCTTCGATTACCCTGTATAAAGAAAAGTTTTTTTGAAATCCCTCACCGTTTAATTATAATAATCCACCCCATCTTTGTTGCACCACCTTGTATATGCTCAGTAACAAATTCACACGATTAAATTAAAACCCACCGCCCAAAAACGTAGGAGGTAGTGTGGGTTGAAACTTCTAAAACATCGCTACATGTAGCAAATTTGGCCGAATCTGTGGAAGTAAATAAAGACGATTATTAACAAAAGAGTATCACTAACGTATTTTAGCGGATTAGCAAACAAGTGACTATCATCGGATATACAGGGTGTGGCATCTTCCTGGGATCGGCTGATTGTGGCTTTGCTATTTATTTTATCGAAAAATGTTCTTAGTAAAAGATGTCTAGAATGAAGTTCTGTATAGTAAGAAAATATGTTCTTATATACAGGGTGTTCAGTTTTATATGTACGACAGGTTACTTTGTTTTTTTTTTAATGGAACACTCTATATATTATTGCATTTTTGAGTTCCTTGATGTAATATAAGGTAATTTTAATTAACATACTCTGCCCTAAAACCCAATAGTTTTCGTTACATAAGTAATTTTAAGTTTCACCCTGTATTATTAATAATATACCCTAGATAATGTAGTTCTTTGAAATCAGGTTGTTAGGGAGCTTTCAAAAATATAAAAATATACAGGGTGTTCCATTAAAAATAAACATCATGGACTATGCTAGATTTGTGTGAATCACCCTGTACATTCAAATGTATGTCTAAAAAGCGCACACTTGAATTTACAAGTTGACGTGTCCCGGCGTTTTTTATAATTTTCGAAAATAAGGACACAAACAATTTTATTCCATAACAATTTTTAAAAGTATTTTTCAAAAATCTAAAATTCTAAATCTAAAATTCTAAATCTAAAAACGGTGCACCGTTGAGAAACAAACACCGTCTAACATCGTATCAAGAGCAAACTAACCACCTATAAATAAAAAGAAAACTCCTTCAGAGAAGACATCCAGCAGCTCGAACGAAGATTGAAGAGAAAGCTTTCAATACACATATGTAGGTGCATCACACACAAATTTAAGGGAAATAAATTTAATTCATTTCAGTTACAAATTTAGCAATTTTATTTCGTTCATTGCAATTTATGTCTTTATATTTTAGCGCCTTTTGTCTTGCATTTCCTTCTATGGAGTTTACGACATTCGATCGGCTTCGAAGGCTTAGTTTTAGTCTTCTTTACCCTAAACATTCAATGCGACCTTGTTTTCTTTGACGGGTTCTTTGAGTATTATAGCGTGATAATAATAATACTGAAGTGAAAATGAGGCAAAAAATTTGATCAATCTTTCTAACAATATTTGATAAATATTACTGAACTACTGTCTTGTGGTAATCTACCCAATTTTCAATAAACTATTGACTTATGACTTATGTAATATTTGTGCATGCTTATGGTGTTCCCTAAAACGTCGTTTCTGTGTTGATATTACGTTTATGTAACTATTTTCATTGCTTTGTATACATTTTCTTGAGATATTGTATGTCTCGTTCAAGTAAAAATATTCTATTGTATTCTCATTTTTCCAACTAGACTGAATGATAATGGTAACTCTTTCACAAAAAGCGCTCATCAAAGTAGCGGAAGTATTTGCGGAAACGAAAGCAGACACTTAAATGATCGACTTAGATATTTGCGTAACAAATTAAGTATCGTCAAATGGTTCGGGTCTGCTAATGAATAATACATTATGTATTTACATTTTGTGGTTTAGATTCAAGCGAGCTGGGTTGCCGCTCTGACGTATATAATTACTTTGTCTTCTCCATTTACCTCGCTACTCGATAAATTCTCCAAGTCTAAGTAATTTTTCTACATTGTGTACATTGTAGTCAAGCCAAAGGAACATAGGAAGGACTTTAGACATAGTTATCAAAGAACTGTACCGTAACTTTGTGTTTACGTAACCTAAACAGTGTAAATTTATAATTCCTTTGAAGATGCTTATATATAGAAAGGTTATTACCGTTTGTATTATTACTATGTTGAGTAATAGATTAGATAATTGAGAGTTTAAAATTAACAAATCAAGGTAAAAGGAATTCTTACTCAAAAAAATTATAGTATTTATATGCATAAAAAATACGGCAATCTAAAGTTTTAGATTAATATTCTCTTTAAATAACTCTAACTTTTGGGAGATTAGAAAACGTACTAATAAGCAAATTAACAAATATAATTATTTTAGTATACTGTAGAAGGAGTTAGTGGATTAATAACGATCGCATTTTTTGTTATTAGTCTCAAAAGTTTCGCTTCAGGTTTGTGTTAATTCTACAAAATAATCTATGTAGCTCATAACGTTCGATAATTTGATGAACTCTAGTTTTTACTTTGATTGCATTTGCAATACTTTTCTCTTGAGATTTACAGATATAGGTAAACATAATATCACAACTTACATTCATGTATGAAAGACTTACATGTTAACTACATGATATTACCGACATATTTTTTCAATTTTAACGCGGTATAAACTTAACGACTTCGCAACCGACGACCTATAATATGTATGTATGTGCAGACATTGTAACGTAAATATACGGTTTTAACGCGTCTCTACATAACTCCAACCTTAATTTACTCAGAACGCGCCTAGTTCGGTCTATAGTGCTTCGCTGTCTGTATCTCCCCGATGTATTGCCGGCGTATTTTGCAACATTGTGGAAACATCTCAAACACAATTGTCACAAACTAGGTGAATATTACGTCGCAGTGGGATTTTATTCTACGGAAAATTTCTGAACTAAAGAAATTGTAAATACATAGTGGTTCCAGCTTTACTTTGTAAATACATTTTTGTGTGATATTTTAAAGGTATCCTTGATAAAAATCGTAATAATATGTCAAAGCAGTCAATTCAGGTATGGGTGTGTTTTTTTGGAAGTAGAAGTCTTGGATTCGAACATACTAAATCTGATTACAGATCCAACCAAGAAATGCTGCTTTAAACGCAAACAAATGCTTTTGAATCTTGTCTTGCTGAACTTTATCAAGCAAAAATATTTTGCTTAGGCGACTTTAATGTTGATTGTAGATGTTGACAACAAAATTACCATTGATTTTTTGAATCTTATTGATGGGTTTGGTTTAGAGCAAATTGTTGATGCACCAAGACGCATAACCTTTAAAAATAATACCATGATAGATTTGATTTTGACGAATAATGCTGACGCGGTCGTATCTATCGCGAATGTGAATGCTTCTGAGGTTTCTGATCATGAGCTTGTTTTGTGTACATTAAATATTGGTTTACCGGAAATACCAGATGTCCCTAGAACTAGTCGAGATTTTCGTAATTTTGATTATAATTACTTTTGTGCTTTACTCTAGATGCCTTGGAGAAATATTTTTGACATTACTAACATTAATGAAAAATTAGACTTTTTTAATGAAACAATTACTAATCTCTTTGATACTTTTAGAACTTTTAAAATTTTCAAACAACAGCGTGACAATGCCCTTGCAAGGTTTAAGAAATCCAAAGCATCGCGAACATTGGGAATACTATAAGCAACTTCGCAATTATACTACTGCAGCGGTTGTGAAAAAAAAGCTTATTTTCAATATATTATATCGCATAAAGGTATTCAAAAAATATGGAATAACGATATTTTCAAATACAAAAAGAAAAACTACTCATTACCTGAGCTTTTGTCGAATGCTGAGAATTTAAACAAATACTTTATCTCTAGTGTTCCTAAAAATAATATCAACAAACACAATCTTATTGCTTGCTACAAAATGAATGTCCATATTAATGTTCGCCATAACTTGGTTTTTCATGGTGTTTCAGAAATTGATATCAATAAAATTATTACAAGCCTAATTTCTAAATCCACTGGTTCTGACAATATTAACTCCACGATGCTTAAATACTCCATTCCTCGATGCTTGCGTAGTACCCATAAGGTTAATTCTCCGTCTTCTTTTAAAGACATTAGACCTATTAGTATTGCCATCAATGTCGAAAGTTTTCGAAAAAAATCATAAACTACAACTTCGTGATTATATTGAGAGTAATAATTTGTTACCTGCTACCAGTCTGGTTTCAGGCCAGGATATAGCTGCGAAACTGCTCTACTAAAAATTACTGACGATATTGTTCGAGCTAATGACTTGGGTATGGTTACGGTGTTGGTTGCCTTGGATTTTACCAGGGCGTTTGACACAATTGATCATAAGTATTTTACATTATAGTGACAGCGCATGCCTATTAATAGGAAGTTATCTGAAGTGTCAAAATACGTGATCAGGTCTCGTCACCTTTGTTATTGGAAAGTGGAGTGCCACAGGGTTCTATACTTGGCCCGCTTTTGTTTTCCATATACATACCACATTTCTGTTCGTTCAAAAAACTGCTGTCTTCATTTTTATGCCGATGATGCGCAAATTTATCTTTCCGGTTATCCTTCTGATATTAATAATATATGTATGCAGATGAACAGTGACTTGAGCTCTCTTTCACAGCAAGCGGAGCAACATTCACTTTTTCTCACTAGCATTATTATAGTATTAGCATAATTATAGTATTTGGCAGAAAAAATGATCGTAGTAGAGTATTAGATAATTTAAATATTTATATTAATAACCATAGACTGTTACCAATTCAATAAAAAATGAATAGATTGGTGCCGTTACCTTAATCTAAGAATAATTTATTCCAATAGACACCTATTTGACACAGATTTAAAGATTATGTTGCAATACTTTAATATTAAGTAAATTTAATTATTGTTGCTCGGAAAATCCTAGATTATATTGACAAGAGAAGGATACAAAAAGTTCAAAATTCCGTTTAAGACTTATTTTTGGTATTAGAAAATATTATCGCATATCTTTCAAGTTGGAGCAGATCCGGTGGTTGGATTGGAGAACAGAAGACAGCTTCACTCTTATTCTTTATTCTATAAAGTCCTAGCATACAGAACTCCACACATTACTCACACCTCCACTTGGTTTCAATTCTTACTATGATGTGTACCAATCTTCGAGATTAACCACATTTAAACGCATCTTATTTGATAAATTATTCAGGCATCAGTGTTCGGGCATTTGATCTATTCCATGTTTTTTTATTGTTTGTTGCTGTTGTTGTTGCCGAAAGTTTATTATTAATAGTTGTGTAAGGAAAAATATATTTTTTTAACTTTGCTATAAGTTTTGTATTTCTTTTTTTCTCGTGTCTCTCCCTCTTTATGATTGGTTGGAAGAGCAGTTCCGCTGCGCACTCTGCACGTCGTAACTGAAACCCGCCCTTTTACCTTATATGTTCTTTTTGAATTATAAGTTTATTGTTTGTGTTAAGTATACAGGTAAATAAAGTCATTATTATTATTATTATTATTATTTATATCCTGCTTCATCAGGAGAACTACAACGTTAAAAAACAACAGTGAATTATCAAAATAGAATAATAAACAATTGTACTTACTTAATACAAAGTGTAAGTTAAGTGGCAACAGCAATTACAACAAAAAGTGATTGCCGTTTAGGTAAAAGAGCGTGTGCTTTAGCGAATCATAAAGAGCGAAACCATAAGTTTGATTTTGACAATACGACCATTTTAAATATTGATAATAATTATAAAAATAGACTTTTCTTAGAAATGGTAAACATTAGTAAACATAAATACTGTGTTAATTACAAATCTGACACCGATCAACTAAGTACCATTTACTGCAATATTTTATCAAATAAAAACTAATAGCCTAATTTTAAATTTCCTTTGTAGAACAAACTTTTTGACTGATTTTTATATTTTCTTATTCTTTCATCTTATTGCCCCATGATTATATTTTTGTTTAGTTCTTACCTTTTAATTGACTGTTATTTAATTCTGCTGAATTCAGTATTTTTCATACATTTACTGTAAAGGATATTTTATATAATCACTATGGAAAAATTTTTAACTTTGTTAACATATTTGTCTAAATGTTTTTGGGTGTTGTCAATCAATTTTGAAATTTTAAATTTTTCCGTATGATTTTTCTTGTAGTTAATGTATTGCTAGTTATTACGTACGTTGCCGTTTTAATCACTTTGTATTAAGTAAGTACAATTGTTTATTATTCTATTTTGATAATTCACTGTTGTTTTTTAACGTTGTAGTTCTCTGATGAAGCAGGAATATTCTGCGAAATATTGAGAAATTAATAAATAAGTTAATAGTTTGACCTCTATCTTTCGACCGCATACCCGAGGCATCAATTATATTATCATTATATTAAACGGTCGAGTATTTCTTTCAATTATTATTATTATTATTATTATACATCGAAACGCTGTTCATAATTTTGGAATGTGAAACTTCTGCAATTTCGTTAAAATACGATTCCTTAAAAAAGAGAAACAATCACGTCACATATTCCATTCTATATACATACGAGGGAGCGTTTTTATATTCGCGGAATGAGCGGGTTGAGGGGGTGATTAGGCATTTTTGACTGTCGTAGTATAAATACGAAGTTTCATTGTTATTAGAGTTAGCCTTTGAGCTATCGACAACATAATCAGGAGTGAAAAGTGAAATATGGAAAAAATAGAATATCGTGCCGTTATAAAGTTCCTTACCAGGCAAGGAAAATCATCGCGACCATACTGAATGAGATGTCATTGGTTTACGGCGACTCTTGTCCAGGAAAAACCATGGTGTACAAGTATCACAGTTTATTTAAACGAATCCCTTGAAGACGACCCGAGGCCGGGCAGGGCCATTGAGGTGACCACGCCAGCACTTATCCAAAAAGTTGGAAAAATTGTACTCGAAGATGCTCGACTAAAGAAGAAACAACTCGCAGAAATGGTTGGAGTATCCGATACAATAATTTTTAAAATCCTACACGATCATCTCGGCATGTCTAAGGTCAGCGCAAGATGGGTGCCGACAATGCTCACGCCGCCGCAAAAACAACAGCGCGTAGAGTGTTGGCGTGCATTTTTGGACCTCTGTGATGAAGACAAGGATGGTGTATTGAGTCGAATTGTTACTGGAGACGAAACTTGGGTTCATCATTATGAACCTGAGTCCAAACAAGACTCCATGCAGTGGTATAAAAAGGGCACAGCACCTCCCAAGAAATTTAAAGTGTCACAATCAGCTGGGAAACTCATGGCAACGGTATTTTGGGACTCGGAAGGAATATTGTTGATTGATTATAAAGATAAAGGTGTTTCTATAACCGGAGAATATTACGCTTCAAGATTAGAGCGTCTAAAAGAAGCCATTAAAGAGAAAAGACGGGGAAAATTGACGAAAGGTGTGCTGCTTTTGCACGACAACGCGCCCGTCCGCAAGAGCTGCGTTGCGTTAGCTGCCCTGCATAAGGTGGGCTTAGAAATTGTGAATCACCCACCCTACAGCCCAGACCTGGCCCCGAGTGATTATTACCTGTTTCCGAAAATGAAAAAAGAGCTGCGGGGTAAAAAATTTACTGCCGATGATGAAGTCAAGGAGGCAGTTTCGGCGTATTTTGCAGATAAAAAGAAATCATTTTTTATGAGGGTATAAATAACTTAATTGAAAGATGTGAAAAATGTATCCGTCTTGCAGGTGAATATATTGAAAAAGAACAATAATTTGGTTTTTTATTTCCACCCCTTATCCCCCATTCCACGAATATAAAAACGCTCCCTCGTACATACCTGTTTGGATCTTGTTTATTGGTTACATTCTATATACCTATACCATTAAACTTTTCGTGCAAATACGTTTCCATTTGCAAGGCTCGATCCATTGTACGACCTGAGAGAGCATCGAGTTACTCGGTCAGTGTTATAGTAGGTAGAACTTCTCGCTTCTCGGTAGACGTTTTAAAGACAAATAGCAAACAAACTTGTACGAGACAGCGTTTTAGTGTTCAGTAATAGTGTTGTAGTCACGGTCCAAAGTATATACGTACGATACGGTACTACAAGAGCTGCGAGAACTGTCCACAAATGACCGTACGGCCGAATCTCAATCTTTACCCAACCTTTTCCTGAGGAATCCCATCGAAATAACTACATAACAACAAACGATATACAGTTCCTCTCTCATCTAGAGTAACCCAGCGCTAGTTAAATACCACGAATTTTACAATTCGAGAATTATTTTGCAGCATAAGAGATGTAAATTGCTCGGAAAATGTTTGAGATAACTACTTTGAGAATGTTAATAAGGTAAATGTTTGTATAGAAAACATATTGAAACAATTGTAAATACACTTATAGTAGATTTAAAAATTAATGCCGTTGTAATGAAATATAATTTTTATTTATTTTTATTTGTTAAATCGAAGAAAGATTTACTTTATAAGATAAATATTTTGTATAATGCTGTTCTGGATAAGGATCTCGTATTAGATAATCAATGCTTACAGGTAACAACTATGCTAAAAACGTACATCGGCTTTCAGGTATAAACGTTGGACGGATCCTCCACCATCACTTAGATATGAATAAAGTTTATCATCATTCATGATGTATTGGATTGTCGACAGACTGTAACTCAAAAACTGACACATGATTTTTATCACCACTAAACCAATTCAAAAAAGTCATTACCTACCAACTTCCTTTTTCTGACAACGGATAAAAGTCATAAACTGAATAGTTGAAAGCTGGCGATGAGGACAAACTTCTACAGTATTCAGATCTCATTACTCAAATAAGTGCATTTGAAGGCACTTACTAATTATTTCATTGTAAAGAAGTCCTTCCACCAGCTGTCGTAAAACGACAAAGCTTAGGAGCCAACGGTATTAACCGTGTGGAGCCTGTACTCTATAAACGCCGCGAAAATCCACCACTCCCTTCGACCCATCAGGCTATATAAGTATTGTCTAGAATTTATTATGTTATCCAGATAAATTGCATGTCTGATGAAGAGTTTTGTTTTCTGGAGAGCCTGGGACGGATCTTTGACATTTTATGGACAAAGCATTTTTTTAAATTTGCAAGTTTCTTTAACTTAGTCTTTACTTGTCGATTAGATTCTGTTACTTTAAGCGATTTTATACATTCTCGACCAACAAAAGAATTTGCGCTGCTGTGCCACAAGGTTCTCAACTGGCGCCTGTAACTTTTATTGTTTTTACGAACAAGTAAAGTGTGTTTAGCCCTAATCTGGTTCGTTCAGGAAATTCAATATTTCAGAATTGTTATAGTTTGTGAGTAATGTCCATGTAATGTTTCTCTGAGTGCACTACAATACTGACCACAGCTACTCTCGAAAGGGTCTGCAACTGCTAATCTATCATCTGAAAAAGCTCGTAGATTCATGCTCAGGTAAGATCAAGCCTCACTAGAAATTAGAAGGTTTCAAAGCTGTTAAGTCCAGCTTTGGCGAAAATGAAGACTTTCGATTTAGTAATTTCTTCATTAGGTTTCAATCAACTTCATTCTTAGCACTACCTTGATAAAAAAAAATTATTTCGTAATGAGTCTCGGAGTGTTTTCTAAAGTATTCTATTTCATATTTGGCTAGTTTTTCTTAAAATTTAATTGAATGAAATTAAGTAATATACATTTGTACAATATGTAAATATAATAATACTTTGCTCTGAACTCTTCAAATATTCTGTTGCTGATATCATTTTCGTTCACTTGACAAACATCTTCAAAAAATTAGGATAAAAGTCCTCTTAATATTGGCCAGGATATTATTTATGCGTTCGTAATTAGGATTTACAAAGTTGTTGATGCATTAATTTTTGTATATTGTTCTTTATTCACATTATTTCAACACCTATTGTCTGTTTTCATTCCTACTCTTACACCTCATAGCTATTCTTACATATGTATATGTCAGAATTGTAGCCAACGTGTCATGAAGCGGAACAAAATGAAAGCGCTTTATGTACACAAAGTACCCATCTCGAATGAACTGTTCTAACGGAAGAGGTAAAGTAATTTTTGTCCTTCGCTAAAATAACTTTTAGGAACACACTTCAGAGAATAGCATATATTCGCGTACGTACTACATGTATACGCTTCACAAATTAAACAGGAAACGCGTTAAAAGGGATCCATAGCAGACGAGTGGCTTTTCAGGTCCGTATAATATAACAGAAAGGGTTGATTCTGGTGTGTTGATTGTCGTTGTAAATTTAGGGAAAAAATCCTATTAACCAGGCGATTAAGGTAGATGTTTGCCTTAAAAAAATTATTAAATTTCGAAATGGTATTCATACAGAAAGAAGGATTAATTTAAAATGTTGTAGCGAATTTTTAATTAGAAGTAGGTACCTTTGTTTTATGTTAAACATTTAGCATTAAGTTGAATTAATGAGTTGTACAAGATTAACTTTATAAAAGACTGCGTATCGTTGTAGTGTTATAATAGAAATCTATCTATATAGCTGTATAAAAGCAGCTATAAATAGGAACTTTAATAAGTTTCACATAACCAAACAAGAACATACAAACATCTTCTCATGTCTGCGTTTATGGTTTACCATTTTATTCATAAACATAAATAATAATAATTATTTTTTGCAGTAAAGCTGACGTTTGCATCCGATTTCGATGTTGTCGAATATAAAAAAATGCTAACTCTTAAAGCGATTTGGGATTCTGCTAAACACTTGTTCACTTTATATGTCTTAATTTTGTCTTCTTACTTTCATATCTTTCAATTTTTCCAGATGAACAAATGTTTTACCACACATTGCATTAGTGTATACTTTATTATTTCTAGCGATTTGGAGGCATTAACTGGCAATACTTATATTGTTAATGTTTATGTTTTTCACTAGCAGAAAACATAATTGCAGGCAGTAAATATGGAACCAAGAGCATATAGACGATTCCCTTGAATTTGTTTGGTGGTTTGTTAGTATACTGCCATCGACTTCTTACATAGCTTCAGCTTTTGCAGTGTAAATATGTTTCCACGGCCACAATATTATCTTGCCATAAATATTGTTGCAGTATTCCAACAATGAATGATAGCTCAACCGGAGTACTGATCTAGCGAGACGTTGCCACAAGCATCAACGACAAGATCCGGACCATAAGTACTACCTCACTTATCACCAGCCTCTTTTACTTATGCGGCCATCGAGCTATTTACATAGATTCAAAAAATAAATCATTAGGAATACTTCAGAATTAAACATAGAGATAATGGATAGTAATAAAGTTAGACTTAACTGTAGGCATCAACGGTTAGGCCTTTCATGTAAACTGTAATAAGATACACTATTTAATGGATTTCGGTAAATAGAAGTCGGTCTATGCCTGAGAGTGTGAGTTAATTGATATTAAATAATTGCGCTAGCGTACTACATAATTCAACAACTGTATTTACTGCTCAATGCTTGATTCAGGGCAGTTAAAGCGACTCGAAGTAATGAATGGAATTTTATTAGTTTCACTATGGTAGACAAGATGTGCGAGGGTGGTGTATTGTATTTCGTCGTTTGTAGGAATTGCGAACACCAACCACTTAGCGAACACAAGGGTTAAATATTTTGGTTTCAATGTTTCATTGTAGGTAGGTAAGCAGGCTTGGCACAATTGCTCGAAAGAAGTGTTTATCGTATGCTGCAGTTTGACCTCAGTTTGTACATCTAATTCCATAGTACGATTTTGCACGTCGTTCATACAGCTTATAAATAATAATCTGCTTGTTTTGAAACGATTAGTCAGATCTGATGAGGCTCATTTTCATTAATTCGGGTAAACAAAATTATAGATATTGGAGTGACGAACAAGCTATGCAAATTTTTAAATACCAAGAGAGTTGCAATAGTGTATTTTTGGAATAATCAGCTCATATTTTTTGAAATGAATGCTGACCAGGTTAGACGAAAGTTGGTCCTAAGATGGTACCGCAGCATATATTCCTCGTGAAATAAATATTTTGGAAACTATGTTTCTTGGACATATTATTTCCCGATTCGTAGGTATTCTTTGACGAATTAGATTTCCTGTTCTATCGCCCGCGAAATTCAAACAAATGATGCTGGGTTTTTGGCGAAAGACTTGGGGACAGAGATTTGTTTTGTAAGCAGCATAATATTTATATATATTATTTTGAGTTTATTAATTTATTTTTGAAATTTTTACTGGACAAACAAATAGATGATATTAAGTTGTCTTTTTTATTACAACAAACATTACATAACATAGGCTTGTCTAAAGAAATGTGAATTTTTTTTTAATGTGGTGGGTGCTTAGTTGCAGTGACTCCGTAAACTGTATCGCTTGTCTGGCTATCACTGCAACTCTCGCGGTGTAGTTTTTGTGTGTATGTTGTGTTCAATTGGCTTTGTGACAGCATCATATCGCCTTTTATGATGCCGCGCTGTTAATCACTTTGCTCCCAACAGCGAATGGCAAGTCGATCCGGGATTAAACTCTCTGAAAAAAAAATCACCGTCCCTCCAGAGAATTAAACCCCTGCGCCTATCGTCCTCTCACAACAATAGTCAGCCGCCTAACCACTGCGGCCATCGACCCGTTAAATAAATAAAAATAGTATTAATACAATACATTTTATTTTATTTTCAAACGAACTTGGTACACGTGCAGTATTTACATTCCTGTTGTTTATTGTAACCTATTGAATAGTTTTTAAATTACGAATTATTTCGAGTAATCTCATCTAATGTTGTCTTAAATCCGGCCAACACTATTAACCACTTCAGTTGGTGTAAACTTCTAAAATACACATTTGAACGTGGATCCGTTCTTGATTCGAAAGGAAATACGAAATGTACGGGCCATCATCATTAGGACAATCCGATCGCCTTCTCATAACGTTTTCATATCCGAGCTGGTATCGTCCGGCGTTAAAGACATAAATCCATCGGTAAAACCGTCAGATATACGAAAATCGACCGGGGATGGATCTTCTCTGAGGAGATAATTTAATCCGCATTATCGACGGACCAGAAACAATTTCCGATAATCCGACCCCTCTTTAATCCTTTTCCGTCATCATCATCATCGTCGTCGTAGTCGCCTTAGCCGACACCATGGCCAGTCCGGCCATCTATAATCTCTCCGTCCGTTAATTCGATTCCTATGAGGGAGCAAAAACTATAGTTTCGTCTTCGACGGCTCGTTTATAGCTTTTGTGAATGTGTGCTTTGCTGTCAATAAATACATCTAACTAGAATAGATGAAGATCTGGTTTCTGCTTTTTTTTCATATTGTCATAATGTCGTCGTTAAAACTTTCTTCGTGTCCTGATATAGATAGAGCGTATATAAAAGTATTGATTTTACTAGGATAAAATTCACAACATTACGATGTATATACAGCTATACATTCTGTAGTTTTAGAATTCTTATGAAATTATTTATTGCGCAATGACGTGAAAGAGAAATGTACAAACGAAATTGGAATTTCATATCATATGTATATAATTCAATTTACAATTGTATCGGTTTCCCTGTCTGAATACGATTTTGGAGGAGGGAGTAGGTGAGGATGAAATGTAGTATGTAAGTTATGGTGGAGGTATGATGAAGCAAGAATTCAACGTGCACTGCTTGTGAAAAGTAATGTCTTCCTCTAGAGACTTGGAATCAAATCTTTCTTCTCTCTTTACAAGCACTGACATAAGTCGGGGTCTCATTTACATATTCACCTGATGGATTGATTTATGGGAGTTCACGGGAGGAATTAGACAAATCAGTTTGAGAGACACTGTACGATATATGGTATATACACAATGTATTGAATTTTGATGTATTTTACAATTTGAGATTCAATCAAATTACTTGATAGTAATTGATTTTGAAACAATAGGTACAATGTCACTAAATTCATAAAAAAGTTGTGTGTGCTTGACATTTACGATAAAATATCTCTTTTTAATTCAAATATCATTATAATTAATTAATATTTAGCATAATATCCATTACTACAAGATTAGGTTAGGAATGGGGTGGCATGCAAGCCTGTTTTACCGCGATCTTTACAGGTCTATTGTGATCCCATTTTCCTTAGATAGCGCTCTCCAGTTTCGTATTCTTAATTAGACCTATCATTGTTGAAAGCAGCTCTTTCATGTAGCCGTTAGCTGTGGGGTTCTCAACGCCCATTGCTAGAAACCTTGTCCTCGCTAGGCCGTCACAGTGGCACAAAACATGAACTGGAGTTTCTTCTTCCTCTTGACAGAATTTGCAGAGAGCATCATCTGCCGGGCCAATGTTAAACATATGCCTATTCAGTCTGCAGAAACTGGTCATCAGACCTACTATAAATTTGACAGTCTTCCTGTCTTTACTCAGTAGGTCTTCAGTAAACTCAGGCCTCTGTTCCCTTAGGAACTCCTTAGCCTGTTTGTCGCGATGATCTTTTCCACCATTCCTTGGAACTATTTTGTGTCCATTCGTAGATGGACTAATGGACTAATTCGTGATTTGGTAATGCTTATGAAAGGCCTTGACGGACCTCGTCTGGCCAACTCATTTGCCGCCTCGTTTCCCTTCACGCCCATGCCCCCTTGCGGAACTGATCGCTGTAAGTACCACTTGACTGTCAGAGTAAACAGCGACGCTTTCACCTGGTACGGTCCATCTATCTACCTCTCTATCACAGTGATAAATCGCTGCAACCTCAGCCTGGAAAATCGTCGAGTCCTTGCTGAAGCTTAATGAAAGGGCCTTGCAAGGCTTCTTTCCGTAAATGCCAGCACCGTAGTCAGTTTTTTGTATAAGCTGACAGCTGAAACCTGTCAAGCTGTCATAATTATGACAATTTGGTGGTTTCACACAGGTTTTAGCTGTCAAAATACACCTTATACAGGATGTCCACGAGGCCTGACTGCGTTCGTTCCCCTACAGTTTAGCTACTTACACCACATAAATCATTATCGTCACGTAAATTATCCACTGTCCTGGCATTGTTTTTTTTTATATTTATTAGGTCTAAAATACGAACTTTGTTTAACACTATAATCACAATGACAATAATTAATTATTTTCTTTATCACATGGCTTATTTATAGTTTTATTTTCTCTGCCAAATTTGAAATCTCGATCCCCACCCCGTAACCGATCATTGCGGGCGTCCCTCAGGGCTCGCTCTTCGCCCCCACATTATTTCTAGGCTATACGCACGATCTACCTAAATTTCCTCAAGTAAAAAGTAAAAAATTAAATGTATCGCCGTTCGATTCACAAAGAAGCGTAAAGTCCTCCACGATAACATCTTTGTAGATCACTTCAGGCTTCCATGCAGTAATACCACCCTCGATTTTGGGGTTACGCTTGACAATCGGCTTACATTCAAACAGAATATAGAGAAAACTACTCAAAAGTTCCTAATGTCGGTTAAAACGGATCGATAGCCGCAGTGGTTAGGCGGCTGACTATTGTTGTGGCAGTACGATAGGAGCCGGGTTTCGATTCTCTGGAGGGACGGTGACATTTTTTCAGAGGGTTGAAATCCGGATCGATTTACCATTCGCTGTTGGAAGCCAATTAAACACAAAACTACACCGCGTGAATTGCAGTGATATCCAGACAAGTAATACAGCTTACGGAGCTTACTAAGCACCCATCACATATAAAAAATAAATATGTATTATCTCTGCTTCGTTCAAAGACTTCCCTGTCCTTGAAACTCAATATTCTACGATACATGTCCCTCTTGCGACCGATAGCTTTATACGACGCATTATCCTGGTCGAGTCCTGCTAAGTTCCGCCTGAAGGAACTGAAAATCCTGCAAAACAGAATCTTGAGGATTATAGTTGATGCTCCGTGGTACGTGAGATACGTCCGGCTTCGAACAGATCTAGGAGTCCAACGTCTTGCGGATCATCTGACATCTTTTGCCACCAAACCCTTGGAGAGAAGCACCACACCTCCGAGATCGCTGATCTCACAACCAACTGAAGTGAACAAAGTACTACCCAAAGGGAAGGTCAGATGAGTCCTAGCCATTGCAAATCAATAGAATTCTGAGGAAGACGAACAACTTCTAACAGCAGTGTACGTTGCTACAGTAGCTCTCAAGTGGAAACTAACGTCCTATCTCTATTGTTCTCTTAGTTGTTTTATTAAAATTATCTGGTTTTACATTGTACTGCACATTTAATCAGTTTGATTATAGATATACCATAATTCGAATTGAAACCTAACCTAGTTTTTTTACGAGATTAATTAGATCGCATGCTTTATATGCATTACATCGCGTAAACATATAAATGTAATTATCACACGTGTTACAGCTTATGGAACAGCAAGCGACTCCAAAGCAAAATCTAATTTTGTTCTTCCAACTAATCTCTTTGACGAAAAAGTTTGTAATGATTGGCGGAATTGATTCGAAATTGAGTATGGAGCGGCCTTTTAATTGATAAAGGAAAAAGGCATATGCGTATCCGGAAGCATCGTATTGAAGTTCCTGAACGAATACCATTTCGTTCATTTCAAAGTGGAACGATATGTACGGATCTGGTAGCTAAATTAAATGACGAAAAGTAGGCGCGATAGAATTGGCGATACATGCGCACGTAACGTCCATTAAAGAGCGGATTTAAATAAAATTGCTATCACGGATAAGAGATATTGTTCGAAAATGGCAATGTGCCTTAGCTGATGTTAAGTTATAGCGTTAATAGCACTTCGATGTAATATGTGCCGACGATAAATTGTTTAAGCGCAAAAAATCTGTAATTCAACTAAGTCCTGGAATAAAAACACGTATTTAATGTCAACGAAACCTAGACAGACATTATTATCGACATATTTATAGAATATTAATTAGGATTATACTTTTTAGCAAATTCAAGCTTGATTTATTCAATTATTGTTAGGCAGACTAGACCAATTTTTTACCGACAGTTCCAAGCTAGTCTGCTAGTGACGTCAACAACGAATACGTAAAATTAATTCTTATGGCATCACTCTTTTTAACCACATGTTTAATATGTGGACCAAAGGTCGATTTATCGTTTAAGTTTTGTTTATCGTATAATTTTAACTTTAATTGTACCAAACGTTGTCATTAATTACTCAATTTCTATTTGTCTAATTGTGTCTTAAAAAAAGGAAAATCTCAATAGAATGTCTTCAACAACAAATGAAAACGAAATAAAAGCCTGAGAATGCTTAAAATTCTCACAAAATAATCGAGGCAGGTATGGAGAATAAAGTAATTTTTAAGATGTAATCCGCAAAATTCAGGTTAACTACCAAGTAGATCTTGTAAGATAAAAGTAATCCCAAAAGACTTTTATTAATTTAAGAGTGTTTATCGTGATAAAAGAAAGAAGACAAAGTTTGAAAAACGTACACATTATCTTGTCAAATAAATCCTTAGTGGAGAAAGCGAGAAAATTTCAATCGGGAGTCCTTTGAGCCCGAAGTCGGAGATGGTTTCTATTTAAAGAGGAGGATCGAGATCTTACTCTCCGCAAATAAATAGAAGAAAAAAGCTAGTTATTACAGTCTAGCGAACACAAAGGATTCTAAACCTCTCTTCTCCTGACAATTATTTCCCATCTTTCAAACGATGGTAAAAATCCAGTTAAAAGGGAAAACAAAAAGATTTCTACTACTTCTTTTCCTTGTCCGTGACAACAGACAGGCTATTATTTTCGAAAGTTAAAGTTCCCAGATCGAGTTCCATCTTATAAATTCTTACAAATTGTTAGTTGGCAGTCAACAAGTTAGGAATTGAACTTTCAAAGAGGATTAAGTCTTGATAGGAGCTAACTTAACACAGTTTATTAGTATAAGTATAGTTTGTATGTGTAGTAAAGACGGCAATCCCTCTGTGTAAACTTACTGTTTTCATAACTTCAAGCTGTATAAAGTATACGAAACGTTAGATTACCAGAACTACTTATAATACCCAATGTTATTTTTAATTTCATACATAGGTATACACTAAAGGATTAATTTCACGTATTTGTTTAGGATTACAGTTCTCTGACATTTGATGGAAGTAGGATTGTTCCCTAATACAGTTGTAGGGCTGTCCTACATATTATTAAATCAGTTATTTCGCATTGGTTTATTGCTTCAGACTATCATCTCTAGGGAGGATTGTGTTTGCCAGATGAGAACTAATAGATACGAAATAGTTGAGGTCTCATAGGGAGATCTTTCAGCATGTCACTTGAGGAATTGTGTACGTAATCTGAAAGTGGTTTAGGATTTCATATGGATAGAGAATGTAACTTGGCGTACAATAGACTTAAAGTTACATATATATTTTAGAAGGAAGATTTATTTCAATGGGAAGTATTAAAATACGCGTACTATTTTGTTAGTTTTGCAAGAAACAGTTTCTGATAGTCGCGTCTATATTTGTATAATGTTATCCTTATTTTATGATATTCTTTCTCCATGACGGTTGAATATGATGCTTAAATTTCAATTGCAGATAGTCGTGAAATCTATATATTACTTAAATGCCAATAGTTTTAATAAAGACCATCGGCTTCGAGATTTTAAGCATTTCAAAGAAAAAGAGAAGCCTTCATAAAAATTATTAACCAGTTTTTTTTATTTTAACTCCTCAATTAGTAGTTGAGATTTGAAAAAAAATTGTGTTTAAATGAGTGTATCTGGGATACATATATTGCTTTTAAAAGCACTATTATCAAATGTTAAAAGATAAATCAATCTATGAATCATCTAATGCTCTACAGAAGTAACAGTTGATGGTCTGGTACATTATTCTTCTCTGCGACATTTCATATACTTTAGGGCTGTTTTATATAGAACAGAATATCTTCATAAAGACTTACAAGACAACAGCAATGTTGATTATATCGGTTTGAAAAACATCAATGCAATCAATTCATACAAAAATGTAGTAAAATTTTAAGATTAAAATTTTCCAGCGAAACTTCGTATTTGTATTATTTTAGTGATTAGCAACAACTTTTCTTAATATTTTTTATCTTCAACGCTAATATGACTTTACTAGAAACCTTAGTTTTTATTTTAATTATAGGCGAGATTTAGACTCCAACAAAAATTCATTTATACAAAAATATTAATCTTAATGTCCACTATCATTGATAAAAGTGTAATAATAATTGCGTAGCTAATAAACAATTTATTTGGTTGTCTTCATGTAAACTGAAACACACTGTATATATACTGTATATAATTTTAGATAAATGTGAAATTCTCTTCCAAATTGCAAATTGTTTTATTACATAATTTGTAATGGAATCTCAGTAATAGTTTAGAATAAATTATCTAAGCGGACTTCAATTACATAAGGAGAGGAAGAGGGTGCAATTCTTAAAATTTTAGGAACAACTAATCCTTTCTAAAATAAAGAGAAAAAGGTTGGCTTAATATAGACATATGGCTGAAATAAAAAGAAACGAAATATTCATAAGAATACGAGAATACAAAATATTGATAAAAGGAAATGTCATCATTATTAACACAATATAACTGTAGTACATATATTGCCATTTGTTGGAACCATGTTTTAGTTTGACGCTATGAGGTGACTACATTATGTTGCATACGCTATTGAGTATATAATATGATATAGTCACTGGTTTTCGTTTTGTATTACATTACATTGTTTGCTAGAAAAGTGTGGCCTACAAAATTCTCGATAAATATTTTCCGATTTAACATTTTTGACTTTATGCTTTATTATTTATTATACACATGCACAAAGCGCTAATAATGAGATTATGAACATATTTTATTTCATGCGTATTTTAATTTACGAGAGATACAAGCCGAACGTTTGCTGTATATGAATTAATATTACTGATAAAGTAGTGTTATTAGAGCGTATGTAGATTTTCGATATAATATAAATTACACTGCAGATAAATAAGGGTATCATATTAACAGATATAATTACTTTACGTATATATTTTGTTTCAGACTGCATTTATTTTACTTTGTATTCGATCCTGTATTAATTAACTATATAGGATGCACAACTTTTATAGAAAATGATTATTTCGAAAATAAAAATGTTCAATTGTAATTTTTTCCTCGAACGCGGCAATCCCTTGAGATTATATATGCACATTCGAGAGTTTCACAGACTTTCAACTCGCATCAACGACGTAGAAAAGAAGTCTTCTTTACTGGAAATTGAAGAGATACGAACCATTTCTACTTTTACCTTCAATATAAAATACGTCTTATTCGTTCCCAATACATATAAATTCTACAATAATATAAAAATTCACTACTGTGAAGAAAAGGATAGTCCTATTTTTATGAAGCTCTGTTGAGGGCTGTATATAGCTCTCTATGCCGTATATTCTTATTTCTATTACGATGTCGAATGGAAAGTTCTTTCAAAATTTTCAGCATCTCACTTTTTTGTAAGGGTTGCAATATAGTACGAATCATCCCCTACAATAAACTCTAAAAATATCCGTGTTTATAGAATGTATGAAATATACTGTAAGTGCTAACTGATGATACAAAAGTTCTGTAAAATTGAATTAAAGTAAGTTTTGTGAGATTTTGGCTGTCACAGATGGAGTACTCGAAACTTAATCTGGATAATGCTTCTGGACTGACCTTTGTTGCAGATAATCTTATCATTCACATCAATTATTAAAATATATTTTTCTTAAAAATTATGGAATGTACTGAAATATTATTGGAATTATTTCAAGAAAATATGAGTGTTGCTCAAAAGTTGTATTAAAATTTGACCGACATGGAAAATGCAACCAGTGCGGACCATTTTTTTTGGTATTAGATATATTGAGTTTAGACAAAAATCTAGTCCTATCCATCTAAAATAATGGATAAAATTATAGCAAACAACTTACCTAAGCTAATTGTAGCTACATTTGATAAGTAGTGGGTACCTACAATCATGATAATATCCCTATATTTTGGCTTCATTTAGATTATTATTTTTTTCTTATTTTATCTTTTAATTCTCTTACTTGATTTATATTATTCTTTGTTATTTTTAGCATTTTTATAGCAAGAACTCAATTTTAAATGGCGATAAGGTTCTGTAGTTATCTCAGTCAATCGTTTTTTGGTTCATTTGCCTATCTATCTGAAAAGTCATCAGAGCTTCAGTTGATTAGTCGATAGTTTTATTTGTTTGATTTTCAGCCAGTGCGATTCCGGTCAAAGCAATTTCAGTCTAAAAAATTTCTCGATTACACGATTGAATTCCTGCGCCGAGGAAGTCATTGTGGGCTCTCCGTTGGATGTACTATAGAATTCTACGACGACGTAGAGTCAGTCATTCTAGCGTATGACGAGGCGGATACCGAGAGAAGGCTCAACCAGGTGATGAGAAGAGTCAACACATGGATGTACGAACACGGCCTGATCCTGGCAACAGAGAAGACCGACGTCGTTCTACTGACCAGGAGAAGAATCCCTAAGGAGATCGAGGTGACGCGACGGTGGATACAGAAATCATATCCACTAGAACTTTCGTGAAGTACCTCGAATTGCGGCTCGACAGCAAGATGACCTTCTGGCAGCAGATCCAATCGTCGAGGGATAAGGCTGTTAAAGCAACAACGACGCTGAGCCAACTAATGGCTAACGTAGGAGGACCGACGGCTTCAGTACAGCGACGGGGAGTCCTCAGGATCGCCAGCGCATACCGTATGGTTTTCGAATCGGCGGTGCTCGTGATTACAGGAGTAACCCCGATATACCTACTGGCTCAAAAAAGAAGATAGTCTACGAGACTCGACGAGACCTCGCCCAGTTTCTCAGCGGATATGGATATTTCAACGCATACCTGATTCGAATGGGTAAAGCAGATAACGCGATATTCCAACGGAAGATGACGCTTACCACACCCTCTTCGAAACGCGAGAGGTGGAGTGACTACAGAGACGCGTTACAGGAAGTAGGACATTCAACGCTGGATAACGTCGTGTAAACGATGCTGTCTGGAATCGACCACTGGCAGAAGATTGCCACGTTCGTCAAGAAGGTACCGCAGGAGAAGAAGAGAGAGACCCAAACAATGGAGGCAGCCAACCAAGGCTAACTACGAGGTGCTATTCTGGAGTAATGCGACCAGCGATTCCGGGATGGATTCTACTCCTGACAAAGTCAGGTTTTTTAGTAGGTGCGAGCCATATTATACAACATTGCCATACGTTTTGGATTATTGTCTTTCATAAGATCTGAACACATTTTTTTTCATTCATGAATTGTCCAATTGGTGTAATGTTCTGTAGACCATTGCAATCGTGTCTTCCGAATTCTCTGTTGTAACAAGTGTTTTTTTGCACTGTACTAACTAACATGTCTTTTCTCCTTCCTTTATTAATCTAGTATGCTGATCATCTACTCTAGACGTCATTTACGATGGCCCAGGACGATAGTTGAAATCGCAGAAGACATTTTTCCGGTCATTCGCCTTTTTTCTTTATGGATCTATGAAAAATCTTGACTCTGCTAGAGGTATTAAAACTCATGTCTTGTTAAAGGCATTAACGAATTGTCTATATCAATACCATGTGGGCATAATAGCCTCTCAAACTTAGGAACGTGTGAAGATTCTGCACTATAGCTTTTATAAGATTCTAAAGTCATTACAGTCAATACTTTCAAACTTGATTTAGTCTATCTAAAGTGTCAACTATACCAGCACATATCATAAAAAATATATTTTTAAATTTTATTTTAGATTACACTATATGCAAATCTAATTAATTAAATGGATAACAGAGAAGAAGACACCAACTATAAAGACTTTATACAATTTCTCTCTCTGTGGAGAACTCATCCTTGATATCAGCGTGTTAGACGATCGTTTAGAATTCTCAATGGCACCATCCTAGTTTGACACAGGTTCTGCATTTATAATGATAAGAGTACATATCTACATGCATACGTTACATACCGCATAGCATGCAGCAGAGTACTTATTAAACCTATTCCATCATTTTACTCACTAGATTGTGTCGATGCATATTTTACATATTATATCTCATGTGGTATTATGACGAACAATGAAATCGCCCGAAAACGTATCAACTATAATATAGTACGTAACGATGATTGGATGTGCATATAATAGGGTCAAGTAAATTGGAACCATAGTGTTGATTAACACTCGTGGGTGTTTCCAGGTTAACGCTTTATTACTTTCATACTTTGTGTTTACCTCGTGTAGTAAGTCTCTCTTGGATGCAATACATTTCATGACACGTATTTAATAATTTCCCGTGAGAATAGTTTAGCTTTCTTTATCAAAATAATCTAGTGCAGAATATTTCTCCATAAGAGAAGACTACATGAACAAGAAATACGACGCTATTAATGAAAAAATCTTTTACATGTCTGTAAAAATTATTAATAAATTAGAAACTGAGAAATTTTACAATTTGCAATAGGTTAGGATTTAAAGAATTATTATATTTGAACTGTTAAAAACGCAACAGCAAAATGTGCAAAATGTTTGAATGGTATTAGAATTATCAAATACCATTCCAACCACTAGAGCTTTCCAACTTCATCAGACATTTTCTTTTCGCATACTCTAAATGTTCTTTTTTCTAAAATCTTGATACATTCGTTTTTTTGTTATCCAGCAAGAATCACATTTAGAATAATGTAACTTTATTTGGAGAAAACGGAACTTCGTTCTACTAAAGTTTGATTAGGTCGCACTAATACAACAGTTAGATTTGTTCCCGACATTAATTTAAAGGACTTAACGCTACTTGATTCCGAATTAATTTCTTGCACTAGAACTGGACGACAACGACGACAAAACGAGCTCGGTCACATCAACGTAAAAATCTGAATACCACCCGCCAAAATTACTAAAGGATATCACGTCCAGTCGGAATTAGTTCCGCATTGTTTGTTCCTTTTTGTCTGCGGTCGTACTAAAGGAAACTGCCAGCGCCAATCGCTCCCCTTACTCCAGCTCCGGAAAGTTCGCCAAGTCCTTTAAGGCAATCCTAATCATTTAACTTGGACGAACGAACGCACATCGGAGTTTCGGAGCAACAATCTGACTGAAATTTTTAATTGAGCAAGAAATGGAAATTATTTCGTGACGTCGATCGCTGGGAGGAATGCGCGCATACTGCTTTTTTTTTCTTCTGCGCTACAAATTCCAGAAAACAGATTATTATCTGTTACGCTCACGCTAAAAATTTTAAGCATGATTCCCTTATCAGAATTTAACGTCGCGTACGGCTTAACTATATTCGTCTGGTGACCTCCCTTCTACGGTTTCTTTTTTCACTGAAAAGGTTTTTTTGTCATCAAGTATTTTTGTCTGGATGGTGGGGTTTTGGTAAGATAGAAACTTCTAACGGTCCATTCCAGACAGTATTTCAAATAGAGATATCTCGCCTACTTTAAGAGAGAATAAATTGTTATATCTATGTCTGTACTTTTTGGGGCATTAGTGAGTATATTTTTAATTTATACTTAATTTCGGGTCAAATTCGAATTTTTTAATTTTGTTATTAATTTATTACACATTTCTTGTAGCTGTTTAACGTTTGAGTTAGAACTGCTCTATACCATCCAATTAACCTCTATCCTTGTTTATTTATTTAAATTCTTTATTATATTTCTGAAGTCATAAATATGTGTGGTATATGGGATGCATTTTTTTAGATAGATCTACAAAGTTAAATTAGAAAAGCAGGTGTTTCTACCTTGTAACGCCCAAACAAACAATTTATAGATACGTCAATCACAACTACGAACACATAGGTAACTTGAAAATTACTGTTGGTTCTGGTAGTATCACGGTCGACTGCGAAACGCTGATAGGGAACAATCAATACCCTTAGAAACAACTATTCGAGCGAACAAGTTCTCAGAAACGGCTTCTAAACTAATATTTATTGGTACGAGAGTCTCCGTATCACCCGGAACTTATTCTATTTATTGTATATGAAATATTGATGTGTTTGATGAAATCGATGGAAAATTTAACTGGAAAGAAAAACCAATATAACTAAATGCGTTTTATTTTATATAGATTTCACTTCAATTATTCGTATTCAGTTTCGGTACTGAATTTTAAAAACGGGAAGAAAATATTTGAATGGTAAATTTGGTTGTCGGCAATAACACGGCTTTATGAACGTAATTTGAAGTTGTTAAATAAATTTGGTAGGCAAATTTAATATTATAATTGCCAGAGTAAACATATCCCTACGCAATTTTGTATCGTATGCAGACTTAACCCTGTGTTGGTTAGATCAACAAAGCGAAAGTAACTTCAATATAGGTCTTTGTCTTGAGTATGTTTTACAGATAATTTTAATTTAGTAATTTCATTAATATTTATGGGGTGTTGTCATGTTGTGCGAAGCTCATGTTCCGGCAAATTTCTTGAAAAAATAGAATGGAATACATTCTTTCGATAAAATATATTTTTGTATGTATTAATTAGAGGTTGTGTAGGGTAAATCATTCTTAACTGCAAATCAGGCATTTATCTAGTTCAATATTATATGCAGATATAGACCATAGAATTTTGTTTACCAAAAGGAGTTCTTATTTGTAAATAAATTTCTTTCGTTCTTTTCTGCTCTCTATGATCCTCTTTGCACCTTCAAGACCACTCTGCGATCTTATAGATTCAGCGGAAACACTTTAGATATAACATTTCAGGGACGAAAAAAACAATTTTACCTTGATGTATATGTAGCTTTCAAATTAAAAAGAAAAAACAAAAGATGTTCTGCCAAACACAGTCATCTTTCATTAGAAAACATAAAAACGAGCAAATAATTTTTATTAAAAAAAGTTGCATTTCCAGCTCATTTCCCAGAAAGTCACATAATTCTTGCTCTTCTTCTCCATTTCTATCAACGGATTCATCTAAATCATCTTCTAAAGCCCTGTCAAACACAATAAGTATATATGTACCTATAATAAAAAAAAAGTTTTGGCGAGTCTTCCCACATTATATTTTCATTCTTAAATCGTTTCTCGAGAATTTCCTTCATATTAGCGTTCTTCTCCTTTGATATTTTATTTTCAAGTGAAAGTGTAGATAACCTGACGATTCCAATCTCCTTTCTTTATACCATGTCCGTAATATTCGAAATCCAGATATATTATAGTATTATGATGTATTACTTACATTACAGGCATCTGTAAGATTTAGTGTTAGATTTAGTATACGAGATTTATTATATAGATAAACATGGTCCATAAATTAAGTGACAATAATGAAATAATGATAGTTCTGTTTTCAGAGGAAAAGTTAAAATTTGTTTTGTGTAAGTTGTCCACATACTCCTTAAAGCGAAGTCGAGTACCCATAATCAGTCTCAGATTTTTCGTGGAGTCAACAAATTGCAATCGATTATTGAACATGTTCAAATCAAATGTGTAATTAAAATGTCTACATGAAGACTTGTACCAAAAAAAAAGCTACCCTGGTTTTCTGAGATTTTTTTTGAGAAGATTTTATTTGAGAGACAATTCACTGTTACGCTTTAATTTTTGATTAAAAATAAAGCCAATGTTTATTGCCTTTAAAATATCATTTGTAGAAATAATAAGCAGAAGAGGTCCTAAGATGGAACCCTGGGAAACACCCGATAAAATGCATCTTTTTTTTGTAAATTGTGTTCAAATGGCTTTATGACAGCATCATAGCGCCTTTTATAATGCCACGCTGTTAATCACTTTGCTCCCAATAACGAATGGTAAGTCGATCCGGATTTCAACCTTGTGAAAAAAAATGTCACCGTCCCTCCAGAGAATTGCATCCCATCTCCTATCGTTCGGCCATAACAATCGTCAGCCCCCTAACCACTGGGGCTATCGACCCGCTATTGAAGGTATTGCCGTTGTACATAGTTTTCTATGTTTGGTTGGATAAACACGTTTACAGGAGAATAATTAAGCGAATCCCCAGAGAACCCTAAATAACATAACTTAGAAATAAGTAGCAAATGACGCACCGTATCAAGAGCTCTTGAATATTTGTGATATCTTGAAATACATAAGCAAGAATAGGAGCAGTACTAAGACCTCCTTCCCCATTTCTCACCCCATAACCCGATGGATATTTTGGTAAAATATTGTTTAATGTTAGAAATTTATAAATTCGGTCGATGATGTATCGATGATTTCCGAATAAGTTTGATTTAAATAATTTCAAACGATTTTGCAAAAGAAGATAACGTTCAACTCAATATAAATAATGCAAATTTAGCCGATGGGGTGACAAAAATTTTAGTTCTTGCAATTTATAAGTATTTCACTCTAAATGATCACATTAAATCATAAATCCTTAATAGTTACTAAATTAGAATAAGGTGAAGTCCGAATTATTTACACAATTTCCAGAAGCACAATCGATTATATTGGAGAAATAGGAGGAAGCACATAATTTAAATATATCACACTAAAATAATAATAGCAATATTTACTGCCCTGCATTACTTAAATAATAAAGTTACGTTCGATATTCACGGATTTATATCAGTGATCAAATAGAATGAAATAGATAACTTTAATAGCAAGCTAAACACTAATTTAAAGCAAATGGGGCGAATTAATGTTTGTATTTATACATTAAATATGCTTACAGTACATTATTATTTCGTCACGGAGTAGGTATCTTAGTCTAAACAATACCATTAAACAATATATTACTATGCGGATATGAGTTTGAATTTGTGGAATAAATGCAGTAATTTGAAAACCCATGAAATTACCACCACGTTCAAACGACTCAATTACTATTTACAATTGCGGCCGCGTTTTTATTGCTTTATTGCCAATTTGCAAATAGCACTAGGAGAATATCTATCCATCGATTTCTCAGTTAATTCTGTTTCAAACTGTTGTTGTTACTCTTTAAATATTCACCATTTCAATGTGCTTTTAATTAGAATTGCCAGCATTGGTAAAACGCAATAAAGTAATGTTAAAAACAAAAGAAAAGACCTAATATTATTTAGATTGATGGCTGTTCTACCGCATTAATCAAATTATATATTCACTAAAGAAAGGAAAATTAAAAATCCTCACGCGGAAACCGCACGTACTTTAGTACTCAAAATAATATTGTTTTTAATATATTTTCGTACAATTCATGGTGATTTAAGCCTTACATGACACATATTGCTTTTTTGTACAATGAGAGGTAATGATAAATTGCTGCTGTCATCCTAAACAATAACGCCGTACCTTGAATGTGTATAACAAGAGCTTTAATATAGAACAACGTAAATACTTGCTTACTAGGTGTTCCAGGGGACCATACTGTGCAATAAAGATACTAATATTACAGTAACGATTATATGACTATGCAAACATATTTAGTACATACCTACATATGTATGTGGAAACCTCGTTTTGTTATTTTGTGTACACAATCTGTTCTTTAGCTTCTGAACATTCTATAATGTCAATATATTCTAATATTTTGCTGACAAACTTTGGAGTTCCAATTTTCAGTAATTTCTATAAAACTTAAAAATATTTTGTTTATCATTCTTTTGTTAATACTAATTAGTTCTTATACTTAGTTTTCGGAATACCCATTATTTATTAATTACAATAATGCATTAATAATATGCACATTTATTTTATTACATAATATTTTAGAAGTAGTAATACACATGAAACGTTCAGTTATTAATCATTCCCGGTAAAAATGCTTTCCCAACAGATTAGCTTTCCATTTATGAAAAAACAGACTATACCTAGTAAACCTAATTTAATAAGAAAAAGTAATTAGACTTTTTAATCAATAGATTGTCTTGAAGATTACTGTGTATTCCCCTTCCCCCGCCCCCTGTCATCGCGACCGCCTCTCTCCTCCACGAAAAAATAGAGAAGAAATTTTAGGTTAGTGTGGAACCTTTTCCAGTCAAAGGAACACAAGAATGCATTGGGAATAATGTCTATTACATAATATATTAATGTTGTAACCTCTTGATATTTATTTATGAATTATTTTTGTTACATCCCTTTTCTTCGGATCTTCATTTGTTCTATCGCTTACTCGCCAGTCAGACTTGGAGGATTCTTCTAAAGTAATGGCTAATACTAACAAAATATGAAAGTTAATTTAGATTTAATTGAGGGTGATATTGCACTGCGACCTATTGATATTGTGGGACCTATTGTGTCCTCTTGCATGAGTTGTAAACCGCCGGAGTTTGCCTGCTACCCATCCAGTCTAAGAATTTTAATAAATTTACGACGTCTTTGCCGAGATAGTTGGCACGGCTTTGCTAACTTCACCGCTAGAAGTTAGATATCAAGTGTGATGTCGGGTTTTCATCCTCCGCCCCGAAGAACCTGCAGTCGCTATTTTGTTTCAGACGTATTCTTGTCATGTGTTTTCCATTGTGTCAATGTCCAGGCAAGAAAACCTGTGAGGATACATGTCTGTTTCTATTTAGTTCTAACAAGCTTTGTTCTATGCTTATTGTAGTTTTCAAGGAATATTTTGGAATGTCTCAAACCAGAGTGATTCTCTGAGCCTCCTCTCTCTTTCGTGAGTTCTTCAAACGCTTCTCGAGGCACTCTCAGACTAATTTCGAGCTGATTGTGTTAGAACTCAGCGCTGCTTGATTATCGGAGAAAATTGCAATGCTTTGCTTAGTTAGAATGCTTTTTTGTACTGGTATATTTATTTTATTTATGCCCTTTCTTATTAGAAACTTTATTTACTTTGTAAATAATTTACATTAATTTTTTTTATTCTAGAATTTGTTTATTTTTATTATTTTTGAATTTTATTTAGTACTTGTTTATTATTACTGTTTATTTTTATATTATGTTCCATTATTCATTATTTTCCAATAAGCAGAATAATTTTTGCTTCGCTTTCAATTCTTCTTCTCGAAATATGAACGAAATCAAAAATGGTAATCAGAATTCCTCAGTTTTGTTAAATATTTTTATTTAACAACTGTTTTCCATTACTTCTCATCCAATTTGTAAACAATTTCTAGAATTTTGTACATTTTTTTTAGCCGCCTAGGCTGTCCAAGAGTGCACATTAGCGAAAACATTTGGGCCAATTTTTGGAGCGTCTAGGAAGCATTTCTGGGGAAAAATATCGATACACTTGACTGGAAGTCTACTGTCGGTTGAGTCTGTAGTTGGATTCTTCTTACTCAAACCATCAAAACTGTAAAACTATAAAGGGCAAATATTATTCGTATTCCTTTGAGATTAACTGAGCGATGTCATACAATGTAAAAAGGCTCCACTTACACAAGAAATAAATGCTTTTATTTCAAAATTTAGCAAGTGCTCACATTTCGAAAGTTTTAATGGTGAAGTGTATTTATAACTGGTTTGACATTCTAGATTTGATCCCTCGAAACTTTTCCTTTGTCTCAACCTAAAACTTGGCGCTCTGTCAAGGTCGAATGTGGAATTAGTCACTGAAACTAAATCTGATTTCGTGCAATTTCATAAAGTTTACTTTTCTCTATATGCTGACTAATTATTGATCTTTCCTCGTAGGTAGATATCACTTACACTACCACCGTATCTCACACTCAAAATGTGAAAATGCACATCTTCCGAAAACGTCTTATCTTTTGTCTTGTACCATAAAACAGATCTAAAATAAACAAATGTTAAATAATTCGCCAAACTGTACACAATTTCTTTTTCTACATACCTTAAATTACTGCTGACATAATTAATATATTCAAAGCATTTAAAATATCCTAAATATCATTCGTAATTCAATTTAACAGACCGCTTTAATTGAGCTACTAATACTCACATATAAGGTTAAGATTAAGAATTTGTCACGTAAGTACCTACGGAACTTTACAAGACATGGTTTCAGTCCTTTGTAGTAGATACATACACTCCCTGACTACCCTCGGTTCGCCCTTTCCTGGAAGTTAATAACCACCTTGTACTCGACCTAATTAGCAAGTATTCCTTACCGAAAGCTCATACATAATACCAACTTTATATAACATGTACATCAGAGTTACTTTGTTTATGTTCAGTAAGATTCAGTAGGTTCTAGTTTACTTTATTACACATCTTGTTTATATGTTGGATTTTTATGTATGACTAGTTGGGTTTCATTATATTTGTGTGCAAGAAAGAATCGAAAATATTTCAAAAGTATGTAACCTTTGTGTCTTTCATTGCACAACCATGGTTATATTAGATTTAAATATTATCAAACTACCAACTATAGGCTAAATAATCTTAAAACGTCCAATGAATATATTTTTAACAGATGGGTTGAATACTGCTTCCTAAAAACCTTCAGAATCAAAAAAAATAAAAATAAACAACAGGAGTCCAAAAGAAATATCAGAATCAAAACAGGTTAAAATGAGAAAATAAAGAAACAGAATCGTTTAGTAACTTAAAAACCGTCACAAAGGCGCATCTATGAGCAAATTTCAAAACTCACACTACAAATTGCAATTATTTAAAGAAATATATTTTAAAATCTTATATTTTAAAATCTATTACCTAATTTTAACCACGTCAAAGTTCTAATAATTCTTAAAATAATGAAAACAAAAACCTTCCTCTCGTCAAATACATATTTTCATTTTTACAACAACGGTGGATGTACAGTTCATGTTCAGATGAATGCATTATCAAAATCCGAGATACATAAACACAGAGGGAGATATAGGTATTTGAAACTGTACTGCGCTTGAACGTGAAATGTACAAAAAAATGTATTTTTAGCGAGAGAAAGGTTTTTCCATTAACAAGATTTTAAAATCATTATTATGACGAAAATACAAACAAGCATTTTTCATTAAATTAATAACACAATTGTAAAAAAAATGTTGAAGATGCTAATCCTGATGATGTAAACAGAAATTAATTCTCCAAATTAAAATCTTCCTTCCAAAATGTGTATACTAAAATAATTTAATAACTTATTTTGTCAGATTTGTTTTCATACCTAAATTGTAAGTTATAATTCCATGGACTGGTAGTGGTAAGAGCGACTGGCAAGTATTGTGTTTGAGAGTTTGAACTCTCTCGAAGACAGCTGTGGCATGTTCTGAGATGTGGATATTTCGCCACTGCACTGTATGTACAGCTTACATTGTTTAAATAATGGAATTTTGGTAGATGATAAATATGATCATTTATGAAATCACCTTAGTTGTTTATAAGAGGACAGTTGTTTATAACGGACACTGAATTTCTGGCAAACAGCAAACAATTTAAATACAAATAATTATTGACTGCTTGACCGTTTTAAAACGCGACTCAACCAACTTAACCACAAATTGGCATGCGTGACATAATTAAAATATATATGTGTTGACATGTTTTTAATTCTGATTTACGGATCGATTCTGTGGTTACGTGAAAAGATTCTGACGCAGGTGCACTTAAACAGGTTGCACAACATGTTCCCGTGACTACCAAATTATCTAAATGAAATGTTGTTAGAATTGTTCTATAGTTGGCTAATCTATTAAATGTGTAGCAAATAGCAATCCATCCAATCTGCTTCCTTTTATTTTCTTGCCATGATTGAAAATATAGAAAGACTTTGTAAATTTCATATAACGTATTTTATCATTAGTCGAGACACCTTGTATACAGGTATTATTAATAAACCGTTTTCTCGTCATTAGTTTGTTTTGTTCTTTTTGTAACCTTGACATTTACGAATTTTCAAACTTTAAATGATTTTTTATTACAATAAAAGACAAGCAAAACAGTTTGCGTACTTAAAGCTATGCGAGTATGCATTTGAGCGATAATTATACCTAACTAGATGAAAACTAAACATAACAATAACAAATTATATCTAGGTAGACGTAGACGGTATTACATACATATTTTCTATAGGGACGTAATGCCAAGAATTTAATTAACTTTCAACTACATATTCTAACATTTCAAAATACTACCCAGCGATGCATTGAGTTATTACAGATGCATTCAATCTTTCATAATCGCATGCAGCACCTGCGAGTGTATATGTATTATTCTTTTTGCTTATGCAGTACGTACCTTTTCATATGCAATGCATATCATTCAAGTTATGTTTGTAAATTTCTGGTCTTTGCTTCTAGTTTTATTTATTTTGTGCTTTGTTTAAAATATGCTTCAAGCCCTTTTGTGATCCAAAATAAACTCTTGCCTTTCCTAAGTTCTTTGTTTTATCAGAATATCTGGTTACATTTCCAATTGTGCTTTGGGGATTGTGTTAATGTATCTATAGAAAGATCCGATATGAATAACAATACCGAGTCTGTATATATGGTTAATTAAATTGAGTGAGAGAATGTTTACCATTTTTCGTGAGAATAGATTTTTTATCTGTGGTGGATGCTAGTTATAACTACTGCTTAAGCTGCGTTGCTAGTCTGCTTCTGTACACATGGCCTTGTTACAGTACTATATTGCCGCTAAGACGCTATTCCTTTTCTACCAACAAGAAATAGTAGATCAATCGACATACTCAAATGTCACAGTCCTCTCGGAGAATTGAACTCTAGACCCCAGCAATGTGCCACATTACTGGATAGTCCCCTAAGCATTACAACAAAAAACAAAGAAAGACGCGCCTCTAGAAGTATGTAACGATCTAACTTCGTTGGGTATAATAGACAACCCAAAGGAAATCTGAATCGGTTACAAGGACCAGCTTGTCTGGTAGTAATGTGCGCCACTATTGAAAACAAATGTAAACGATTTCCTCTTCGTGAACTTCTGCTGCTTGATAGATGGATTTGGAAACCGCAACGGGAGTCCTAGGTATAATATAAGATAATAGATCGTAGGTTGTTATTTAGACCAACCCAGACAGTCGAATAGCCCTAAAGACAATTAACCTTATACCGCAATTGTAACTTGAGCATCAACTAAAAGGTAATTTTAATGGCACAACACCAAAGAATTAAGGAAAACAAAAATACGAATCTACTTGTAAAAAATGTTAGTACGAATACGTTCATTAGGGTATAACTGATACTTGACCTAGCTGCAAGTACTTTTAACGATGAATTATTGTATAGATCATACAACTATAGTGTGATAAGACTGACTAGGGAAACTAGAGGTAAACCATTCGAAGAAGCAGATTAGTATTCAACCTCAAAAAGCAGCAAATACTAACCAGATTCAGTAGAATTGGTTTGTGTACTAGTTGTTGCAAACACAAACAATATTAGACCCAAGATCAGCGTCCCACCTCAGATCTTAGGAGTTGTAGTGTAGAACTACATGTGTTGCTATTTTGTAAGGGTAAGAGCATGCTTTTTTAGACAAAAGATTCTAAAGCTGATGGCAGTGGCAAAGCTTTCACCTCAGACATTACCAGAATAATAAAAATATTTCTATTTATTGCATTTACATTCATTCTTTCGATAACAATTAAATTGAATTTGTTCCGAAATAGTACAGGGTCCGGTTTAAAACTTTCTTTTTTCAAACATAAAAAATAAAAGTATACATTGTAGATGTTAAGATTCTCTTTTATTAGCACTATGCATTGACATGGAAAGTTTGATATTATACAGTTTTAAATAGAATATTTGGCAAGTGTCCACCGTTGCTGTGGAGGCATTGTTGTAGCCGATTTCTGAAGTGCAAGTGGACTCTCTCCAGTATAGCAACCAGTATGTTGGCTATTTCATCACGAATATTGTTTTTTATTGCTTTAATGCAGAGTTTCAGGACGGTTGTTATAGACTTTCTATTTGAGGTACCCCCATAAAAAAATCACATGGGGCTAAATTTGGCGAGCGTGCGGGTCACGAAATGTCACCTTTGTTGGAGATAGGTCGCCCTAGAAAATTCTCACTCAAAGCACGCATTGAATTTCGTGATGTGTGGTCCCGATCTTGCTGAAACCATACTTCGCCAACAGCAATATTTTCGAGAGCTGACAGAAAGAAATTGCCAATCATGGCCACATTACACTCCGAAGTTACCGTTATCGTGCGATTATCCTCCTAGAAAAAATGTGGCCCAATAATCCCTACACTTGATATCGCAGCCCAAAGTGTGACCCGATCCGAATGAAGAGGCCTCTCATGAACTTCCCTGGGATTGATACCTCTCTAATAACGCAGATTTTGTTTGTTACTACACCCTGAGATGTGAAAATGTGCTTCCTCACTGAATCACATAATGGCGTCAGGAGGCAAATTCTGAAGAAGCGTCTCGCATGCTGTTTGTCGTGAAGCCAAATCACGTTCGGAATGTTGTTGTACGACTACCATTTTATATGGATGAAAGTGAAGGTTATGATCAAGAATTCGACGAGTGGAACGATTCGACAACCCGAGGGCAGCCGCATGTTTTGAAGCAGAGCGTCTAGGAGATCGCAAAACTGAATCTTGTACTGCTTCGATGTTTTTAGGTGTTCTAATGGCCCGTGCTGCTCCTGGTCTCTTGTGGAACACATTTCTAACTGCCATAAAACCTTCCACCGATGATAAGATGTATCCCCGGACAGGAACAGTACCTTAAGGAGGAATATTGTACCGTAAACGGAACGTCCGCTGCACCGCGACGTTCGACTGGCCTCGTGAAAAGTAGATTTCTACTACAAACGCCCGTTGCTCTCTCACCCAAAGTATTTTCACAACTGATGACGTTTGACAAACAAATTCCCATATCAATGTTCTCAGCCAAAAACACTACCGCGCCACAACTAGTTCCAGTCGTGCCACTAGGTCTAATTGAAACAAGAAAGTTTCAATGCCGGACCCTGTATATGGAATAATTTGCTTGTATAAATTTCATTGGAGTTGTAAACACCAACCGATGCGAACAAATTTGTATTTACATTACCAACATTAATAAATTATCAACCAATCAATTTTCAGCGAATTTTAATCAATAACCAGTGAACTACATCAAGTGAAAAATGATTCGTGTACTCTAATAAACATAATTTTATTACGTTCTCTACAGTGAAATAGCGACCTTATTGACACAAATGCATGCCCATATATGATTACGTTATGTCACCGGTAGTATAGACCAGCGTATAGCAGCAGCTTCCCCCATTTTAGAATTGTATGCATTGCGGGCACATATGGAATTCTACCATTATTCCAGCCTCATACAGTTGTAATTTGGATTCTCACTATTTACTATGCTACTCGACAATTACACGTGCATTATGTTCCACCATATATATTTAACGAAATTGTAATTAATATGCATCACATGCAGTTATACATAGGTATTTTAGAAGTTTAACATACGAGAAACACACAAGGCAAATATTGTTTATGTTTTGGGAACTTACTGTGCGCGTTATTTCATTTTCTATTATTGATGATTCTGTATACAGCTTATATATGAGTTTCTACAATAGGCACAAAATCAATGCATCAATTTTATCGATGTTCTACCTCCAATAATCGATAAATTTTTGCTGAATTTGCTTTGTTTAAATTTTTTCTCATATAATTTAATGAGTATTGATAGGCCTTTCTAATAGTTTTCTAATAAAATCCCGGAAAGAAATCCAAACTCAGATACCAATCAACTCTTTTATTACAGTTCTTTGAAATTAGTAAGTTCAAATTCGTTAAAACTAAAATAGATGCGGAAAGAAAACGCACACACAGACACACAAAGCACGTTGGAATAATAAAGTAAACTAGTTAATTAATTGTAATACACAAAAGAAATACTAAATTCACAGTGATGGGTGCAGCTGCAGTGGCTTCTATGCAGTTTTGCTGTTTGGACTACCATTGTAGCTCTTGCAGTGTATTTTGTGTGTGTGAATATGTTTTCTAGGCTTTGTTACAACGTTACTAACTAATTTTGCGTTGCTAATGGTTCCGCAACAGCTAGCAAGACGTGCCACAACTCTCGCTCTACCACTGCGGTCATCGAGTCTATAGTTTGTGTTCAGCAATATGAAAAGATTTAAAAAGTCGTTATAAACAATTGTAGAGAACGATAATTAGAAAATTAATTACATATATTTTTACTAGCAATAATTTATAAAAAGAAGGTTTGCAATTACTAACTTGATTTGGATTCAGATTTACAAGTTACACATCACTACAACTTTGTTTAATTTCTACAACTTCTGGTTCTTTTTAAACTATTCAAATCATATCTGCTTTGCTAATTTGTAGCTTGTCATTAGTAAGATCATCTGCAACATGTTTAATTTTCCATATGGATTATTTTAAATGAATGTTAAGTTTTTGTAGATCTAATAACATTCTGCAAGTCTTCAAGAACCATACCTCTCATTAGTTTTCCCTTTTTTGAATAAGTGGCGACTTATTAGGAATTTGTATGTAGTGATCTCGAAGTCACCATGTGCTATATCATCTTCTTGTTTTAACCGGCACACTTGGCGATCCTAATAATTAAATCTTTTTTCTAATTTTCTTTTTCCTTATTAAATCTGCTGATAAGATTTTAACATAGGCCAAGCCACTGAGAGAATATAGTAAACAACAACAATTTTGTCATGGCACTTAGAACGTTTTAAGCGAAAGTGTCACACGCTACTTACAAAAATACTGCATGTAAGCTGTTTTTTACCTACTGGAACTGGCTTTGACACTTGGCACCTTTGTGGAACATGACTAGTGGCATATAGCTAGTGCAAACAAAAATTGGAGTGCAAAAAGACAGAGTTTTTTATACTTATTTGAATTGATACTACATTCATCAATTGGTGATAACGAACAGTTCCTTGTTTGTAACAGTGGATAATCGAAGGATGTAAAAGGTTTTCCAATAAGTAGTCCTATTTTAATTGTAAAACAAACATTTATGCATTCTTAAGTAGTACAAAAAATAGTTATTTATATTCAAAGTACAAATTCTCTGATTACTTGTGGAACCCTGTCTGCAAATGATCATTCTTTTGAGAAACTTTTGCATGACATTTTTCCACGACTGAGATTTTATTTGACCAGTATAAACCAAAGAAATTTTACGGCAGCGATTCGCATGGGTAATCGCAATGCCATCATTCTCAAAAAAGTAATGTCCGATGACTTCACCGATTCAAAAACTACACTAAACAGTAGCTCGTTGGGGATAAAACAAGTTCCTAGACTATTGTGCTTGGATTTTAGCAGACTCAGACCCGGCATTTCTGTCTATTGACAAACCCACTGAGATCGAGAGAGGCTTTATCGTTAAAAATAATTTTTCTAAAAAGGTTCTAATAAACGAAAGTTCGGCGTTCTTCATGATCAGTTGGCTTCAATTTCTGCGCCACCTACACTTTATAAGCATGTTGGCTAAGATTTGTCAGATCCTTAATAGCTGCGAATATGTTGAAATAGACAAATTTAGATTTTCTTCGACACTTTCAGCGACAGCGGCAATGTTTTGGATTAACCTGACGGTACGAATTCGAGCTGGGAATCTTAAATCAGTAACTTGGCCATTTTGCTCAAATTATGCGATTAGCTTTACAACAGCGTTGCGAGAAGGTGATTCATACCGGCCAAAAGCACCACTAAGTCTTCGAATTGCCTTAGCTAAATTTTCACTATGTCTACAATGAATTTTCTTAAATTGTCTAGTTTTTTCTAAAAAATCTTGAAGATTCAAGACTTGCTATTTAATAGATTATAAATTTGACTGCTTAATGGAAAACTTTTTATCATATCTTCGACCATGGGACCATCTTCGTGACTTGGGATAGCACACCGTCGCGTTGTGTACATATACAGTACAAATTATAGGTCTGTGGTCGATGCTGTGTTTTTTCCATTATCATTTTTAGATAATAATTTGTATTTTTTTGGGACTAATTAGCCACCTAACAAGCAAAACTATTTATAACATTGCTCATTTCCGTAAAATTTCTTCCTATGTCGTTGGAGAATTTAAAAATAAAACTAGAACTAAAATAGGTAATGCAGGTATTACTTTACTTAAGAACCGATAGATCTGATTCCTGAAACCCTCCCCTATTGTTCATAAATTTTCAAAATATACTTTACATTAGGTATAAGTAAATCTTCCAAGTTTGAGATGGATACGCTTTTATCATATTCAGATACAATTACCGATCGTATATATCGCATTATTGTAATCAAATCAATATGGCGTTGAACTCTTTGTATATTATTTCTCCTACAATAAGGCATACACCCAGGAAATTCGTTCCACTACACACTTTCCGCTGATACTTCGCATATAATTTTCCTCACGTCAGCTTTTCCGATTCCGAAAACGAGTAAACCCCTTTGTGAGTGCCTGCTCGAGGAGAAAAAAAAAACGGTGAGGAGGGAAACGAGAAAAAATTACAGATTTTCGTTTACGTCGCCTCAAAAAGTAAGCCGTAATTTAATTTGCGTCGCGTTTTATATGTTCAGAACGACGCGTCATTCTCAAATGAAAAATGGCGAAGTGTCAGATTATGAACGTGCGTCTTTTGTTATAAATACGTTTTAAATTTATATAAAGCTATGAAAAAAAAGAACGACCCTAGCCGACATAGATCTGAAATAATTATCACTTAAATGAAACAGTGTCATGGCGCTAATGTCGCTTTCTTAAGAAAAGGATTACAAAAAATACTTAACGTTGTGTAAAATTTATTTAAAATGTTGGTAAATTAAGTGCATGTCAAGCATTTTTATTTATCTAGTTTCATTTTTACTGTAAAAATTACGCTTAAACAAAGAAACCTTTCTAAATTAATTAGGAATATACTTCTCCCTAAATTGCGTCATGTATTATATAGCTCGTAGTAATACAGCAATTAAATTTGTTTAATTAAATCTTCTTAAAATTTATTATTCGCTCTTATTCACGTTTATTTTAATTACGAAAGCAGTGACGCATCACACATAAAAAAAATTAATTCTGTCCTACACTTCGGTGTCACAGTTTTAAGTAAAATAATGACGCTGTTTACCAATTGCTTATATTAAAATGGTAACAAATAAACAATAAACACACACACACACAATTTCAATATTACTACAGTTTCCCACTTACTACAATTACTGAATCACTAAAAATATCCGTTATACTAACATCACTAATAATAAGAAACGTAATCATAGTCTTTCAATATTGAAAATGCATCCACAATTTAAAAGAGGTAACCGGATAGGTGCGGTAATGAAAACTCACACCAAAACATAGTAATAACGTGCATTTCCACATTTAGTTTGTGTAACTGTTTACATACGCCGTGAGAGAGACTCAATTAGCCTCCTAATACCCCCAGTAAAATTTTTATAATTCCACATGAACTGTTGAGCAGAATATTTGTTTTTTTTTAATATCTAGTGTCGATAAGGTCGACGTTAGCTTGCGATGGTGTCGATTTAGAAGCTGTCCACTGTACATATATGCATTTGTATATTGTAATGTTATTGTAAGAGCGACAAACTACGGTTACACTCAGTAGATAGTAAGCTGACCCTGCTGCTTTTTGTAATCAAGTATTGAGCGCAAGGTATTTCTCTATCTAGTCGTGTCGGGATACCTTTGAAGGTCACTGTACACCACTATGAGCTTGCAGAATCGGATTCTGTACATTATATAGACTTTATAAGGGAATACCTACGTACATAAAAAATGCTAAGTAGAATCATTAACGACTAAATTAAATGACTAAGAGTGAATGACTAGAATGGAGATTGAATCGCTAGAGTAAATGACTAAAATAAAAATTAAATGACGCACGGGTATGTTGCTGTTGCCTGGCTGAGCACATGTAATCGAAGGTTCTCCGATACGGTTTTGCAAGACGAGACTCCCAAGGCAGCGAAGCGAGACGGGTGATTAGGTTATGTGGAGTATTCACACGTAGGCCATCTTTACTGAAATCCTTTGATGAGACTGTGAAAACTGCTATACGGCAAATAGTTCACAATATGTTTCGGCAAAATGAACTTCCGACATTGGATAAGGTGCTCGGAATGTCCTCTAGATACTTAAAAAGGAGCAGAAACAGCATTTCGACCGAAAGAGATGACATTGTAAGATGGAGGCGACAATATTTCAGAGATATTTTACAATATAGAGCTCAGGGCAGATCAATTTTCTATTTGGATGAAACTTGGATGAATGAGGGTCATACAGCACAGAAAGTGTGGACTGACACAAGGATTCACAGTGGTAGACAAGCTTTTAACGAAAGACTTACAACGGGATTAAAAAATCCAGCTGGAAAAGGACGTCGTCTTATTTTGTTACACATTGGAAGTTGTGATGCCTTTGTAAAAGATGGCTTATTATTGTGTAAAGGAAAGAAAACCACTGATTATCATGATGAAATGAATGCTACTGTTTTTGAAGAATGGTTCTCTCGAATATTAAACTATTTACCTGACAATGCTGTTATAGTTACAGGTAATGCATCATATCATAGTCGAAAAGTTGAAAAGCCACTATCATCGTCATGGAGAAAGATGGATATTCAAAATTGACTAACAAGCAAGGAAATTACAGTATGATGAGGATATGGTCAGAGCTGAACTGTTAAGCTTGGTTAAAATTCATCATAAGAATAAATATAATTCCTATGTAATTGATGAACTGGCAAAATCACAAAATAAAACTGTGTTACGATTACCACCTTACCACTGCGAACTGAATCCCATCGAGCTTGTTTGGGTCCAAATAAAAAATGAAGTGGCTGCGAAACACAAAACATTTAAATTATCTGAAGTTAGATAATTATTACTTGACGTCTTGGGAAATGTAACTGCTATTACTTGGGAAAAATGCATAAACCATCTCATAAAAGAAGAATCTCGTATGAAAGATCTTGATACAATCATTGACGATGTAATAGAACCATTCATCATTAGAGTTGGAGAGGATAGTGACAGTGATTGTAGTTCGATATCATCATCATAATGTAGAGATATATGAATTTATTTCTAATAGTTATGAGCAGTTCATAAGTTTATGATAAATATTTTTATTACATTTGCATTTCAGTAAATAAATATTTGAATGTAATTTTTGCAGAACCTGTAAGTTGCATAAGAATGCAAATATTATTTGAATTTTGCCGGGTACAACATGTTTTCAAGATTTTCGTGCATGTGATTTGGGCCTGGAAATTCGTCTTTCTACTTTAAAAATAGACTATAGAGATTTTATATTTCACCTCGTGGCTTAATAACCTCAATAACCTATATATTCCAGAAATTAGCACATGGTCAGTCTAGATATTAAAAAAAATATCACAGCAAAGCACTTAAAAATTTTAACCAGCCCAAGAAGGTTGACGTATTAAATTACCGGAGTAAAACGGGTAGTCGCCCAACATTCGCTACCGGATTGCCGGCCAATATGGAGGAATTTCCAGTGGGGCAAAGCTAAGTACCTGAACAACTTTATATCATCAAACGACGTATCTCAAATTTTCACGTATCATTATTTAACTTAAACACGAATCTCAATTTTACCTTTTTTATTTCTAAATTTCTACTTTAAAATATAGAAATAACGACGTTTTAATTTTTTGTGAAACGTAAAGCAGCGTCGCGTTACTAAGAGTATGTTATATACATATCAATCAATTTATTAAATTTATATATACAAACTTCAGTTATTTTCTGTTTTATATCATTTTTCTTTGCCGCAATGTTTCCAATTTGGAGTAGAAATTGAATGACTTGAGTAAACAAACTTAAAAATGAAACAATTAGAATGGGCGATCGGAAAATCACAGACTTTTATATACATTGACTGTAATAATTTATTTGATAGATTAGAGGGTAAGGCGGTTATGGAGTTACAGCGTAAAGTGCTTAAAGATTTAAGGGCTCATAGGTGAACGTTTAATTGATTAATTTTTTGTTTACGGCTTAAGTCAAAACGTTAAAGCGTTAAATAGCTTAGATTATCGGGTTTTTTGAAATTATGCCGAAACTATGCCGTGATGGAGCTTTTTGGACCTCGGATCCCAGAAACATGTAAAACATGGTTTGACCACCAGATTCCAGAAATTCTTTTTTGTGTGGCTCTGTTATTCAAGCCAGGCATCTTGCAACTAGGAGCAATAAGCTAAGTAATTATGGAGATGGTCGTTTGCCCAGATTTTCTGATAGCTTATCCATCATCTGCATAACGGTGAATCCGTTGGACCCATTGCAGTTTTAATACAAGAAATTGTAAAAAAATTTTCCTTTATATGTACAAGAAATCTATGATATATTTTTTCTCAAAAGCTGCTTGAAGTTTAGAAATAATTAATTTCAAAATGGATCCAACGGACTCCATTTATGTAGAATCGTTCTGCCACTGCGGATAAAGTAGTAACTTTTGCGACTGGGCGTATCATAAAGCGCAGCATTTGACAGATATATTCTAACTTAGGTCGATGCAAGTCGCACATTGCCTGTCAGTTCTCGAGATACTTTTGATTAATAGACACCTCTCGCAATGGATTACGAGTTTGGTGATATCCGACTTACCTCGGCACTAACAAAAGAGGAAGTTTTGCGGATTCTTGAAGAAGATAATAGCTTTAATTGACAATGAAAGCGTGCTGAGCGAGCAACAAGGTTAGTATTTTTTTATTCGTAAAAACCATGTAGTTGTAATTAAAATTACACTTCAGACAACCCTTTGGTCTGCTTAGAAGAAACTCCTACGCATTTAGCTGGTAATATAGAGGACACTAACATTTATTTAGATAGCGATCTAGAAGATGACATTCCCCTTGCCCTTCTTAGAGATAGTAAAGTTTCCAAATATGGAGAGATACATTGGAAAACAAAACCACCCAGGCAAAAGAGAAAAACTGCGGCTCACAACTTTTCTCGAGTGCTAAATCCAGGTTCTCCTACACGACATGTGAATGTGAAACCAATAAAAGATTTATTTGACTTGTTTGTGACTACTCATCAAAAGAAGTGATTGTGTTGCATTCAAATAAGAAAGGCAGAACACTGTACCCAGATTCCTGGAAAGATATTACCGTACCTGAACTAGATGCAGTGATTGGATTGTGTTTACTAGCAGGAGTTTTCATTCACGAGCTCAAGACGTCAGGAAATTATGGGATGAGCAAATCGGTATGCCCCGATTTAGAGCTAAAATGAGCATCAACAGATTCGAACTTATTCTAAGATGTCTGAGATTTGATGACATAGAAACAAGGGAAGAGAGAAACAAAACTGATAAATTGGCATTTATTTCGGAGTATCTTGATATGTTTGCAAATAACTGCAAAACAAATTATGAGCCAAATTTATTTATCACCGTGGACGAGCAGCTTTATCCTTGGAGAGGTAGAGCGAGGAACGTAAAAATCTACACACCATCTAAACCAGATAAATACGGCTTCAAGATTTGGATTGTTACAGATGCTATAAACAGTTACTGCATAAACATTCAGTTGTATTGTGGAAAACAAACAGAAGAATCTGAAAAGGGACAAGGTCCGCGAGTTGTACACGATTCGTGCTCACATCTCTACGATACATGGAGGAATATTACTTTTGACAATTTGTTTACGGACTATGACTTAGCAGAAACTTTGCTAAAGAGGAATACCACGATAATCGGCACAGTAAGAAAAAGCAAACGATTTGTTCGAAAGGAGATGTTTCCCGACAGGAAACGAGAAGAATTATCCTCTATATTCGAATATCACAATGGCATCACACTTGGTTCTTACGTTTCAAAAAAGAACCGCGCAGTGATTCTCATATCAACTATGCATAACACTGGAATAGTATCAGAAACCGAAAAAAAGAAACCCGAAATAATTTTGGATTACAACGCCAATAAGTGGGGAGTTGACAATTTGGATAAACTAGTTAGGACATATTCCGCAAAACAAAAGACGAGGAGGTGGCCCATGGTGGTATTTTATAATACTCTGGATATTGGTGCCTACAATGCTCTGATTATATGGATGAGTTTGAACCCTATTTGGAAAAACGGTGTGAACTACCGCCGTAGAATATTCCTAAGACAGTTGGCTTTCGAGCTTACGGAAGAACATATTCAACGAAGGAAACAACAGCTCGGTGTTCACCAAGGAGTTCTGAGAGCGATCGAGTCTTGTGGTTATGCAGTAAAAATATGATGTGACAAAAAGAAGATGCTACATGTCCCCTTCTGTAATCCATAGAAAGACTAAAACAGTTTGTTTTAAATGCTCGAAGCATATTTGTGGCGAACACAGCGAAAAGACCTACAGTATAAGAGTAAGCAATAATCATAGATATTTTTGTAAAGTTTTCTTAAATAAAAAGTTTTGCACATACATTAAAGTTATTTGTTATATAGAATCAAGTCCTTATATGTGATTAGATTGAAAAAAATCACTAGAATCCTCACTTAGCAAGTGTGTCACTTTATGTTATATCGTTCATTTCAGTAGGTCATGCAGATGAGGGTTATCCTTCTTTTATGATTTGTTGGTTTAATATATTTATGTTGAAATTACTTTCAAGTTTTATTCCATTTACAAATCTTGAATCCAGAAAGAACACCTGGATGTTTCATGTAATATTTGTTTTGGAGAGGGTTGAATTCATATCTGCTTTCTGCATAAGATGACAAATATAGTCATCAAATCTTCATAACAACAGACACAAACTGTGACATACAGCTCAAGTGTAAAACGTGATTTCAAATCCTCAAAGTGAGTTCACCAAATACAACTATCTTTCACAAAACACAATTTGACTGGCTAATACAACAGCCAGATTATTAACGGCCACAACTGAAAATATAGATGACAAACGAATGAAATGAAAATGGAATCATAAATCACATAGGAAATTCGTGAAAATAAGTTAGTGTACAAAGGCCGACGGAAAAATCTCCATAAACTACATAAATATGAATGCATTTTTGTGCACGTAAGTTTTGTAGAAATTTTGTGTTACAGGAGGTGAAAGTTTAGAAGTTTTTAGAATTTGTAGTAGTTGTTTTCACTTATTTGTATGTTAGCAATTGAGTAGAATATATCGTTATCGAGAAGAGTATTCACTGCCGTATACATTCTGTCAGCTTCCTGTTTACTGAAGGCTCTTATAATCATTTACATGGTATCCTAAATGGGCTGCTCGCATTTTTTTTTTCCGCCCATGCATTCACTACAATCATATATTATGTTTTATTACATGTAAGAGAGTCCATCAATCTCTAGTTACATTGGATGCACGTCAGCTTCCATAATACATCACCCGAATAATGGACAGTAAAAACTGGTACAACGGTCGGAAGCTGTGAAAATTGTCTGCTGGTGTGACTCTTTCACTTTCGTGTCTGTTATTTATTTTATGCTGTTCCTCTCTCGTTTCTTTTTTTCCACTAGCGTAAAATACGCGATTCGCGATTCATAAACGCGTGAGTGAGTGGAAATGAACTTCCTCGTTTCAGAAGCATGTGTGTGTCCGTGTAATATATTACATCGCTAAATTTAGTCTCAATTTGAAATTCAAATGGACCCACTGGAGAAATTTAAAAATAAATATTTATATCGACATAATTTTCACTTCAGTTAGTAACTTCCTACGAGAAAGAAACTAAATTGCTTCGAGTTAAAGTACATATATACACAGATACGTAAGTTCCAACATAGAGACTATACTAAAAAAAATATTTATATTCAGCTTAAATGCATTTCAAGTCTATTCCTCGAATCTTCGTATACCTCACCGATTCTAAAGTCACGTTCAACTCAACTCAGTTGCGACATGTAGACGAAATTAATTAGTGCGAGTAACTAAGCCAATTTTCGAGATGCCCACGGTGCCGTTTCCTCCTGCAACCGTGACGATGAAAATGAAAATTGTCTTACGGCCTGAACACGGTCTCTCGCTCTTCGGAAGTTTTATTCATTACATCAAACTACTAACTCCCACCATTACTCTAATGGGCATCCAGAGACTAAAACTTAAGACAACTGCACACCTGAGCCAGCGCCATCAAATTCTTTTTAATTCGCATCGATCCCGAAGGAGTTTTCAAAGTATCGTAAGAAAAAGTTGTATAAAGCCTGTCTCGTTTTCCTTTTTATGTTTATGTTTCGATATTGTCGTGTTCTTCTATAACTCTCGAACTCTAGGCGTCTATAAATCGTGCACTCTATAAGTGCAGTACTTCATAAAATTCTAACAATATGTACGAAGTTGCCAGAAAAATGGTGGAACTATATTCAACGTGTTAATATTAAAACGGCTTTTGAAGGACTTGAAATAGAAGTACTACAACTTAGAGTTGCGAAACTAAAGAACGTTGATTTTACCAGCTAAAACTGATTGTATTTTGTTAACACTAATTATTCAGAGAATGTCTGTAAACTAGTATACTAACGAAACTAAAATAAATCAAAAAAAAATGTTTGGTTAAAATTGAAAAAATACAAAGAGAAAGAAAATAGGTGTCATAATTGTGTAATCAAAGAATATACAGGAACATCCAAGACTTCAATGAATGATCCATATCAACATTAATAGGAATAATCACCATATTATTTATGCTTACTATTGAATTTATTATACTTTCGCTGTTGGTGAAAGAGCGAGTTATTTTTATTTTTAACCATCGATCACTGTGGCATCATTCTAAGGCTCCTAAAGAAGATAAGATTAAGAAGAAAGGAAAGGTTTTTTTGATTACATGGAGGTCAACCTCAATACGGTGTTGAGAGCTTACGGCTTATCTTTGATGCACCACGAGATACTGTCGGGCGAGAAGAGGTGTTGAGAAGTCCTATCTATCTCAAAGCTGCGACAGCTACGGTAACCTCTAAGAGCGCTGTTAAACAGTTATCAACCAACGCCATGATCCGCTTTTCAGATCTTTCAGAACATCTAGAAGCATGGAAATGTGATCATGATCCATAGCTTTCTATTACTTGTCCAAATAGGCAGTGTGAGTATTAGTATTAGTATTAGTATAGCTGCTTTGGTTAGGCGGCTACCCAATGATATGAGAAATCGTTGAGGTCTGGGGTTCAATTATCTCTCTCTATCAATTTTATTTCTACCGATCTACCATTCGCTATTGTGATTAAGATCATGGGATTATAAACGGCCAAATAGTGCTGTGATAAGGCCATGAAACCTGAACACAAACTACATAGTAAGAGTTTGATTGGTTGGTCTGTCAAAGACTACAAACGTCTACCCATAAATTTAGTAAACAGGCTTGCAAATAATGGGATTTGTAGTAATGCATCTGTCTTGAACAGTATTATAGATGCATAGGAGTTGCTACTTTGCAGTACTTCGACAGGAGGTTAACATTATGCCACCACTTCCCCGAGTAGCTATGAGCACATTCGACTCTAGCTTCAGTGGGGCATTGGAGAAGTTCCTTTAGTTTGATGATGAAATTCTTCAGCTATTTCCGGTCGATTATAATATACGGTATCCCAACCTGCCCTAGCACCCCTAAGTTTCACGTTAAAAGCTAACATTTACTACGCATAATTTTTTATTAATGGACGTATGAAATGATGCTCGGTTGAAGAACCCGTTAGTTCAATATCTTCGGTAGCTGGATATCGATAGACCTCCAACTTGTATTATGGTTCGATCTATTTTAGGAGCAAACGACTCGCGAAAGGAAAAGTTGCTAACTTTTTGGCCTAGTCTTGGAAACAGCCAAGCTGTAATGTTCTGCAACGGATGTGAGTGATTAGTTTTGCTCTGAAATTTATCATTCAAATTATATTACTAAAATTTAAACCACGTTTACAGTTAAATAAATAAATTTATAAGTACTTGTTTGCGAAAAAAGGTTAAACATGATTATATACTTTCATTTTCATAGTACGTACATAAAAATAACATGGATATAAACATATTATTCACAGTTAAAAAACTTCATACTATATGAAAAAGTAATACTTATATAAAACGTATTACATGTAAATGTAGTTAAACTGAATTTTCTAAAATATAACAGGCCTGTGGAGGTGGAAAATGTCAACGAAACTACGAAACAAACGTTTGTGTATGTCAGCGATTTTATTTCGCTAGGCTGCAACTTTCTGAAAGTGAAGCGGGTCAATTTTTATAACTTTTTTACCAAATGAGCATCGTTCCACCCTCTTAGTCTAATACATGTTCTGTAATTGTTTCCGTCAACGTTCTGTAAACAGTTTCTAAACAAACAATACCGTGAAAATGTCATGGCTCCCTAATATTGATTTATTTAACTCGGCATTTTTTTACATTCGATGTGGATCGTAACAGATTTTCCATGCGCCACAGCTTACAGTTTCGCTAAAAGTGTAAAAAAGACGACAAACGTGCTTTGGTGGCGCACTTAAGAAACTTTAAAACCGTACGCTCGCAGCCATGTTCCCAGATTAACCACCTCCTAGAAACTACCTCATCCTCCCTTTTTATAAAATACCATCTCCGGATGCAGTGTATAACAAAAGTCTCAGAGCTGCTCATTATCTCGGGATCTACGGCTGCTAGAAAATTGGCGGCTTTAAACTTAGTCTTATGGAAACTTACTTTGAAAGTAATAGGAAAAAATTAACTAAATCTCTAGAATAATCTAAGTATATTTTTACTTGTACTTTTAGTTAAGCAATACTGGTTATTAGAAGTATTACATATAGCAGCCAACTCTGGTTATTAAATTTTCTTAGGTGTTTTTTGCTTAATCAGCCACTAATAAACTTAAACAAATTACATATAGCAATGTTGTGAATAGCATGTTTTTAATATTGATTTTATCTTTGTTGCAGGTTAGTATTGACAAGGAACGGTAGGGACAAGTATTTATGCTCGTATAGTGAGTATTCTTAATCTGGACACTTTATCAAATTTCTATCATATGCAATCAAATGTAAAGGTGTTGCCAACAACAAATTTCTATATCTATTACGTCTACTTCTAACTATATATTTAACACTAGAAGCCCAGTTTTAATCTACATATAGTTCAAAATTTATAGTTTTTAGAAGAAGTTTTTAGAAACATATTTTACAATTCATATGGAGGGGGGAGGGAGGGGAAGGCGATGTAAGGCGGAAGAGAATAAACTGGTTCGGTTCGCCAGAGCAAATGGGAAGATGCGTTAGTAGCATCATGTCTGAGTAAGAGAGTAAAACCTGTCGAACCACCTTACAATATGGTAAATTGCAGCACACGCCATGGAAGTGCTAAATCAATCATTTCTGATGATTTGGGTTACTGAAAAGTGTAAGCAAGGTGGGTTCTTCGACTTTTGATGGAAGATCAGAGAGCAAACCGTCTTGCTCTGTGTGAACGACATTAGGCACGATATCGAACGGAGAGAAACAGTTTGTTAAGACATATTGTTACCTGTAATGACATGTGGGTGCACTATTACACCCCAGAGTCTAAGCAGGCAAGTATGAAGTGGTGAAAATCTGGAGAAGCAGCACCGCAAAAAGCAAAATCCGTCTTTCTGCTGAAAAAGTTCTTGCAACGTTTGCAACAGCTAATGCTGAATCAGCGAAATCAATGCCCGGCCACATACAGCTGCATTGACCCAAGAAAAATTGAACAAAATTCATTGGAAAACACTGCAACATTCGCTCTACAGCCCCGAACTGTCACCGTGTGAGTACCACATGTTTGGGCCACTCAAAGAAGAACTGGGACGTCACCACTTTGACATCGACGAAGGTGTGGCAACGTTTGTGCGCAATTGCTTACAGACGCGACAACATTCATTCTTTAATGATGGAAGTAAAAAACTTTCTACTATTCGGTGGGAAGAATGTGTGAATAAATGAGAAGATTATATAAAACAATAAATGTGTATTCATTTTTTTACTGCATCTATAAATGTTTTACAATCAAAATCCGGCTCATATTTGATTGTTGGTTGTTTATCACCCCCATTTCCCTATTGAAGTTTTTTCAAAGTTCGTTGAGTTTGCTCCTAAAGAAGCCACTTACATAAGTGTCGAAACGTCGAGTTTAGTAACTTCTATATTTGTTGTGCTTTATTTTATCTTTAGTTTCTTAAAACTTCTTAAAAGTAATATACATGAACTACGTCCTCGGATAGTTGAATTTAAATTATGTAGTTGACTGTACAATAACACTTTTGACAAAATGCGTAGTCATTATAATTTTTGATAGCATTGACTGATATGTATTTACCAAAGAAACTTCCTATTTCTCATTAGCAATTTATCGACAGTTAGTCACATAACTCAACTTAAGTTCTTCTTCGAACGTCAGCTATTCAAATTCAATGTTCTCATATGTATTTATGTACGTAGTTAGTAATTAATGATAGGGTGAAAGGCAACGAAACGACCTCTGACACTCTAGTAGATAATGGAAATGCCTGTTAGTGTACATTTTAATAAATGGGATGGAAATGAGTTAGGATGCCAGTTGCAACTTGCACAAGACTCAATCGAGTGTAAACTTTAGAGCAGAGTCAACGAAGCTCTACTAGAAGTTATCAGATTAATCGCTCGCTGATCGTAGAAGGGGGAACAAATAGGGACGACCTACGGATATTATCCGCTGATACGCAATATTGTCTACATGCAATTAGTAACTCATAACAATTACCTAAGCAGATAATACGAATACAAAAATAAGAAAATTAATAACAATTAACAGTTAATTGTTCGTGAATCTTAATATAAGTATTAAAAGCTATAAAGAGAAATATATAAAATGTCAGAAGATATAAAGGTATTTAGTCAAAGTAAATATAAAGAATTGCATATATTATAGTTTAAATTGAGCATTCAATCACTTTACGCAGACTTTATGTAGGTATACCGAATATACGGATTTCATGAAGTGGAAGATATCACAAAAGCTGGTGGTGGGAGGCTTCTTATAGCAATTGACAACCACACAAGGATTGAAACAAGAGCACACGTTGTCGATCGGACTTACTTCTCAACTTACTTCTGGAAAAAAAATCTGCCACCGCTACAAATCTTTATACAAGGAAGCGCTAGATCTGCAGCTTACAGACTCATGCACAGTCAGGCACCGATAAGTAAATCGCACGGTGCAGAACATCAAAAACTACTAGATGAACTCAAGGCGGGGCCCCTAACGGGGACGCCAAGCGACGCCATGGTTCAGAAATTTAACCTAGATAGAAAATATCAGGTTATAATACCAGATAAGAAGGACTGGGAATATGGCCCCCCAGTAAAAACGGACTCAAGCTGGTATACCGACGGCTCTAAAACGGACCACGGCGTAGGAGCTGGCATTTATAGAAAGAAGCCGTGCAAGGCCCTTTCATTGAGTTTCAGCAAGGACTCGACAATTTTCCAGGCTGAGGTTGCTGCGATTCACCACTGTGTCAGAGAAGTAGACAGTTGGGCCGAACAAGCAGCACTTAAAGCGATTAGTTCCGCAAGTGCTGACTCAAAGCTGGTTTGGGACTGCGTAAGAGCCCTAAATGAGGCGGGCACCCTAAGGAAAATTACTTTGGCCTGGGTCCCCAGCCACATGGGAGTGAAGGGAAACGAGGCGGCCGATGAGCTGGCCAGACGAGGCTCGTCGAGGCCTTTCATAGGAGCGGTCCCTTCCTTCGGCACTACCAAATCACAAATTAAGAGGTCCATCTACGAATGGTCACAAAACAAGTCCAAGGAATGGTGGGAAAGATCGCCAGGACAAAGACAGGCTAAGGAGTTCCTAAGGGAACAGAGGCCTAAGTTTACTGAAGACCTACTGAGTAAAGACAGGAAGACTGTCAAAATGATAGTAAGTCTGATGACCGGTCATTGCAGACTGAATAGGCATATGTTTAACATAGGCCTGGCAGAAAATGCTCTCTGCAGATTCTGTCAAGAGGAAGAAGAAACCCCAGTTCATGTTCTGTGCCACTGTGACGGCCTAGCGAGGACAAGGTTTCTGGTAATGGGGGTAGAGAACCCCACAGCCAACGGCTACAGAAAAGAGCCGCTCTCAAAAATGATAAGTCTGATTAAGAAGGCAAAACTAGAGAGCGTTCTCTAAGGTAAAGGGGATCACAATAGACCTGTAAAGGTCGCGGTGAAATAGGCTTGCATGCCACCCCACTTCTAACCTAACCTAACCTACTTCTGGAAATAATACTGTGGGAAATAAAAATACAAATTACCTACCAATATAATTTACCACAAGAAAACGCCATCTATTACATGTGCAGATGACCTTGTCTTGTTTACGAAAACAAAAAAACACAGTTGCAACAAGTTTTCTGAAAGTTTGCAGGAGTTGCAGGATTATAATATGGGTTTACTATAAATGAAAGGAAAACAGAATATAGGGACTTAAATTAAGAACCACCCGAATAATGCCCCCTCGCATTATTAGATTGGAATCGGAACATTAAGAATAATATGTATAGTTAAAAGGATGAATCAGGTCCAGTATTCTGGAGTAACGTTGACAAATATGGCGGAAGAAAGCAGGGTCAGCGGGGCAGCAGTGTCACTAGCTAAAATTTGAACAACGAGTAGCATAAATCGGAGAATCAACCGGAATGGAACCATAATACAGCGAATGGGTGATAGAAATATGGCACAGAAACTGTTTGGAGAGCTCAAGGCAAATAACAAACTAGATGGAAATACCTTACTATTGACAGACCGTAGAAATGTTAAAATGACTTTATTTGGACGGTAAGGAGTAAAAAAAGAAAATAGCGTTCAAGGAAGAAGTGGAGGCAGAAGATCAAAAAGAATATAGAAGGAATAAAAATAAGAAACTGAGAAGACACAACAAGGAACTGAAGAAAATGAAGAGATCTTAGGTGAGTGAAATGGCGAGGAGGAACGAGAAGAGGTTTCAAAATTTCCAACAAGCTCAAGAAAATTTAAAAAGCAATTGGCTAATTCCATACATTTTAATGAATTAGTCATGATTTTGTGGCAGATGTAGATTATGTTTCTCTTTGTATTATGAGGTATAGTTTATGACTTACATATGTATAATGACAAAGTTCTAGCATTTTTTGTCTACAGGAGAAAATGCTGTGTCTGAAAATATCTAAAAATATGGTATTTTTATGGCTCTTAAATACACTGCGAGGCATTTGTATCAGTTATCACAAGCATGATAACCTCCAATTATCACATCAATGTTAAACTATATCTAACTACATATCAACACAAAACGACATTACCGTCTTTTTCGTTTGCTTTTCCTCGTTTGTCAATTGCTTTTCAAAATGTGTCTAATGCTTTTCCAATGATTTTGTACTAGTAGGGTTGTTTTCTCAATGAAATTCCTTATTTGTCAAATGTGTTTCCGTATTTGTCAATTGAGTTTCGCAAACATTTTACGTGCTTAAATATTTGGTGTCTTGATGTGGATAACAATGGTCGCAGGAGAAGAAATGCCAAAATAAGCAATGAAATACGTACTTTAGTCATTAATTTTTTGAGTAGTGGTTCCACGGTGAAACATGTAGCACAACAATATTCGGTTTTACCTGACACCGTTAGAAAAATGTATGCAACGTATAGGAGGACCAATAATGTTGCAAAGGTGCTGGGCATCGACAGCCAAAATTATCTTTAGCTCAGAAACAACAAATTTGCGACTGGATTGATGAGGACTGCTCCATTACTCTGCGTCAGTTGAAAGAAAAATGTTTCAACAAATGGCCACTTGTTCAACAAATATCATTATCGACGATTGATAGAGCCCTTCAAAGCTTTCACTACTCTTTCAAAACAATGTAATTGCGCCTGAAAGAAGAAATATACCAGAAATAATTCAAGTTCCTTTTGATTATGCCGTGCATTACAATAGAATTATGCTGGAAAGAGAGAAAATTTATTTTATTGACGAGTACGGTATACAAGTGAACTCAAGAGTTTTCTATGGAAGGTCTATTAAAAATACTCGAGCATCAAAAATAAAAGCCCAATTAAGAGGACGCAATTATTCTGTTGCTGCTGCCGTGAACATGAATTCCTTGTATGTGTTTCAAATACAAAATATACCTTACAATGCAGTTCATTTTTCGGAATTTCTCACAACATTAATTAACCATTTATATCAGGACGGTGTAGAAGGAGCACATTTTATTATTGACAACGTTAGGTTCCATCTAAATGATGAAGTATTGGCCCTCATTAGAGCTCATGGTCATTTGCCCAGTTTTAAATCCCATTGAGGAACTCTTCAGCCAACGGAAACAAATTATACAAAGAGCTCAACCGGCGTACGAAAATGAAATATACGACGCAGTTCATAATGCATCTGAACATATAACCCCACAAAACTGTCTACATTATATACAACACATGAAGTCTTATTTACCAGATTGTTTACAGAGAAATGAAATTTTAAATTAAGTTACATGTGTTAGATTATGTATGTATGTGTTTATCGTACATTTAAATAAATCCCTCACGCCCTCTAAATATGTATAAAATATGTAATATAAATAATAGGTGAAAAGCATTTGACGTAACGGGAAAGTGATTTGGCAAAAGAAGAATCTCATTTGACAAACAAATTTGACGTTTGCAAAACGAGAAAATCATTGGACCAATACGGAAAAGCAATTGACAAAAGAGGAAAACCAGAAGAAAAAGACTGTAATGTTTATTTTTTAATAATTTTAAATAAGTGATGCACATTTCACTACAACTCTCGAAAATAATTCAGGGCTACGTTCACACAAATAATTAACAATGGGTGAATAAAATTATGTTACCAATAGTTGATTAGTTTGATCAACTGCTATAATACTGCATAGAACTCTAGAAGGTAGCGGATATGCTTGTATTGTAGGGTAATACTGTTTATATAAGATCTACATGGTTCACAGCCCACACCACTAACTGTTAAATTGGTTTATTAAGATCAAATAATTTCTTGGTACTATTTGGCGAGAAGTTGATAAATGTCTTTGCTGATTTGACCAGGTATTGTTCCCTAGAGAAATCCCATTGCTTGGCTTTCCATTATTGGACTTTTTTTCGAGAGTTAGCTTGTAGGATCGCCAGCATACTGCATAAGTACTAGAATTTTGAGGGAGAGCAGAATTCAATTAGTATCTCAAACACAGTGTGTGATGCTATACATTTATTTTTACTAAAACTAGTTTAAATCTGACAAATCTTTTACTTTTATATCTGCTACATATCAACAACATCAATAAGCTATTTTATATTCCAAACTAAATCTTTGTAATATTGACCATCTTATAAAAAGGAAACAGGATGACAACTTTTATATTATTTAAATTTATTATACATATGTAGTAAGTGCTATTTCTAGAAGCATGACGCACCAGCACATTATTTCGTACAAGCAATAGAAACATTAACATGATTTTTGTGGAAACTTACGGTAGACCTGAGCGAATTCAATTTGGCTGGAAATACTCACTACTTACGCATTACTGCAGTGAAATTTGATATCTATGTAATTATGTATTCCATCCAATTATACTAACTTCATAAATATTTAACAAACTAAGTTCAGTGTACTATTCTGTATCGAATACTAAAAATAAATGTTCGTTGAAGTTTCTTTTTTATCTGAAAAGCAACGTCAAAAACTAAAGTTGAATTTTTAATAAATAAATCTCTAAATAATGTATTAAATATTAAAGCAAAACACTTGTTCATAAATATTCATGCACGCTGCCATTACACGTTTGGTCACGATTAAAATTAATGGCAGCAAAACATAACTATACAGCAGAATTTTTATCACTTAGTTCAAACGGCGAGTTAAAATAAAAACAATTTTATTTATAGTGACAACTGAAATAAAATCTAAATGTAATTGTAAATGTGAGAGTGCCAGCAAAATTGTTTCATTTTAGAGATTTACATAAATACATTATCTGTTTCATACTTAAAGAGGCTATTCTACTTCACCCTTTCATCTCGTGCTAGAAATTGCGAACAATATCCCTTTTTTTGCTATTGTTTAAGTATTTTTATCGTTCTCGTGAACGCTTCTATTGTCTTTCCTGAAATTTTTAACAATAAAATTTTATGTAATGAATGCAAACACAATTATCGTAAAGCCAGTTTACATTTCGCAAAACGTTTAAAACCCAATGAGAAAAGTATTTCTTTATGACTTGTTGACATTCCAGAACTGTACCCTACATACATATGTAGGTTTCTCACACCTTGATTGGCATACGGCCAAATATTGAACTAAGAATATCACTTTGCAATTTGTCACATTTTATTACCATTTCGTGCTTGCATTGCAGCATAGGAATTCTTGGCTGTGTTTCCAGAATTTTACCTAAATCTAATTCTGAAACAATTAATATAAAAGCATGTCCTTAACTTATTATTAGTCATAGATTTGATAATAGTGATTTTTATATAGTACGTGTCTAAAATCTTTAAGCCTCCCGTTAACTTTTGAACGACACCTAAAGAAGACGTTATTGTAGTACCTACATAATTCATTTTAAATGGAAACAATGCACAAGTGACACCGCAGTGGAAAGCTTATTCAAATTGTTGTACAACGCAAGAACTCCAACTGCGCACTATATTATGTATGCAAGGTTATACACTTCTACATAATTGAATCCGAAAAAATAATGTGTAGTAAATTTGGATAAATGGGATGATTTTTCTACCCTCTCTACCGTATCTCTATAGTTTTTCCTAGAAACTATTCCCTAGTGTTTTGAAAGCATGTAAACAATTTTTATGCCTATCTTGATCACCTTTTGATGGTCTTGTATGGAACATAACCATTCGTAATTCTAATTTTATTGGGAAGCTTGAAAACTACTATTCCATTCAATTCTATAACTTTCCTGCGTCTTGGATCCCATTTCAAAAGTTAATAACACTGGCAACACGGTTCTGATATTCATGTCAGTATCAACAATAAAACAGTTTTAGTGTCATATAACTTCATTCCACCTAATAAAATGTAAAATCGTGTGTAGCCTACGCGCTAACTTTCCTTTTAGTTTTATTGGAACATATGTGAACGATCTCCATCGCATAACTGTAACATAGTTTTGTTGAAAGCACTTTAACTATTCGGGAAAGTTTTCACACTCGAAGGAAGTGGAAGCGGCGGTAAAGCGCTTAATGCTCGGCAAAGCAAAATATAAATTTTCACATTTAAATAATAAATTACTGGCGAAATACGTCGAGCATCCGAAATTTCATGCGTGCACGTTTGTTTCAATGGGTCAACTCCATGCGAATAATTTACATGAATTAAGCAGAACGGGACCGGCTAATTGTTAGTAGTCCTAGGTTAGAAATTCGACCTTTTACATATGTCCATTGTACAGCTTCGTGCATAATTTCGGCCATTAATTTCCGGTCTCCCAAACACCTCGAAAGAATTTTCAATAAATTATGTAATTAACCTACTTGGAAATTTATTAAAGCGTCTTAAGTTATCTATATATGTAGTACATTGTCGCGTTGGCGTGGTACAAAATCCAACACAACTTTTCCCAAAATCCAAAAGTCTTCTTGCACATTGCATTTAATTCTCAATTTAACATTTTTCAGTTGGAATTGTGTGATATAATTCCATGCTAATGCCCACTTCTTCAACAATTTTTCTGGAGAGTGAAACAGAAAACATAATGACTCATATCAGACTGTACCTTTCCGATCACTGGCAATTGATGTGAACGGTTAACCAAATTTGAGGGCAATATTCTACTCGTTTCAATGAAGCCTAACCATATTCGTAGAACTACATAATTTTTTGTTAGGAAACTGAGATTATGTTAATAAAAATAATTACTGACAAGGTAACCATGACATTTACGGTTATAGTTTCATCATCGAATACAAAACTGTCGAGATTTCCCTTGTAAATAGAAGCAAGTAGTTTGTTCATTACACCTAATTCTGAAAAACGACTTGTGTTGTTTATATCTACGAATTGTATTGTTTCTAATCAACTCTTGGCCTAACTAGAACAAAAAACATCCAAACGAGTGTGTTATCAATCCATATTTTAAAGTGTGTGTGTGTGTGTATTGTTGGTGCCGCTAATATCTAACAAGTTAGGCTATCGACTACCATTTCTTAGTGAGGTGTATTTCTTTGCCAATTTATCGGTTGTTTTGTTGTAGTTTCCTCTCCACTAACTTTGTCATGACTGTGGTCTCTCAATAAAAGATTGACTCTTGGTTGACTGCAGGTTTCGTTTTAAATAAAATAAATCATCTGTGAATTTAGGCGATCTATCACAGAACATAATATTTTTGTCTAGTTTATCCGATAATACAATGTGATCGTGTTTTTAATAAAATACAGAAAAGAAGACGGGAAGTCCCATGAATATATTTTCAACGAAGTCTACATAATCCTTGTAAGCCCAAAGAAAGCAAATTGTGCAACGAGTCCATATTGCTCTGATTTTGTAGAACTCACCACATATGCGATAAATATCGTTAAAGTCTTTGTTTTGATCGTTACTACACTCAATAGAAGAATTTTGCACATATACATATTTTGTAAAATTTGCAGTAGCAAAGTCCTCTAAAATAAAATTATCTGAATTTACAGGAAAAATTCCTTAGTCTTCGAAGCCTTCGATGGCTTTAACTTTAACAGCACTTTAAACATTTTTAAATGTTTCGACTGAAAACTTGAAACTTTTTATCCCTTTATGTGGATGGTTTCTTAGATAGTTAGATAGTAGATTTCATTGAGGAATAAACTATCACATCCAGTAGTTAATAGCTTAATAATAATAATAAAAATTCATGCCTTAGCATCCCCCTAACAGCTCTAGACTAATAAGCGGGGCATCAGCTAGCCATGAGTTATTATTACGCCTGCAGCTGTGGACCAACTTAAGATGTTACCTTTCCCCATTTGCCGTGGAATTTGGAAAACTACAGAAAACCAAACTCAGAAAGGAAGTACCGGGGTTCGAATCCGGTACTGCCGGACTACGAGGCAAGTGTGCAAGCCACTAGCCCGATTAAAACCACAATTCCTATTTTTTTACAAAAATTATAGGCCTTCACGTCCATAAATCAGGAGAGGACTATGAACAAGAATTATTCTTGCTTCATCTGCAATAGATTTTTTTATTGTAGAAATAGAATTTGTCGCCTTTAGTTTCTTTAAGGTAATATTCGAATTTGAAAATTCATCAAGCCAACCTGTACCTGCAGTTTTCTTATCCTTAGAGATAAGAAAAGCTGAAAGCTTGTTTCTTTAGTGAGAAAGTATGTTGTTTATTAATTTTACTGGGTGATGACACATAAATATGTTTCGACCAGTTTTGCTAACACTTCTTCTACATCTTTTATGAAGACAGATGATTTAGACATGGAATATATTATTACCTTTAAGTCTCCCTTGTAGTGCAACATTTCGAGAAGCAATGAGATAGGTCTTGCATTTGGAGCGACGCTGATGAGGTCAGTGATACCGAGACTACGTAATTAATCTTCCATACTTCATCTATTTTCATTGCTCTTGTTTAATAGGGTGATTCCTATATCTATACCATGAGCAATTAGTACAAAAGTGTTTTGCTTTATTGATTGAAATCTTTGGTAACTATTTCAAAAATATCAACTTGTACTTGAACTAATTGTAGTTTCAAGTTCCTTATCTTTATTAAACCACATTTTATAAACCATTCAAATTATATGTCATGATAACATTTGGGAAGGTTTTATAAGCTCCGCCTACCAGTACACACACTTAGAAAACGTGTTATGGATGCTCTATAAATATCTAGATCTTCTGTCTTTAGGTAGTGTTAAGTACTTATGTTCTTAAAATGTTAGCACATAGGTTAACAGACATAGATCTTTCTTGTATCCCCAAAACATTATGTCCTTATTATACACATGAATTTTTAAATGCAACCCTTACTTTATCCTATATCTAGGAACCTGTATATCCCACGTATTCGAGCCGAATTGTTATCTTAATGCTTCAGTCCTAACTGTGAATAAAAGACAAAGAAGCTGTATACGGCGCATAGTTCGTATATGCATGAATGTACATGGGAAACGTGCCTAAGGAAAACCGAAACCTATCTTATCTGTAATATATGGAGCGTAATCTAATTTGCTTCGTATTCGTGAATGTCGTTATGAATTATGTTGTACATTAAGAGTATTTCACAAAGCATCTCGCGCCCGTAAAGGTATGATATATATGTATGTTTTATGTGTATGTATATACCTACCTAATGTAGAGCTGTTATCTTGATGTTTTTACTCACTTGGAATAAAAACCTAAATGACACATTAGTATTTGCGTTTATGTATTCTTTTATTGTTATTGTGTCGCATAAAATAATAACATCCATATTTATCAAGCTAACTGGCAAAAAAATTCATGTATTTTTCCATGAAAGCAATTAGTTTGAAAGAGTTTATTCATATAATTCGCCAGATTTTATCGTTTGTTTTTTTATAGATCATTCACGAAGTAATTCGTTATATAACAAAAGAAAACGAATCATATCTGAACAGTATTATTATATATGTCTAGTAAGTTCAATTTTTCAAACAAATGGTTTGCAAATCCCTACAAAAATTCACGCACATTTTTTTTCTTTTATATCATTAATTCTTTTTCAGTGTAAACTAAAAAAAGTCAGACGGTTTATGCACATTACATGTACATGTACATATATACATACATGCCTGGTATTGGTGATTGGTTGGAAACAGGAAAACTAAATCTAATAGGAAGTAGATCTCCATTACATAAGATATTTAGCATTATGAATTGTAATGACTTTCAAGTAGTAGGATATATATCAGCAAATATGAGAAATGTAAATTTATAACGTTAAAATATAAATAACGTTCTAATAATATCCGATATAGTATCTAAGGAGCAGTAAGAGAAAATATAATTCAATTCTGTCATTTCCAGCATTACGAAGTTAAGCTCTAGCAGTAGCTTAACGTGAACTAGATAATTAGATTTTACCACATCGGCGTCGGTACCACGACAAATCCGAAAGGAAAGAACGAGAAATATTTGATACACACAGCACCCCTATTTGTCTCGGTCCTAAATTACAACAGTTTGCAACCGAAGAAACTGGAGATCTAGAGGGAGATACAGTTCAAAACTTAAGGAGCACTTCCTGTTACCTAATTACAGTAGTCGACGTAATGAAAACATAAAACTACGGACAGGGTCGCCGCCAAGTGCCAAGTGACGCAAACAATAAGAAGACGCCATTAATTTTCCATTCCCCCTGGTAGAATTTAGAACGAAATTAGAGGTAATTTGAATATTATTAAAGTAGAGATCTTGATCTAGTTAGAGAATTCTTTTCGTTTTTGTATGTCTAAACAAATCTGCCTTTATGAATTATGCAATATATAAACTTGAATATTTTATGTAAAAGGTCAAGGTTTTGCCTGCAATATTAACAGAGGTATAAAACGTAATAAACATTATTGATCTGAAGGATTTAAATAAATCCCAGTAATGCTGCTATGTCGGATATACCATAATTTGAATAGATGAAAAAGTGCGCTATCTTCTTCGAAACTCCTGGAATACTTTCAGAGATAAAAGCTTCTTCGTTGCGTCCCACCAAAAATGCTACCACTTTCAGAAGACCTACATTGAACTGATAGTTTCCTCCAGATTTGAAGACTCTTCTTTTTGACAAGTAAAGATTTTAGAGAAATACTTAAAACTAGACACGCGAGATATGTAGTCTTGGCTAACACTCAAATTGGCATTTAGAGGATAATTCATGGTCTAAGGCTGGGGCATTGTTTACAAAAGACTGTTTATTATGGAATATGGAAAGCCTCTAGACCTGACTTAGTACCTGACAATGTTGATATCATTAACTCTTTACTTAAGTTAGATTACTTTTCAAAAATACGGAAATACTCTGTAGTGGTCAATGTACCTAACTCTGATGCATATCATTTCGCTTGTTTCCTGCCTAGATAAGATTATAGAAGCAGTGCTTCTAAGCAGACAAAAAAACGAATTTCGACTCAGCAAAGATCTTTCGACGAACTACGAGTTGTTCAAGGTTATAGAAGTCGTCAGAAATGTATATGAGGCTATAAAGACGATGGATGCAATATTCTTGAACTTGACTCGGGCTTTCAACAGAGTCTGGTATTGGAGACAAATTTACAAAGTGATTATTAGTATTGAATCGTATCTCTAAGACAGGTACTTTTGTGTACGTTGTGAAGGCGCTTCTCAGTGAAAAGTGCAGCTGCCTGTGTTCCTCAAGGCTTGCTTTTACCACCTGACCTGTCGTATAGGTACTTCTTGAACATCAAGCTCTTAATCTAGACATCATTTTAATGTCTTATAATCACCTATGGGGTGCCACTCTAGTGATGCCAAAAAAGATTCGAAACTTTCCCAATTCTAGTGCTGCTAGACACACAACAGAGTAGCGAACAATCTTCAAAGTGAGTCATGTAGTTGGCTTCAACTTGGAGAAGCCTCCTCTTATAGTAAAGGTAAGAAGAGTTTTAGCCAACGAAAATGGCTCAACCTACAACTAATATTTTTGTGCCTACTCCTTATCACAAAGAAGTGCTCTCCTCAGACGAAACAAATGCTCAGAAACTTACACGTCAAGAGTCAATTATTATTTATAAGCCTAATTGGTAAGATAGCAAGGAAATAAAGGACAGAAAGGAAAGATCATAATATAAAGAACAAGGAACCTTAGTAAAGTCTATAGTTACGGATTAAACACACAATTTGACTATATTTATTAAATAAACACCGAAAAGATTTTTAATTTCAAGGAACCATGAAACATTAAATATCAAACTTGATAACAACATATAAAAAACTTCAGATATCTGCCGCTCCTAGTAGAAGTAAATATTATTATGTGCCTAAACAGGGGTTTTAAAAGGCAGAGGGAGGTTTCAAACGTCTAATAGTAAAACAACTTTTATCTTCTATCTATCTTTTATGCATGAAGCATTACATTTCTTAGCAAAATGTACAATTTATAAATTTTGCAAAAATATATTTAAAACAAGTTAACAATAAGTAAATTATTTGTTAACTGTAAAATGCATACACACTTTTGTTAGATTAATAGCACCTTTTATGTAGTCTTTGCTTCTATTGTAAGAGGTGTGGAAATTGCAAAAGATCATATCGTAAAACACGAAATCGGAAAAATTTTCGATCTAAGTACCACTTGAAACACGCCTTTATCGCTGACATACAATATTAGCATACAAAGGATTCACTCAGCATTGGAAATATCGGAAATAAATGAAAGCAAGGAGAAATGTATAAGAACAAGATAGAGAATCTGGTGTGAAACGCTACTTTACCTGAATGCTAACATAAAGCGCAAAACTGCGCAAATTGCGTATGATATGAAGTTATGATGCACATTTCATGCGCTTTAGAGGAAAGATATATTCGACATTACTTCCGGTAGTATGCTAACCTTCATAAAATACATTGTAACTCACGTTTTACGTCATTGTATTGTAGAAATCGTACGAATGAGTTGTCAATTTGTATAAAATGTTACTAAGTTTAAGAATGAATTGCTGAAGAACCATTCTTTACTATAAAGGTTTCTTCTATCAATCATGTTATATACTTTGATATTGTATGAAGTTTCTAAACATTCATATATATTATGATTAATACAACCGAAAGAAATCTGGGAAATAGAATACGTGTTGCTTTATTCAAACTCAACAAATCAACGCCTAATATAGTCGTCATTTTCCTATTCTTCCACTAACAACACCGTCAAAACTTCGTTTCAAACGAAATAACATGCTATGATTTATAGGCCAACGATTGACAGTTAGACACCGATCCATCTAGCGAACGAAAGGCGGCGAATAATACCCAATTCAATTGTCTGATTTTGATTCTTATTTATCAAACTTTGCCGAATCCAATAACAAAACATGCGTAAGCAACCCGCGTCTTGAAATCGATCAATTATGCCTTCCGTGGGCAGATGTTTCGCTGTTTTTCCTTTCTCCACGCACTACAAAAAAATAGACGCTTGATAATGCGGTAAAACGAGGGAAAATAAGGTAGAAAATGAAATATATATATGTAAGGTTATATTTTCGAGATTTCGGTTTATTTACAACATGAACTTAATGGGGTGAATCGCGTTTTTCTCTCCCTTTTGTATATAATGTTACGTAATACAACGTAGAATATCCTCAATCTAAGCTAGTCATATTTTTTGAAGCTCTTAGGATACACTGAATATGGAGATATTAGGTGTAAAGACACTTTAGCTTTGTAACCATTAAAGATGAAATATAACATTTCTCGGTTTATTATAGATAAAAAGCTATAATAATTTGTTTTACTGTTAGCATGGAACCAAAAATCTAGTTTTCTATACGATCAGAAATACTGGATTCAGAAACCCATCTTTAATTCAACAGTAAGTGTGATACTAGTAGTATTAGGCACCAATTTCGTTTTTTCAACGACTTGAAAATAATGACACATCAACTTTCATATCTTGTTCTTACTTTATACAAATTAGAGATATGTCAGCAGCTCGACAACAAGATGACAGTTGCTACTGTGATTTGTTTTTATCATTTGCTGTTTTTTAATTTTTTTAAATCTTATATCGAATTTTCGAAAATTGTCATGTTGCCACAGATAGTAAGAATTTCGCGCTACTCCCCATATGCCATGCAGCCTAAATTGGACAAGTTACAATCACTGGTTGTTTCTTGAAAAATTAATGCTTGTACTTCGGACCTAAAGAGCAAGTAAAAGGAAATGACAATTTTTATAATATCAGAGTCATTCATAGCAGATGTATTTTTAAGTTTGAATAAATTTATCCCCGGGAATCTTTTCAAAATATGTAACTCACTTTAATAATCTTTACCATAAAAGTGTTAACGCTTTTTCTTTCCTCTATAAACATAGGAATAAAACTTTTACTGTCGCTAACGTTGCTTCGTGTCAATTCCCTTTTTTTCTCTTTTAAAAATCCTTCTTCGCCACTTTTTTATTTTTAATCTACTGTTATTTTATCCTCTTCTATTTCATTTTTGTCCACAGAATCTGTTGCTCTTTCTTCTAGATGCTGCCTTTAGATGAAGTCGTATCATTTCTGGAGAAATGATTTTAATAAGTAATGCCTTGACTTCTAGATGGAACATTTGCTTCATTTTCCACTATTGCAGATTTTTCATTAAAAATTGGGCGATTCACAATAACGTATGCTGAAAATATTTTTATTTAATGGCTAAATATCAGTTACTTGAAAGCAGTAATGCTTTGGATATTGACAGCTCTAGAATATTCTTTTGTATTTGTTGTCCAAGATGAAGAATCACATATTCATTGACTGCTTGATTATAAAAAGTCTTGTATGGATCAAAAGCCGACCTATCGGGTAGCTGTGAGAAAGGATAGACCAGAGTACAACTTCAATCTTCTTTGCTAAATTAATGACAGCTACAAAGATAATATATACTCCATGATTATGAAGGATCATGAGAACCGTATTTTCAGTGCTGAGTTTCACATATTTAATAAAATTTCTAAGATGCTTGACTTAAAAAATTCTTCATTCGAGCAACTCGATTTGTTGGCGCCACTTGGAGTTCTATTTAATATGTTCTGTTAGATGTCATTGTTCAATCTGCTTCAAACCTTTTGGTGCTAGTGGATTAGATTGTACATGTACTGTCGAATGACCTACATATGTTGTAAATTTGGTTTGTTTTTAAAGAACAAGAAAAATAAGAGAAGTAGTAGTTTTTCTCTCGTAGCCAATTTTTTTCCCAACCAACAATTATTAACTTTTTGTTTTTGTTAGAATATCTTTTATTTCCTGATTTATTTCCACTTGTAGGTCAACAAAACAATAAATGATTACATACCAATTTATTCCATAATATATCATAATATGTTTTCGTTAAATAACTTCTTCAGTGGAAGAAATTGACATATAACTGTTTAAATGATACATTATTTAAATCACAATAGTGAAACAACTGATAGTTGGACCTTAATACATTCAGTTCTTTATATACATACGTGTGATATACACAAATATTTATAGCAAAATCAGTTTTACTTGTAATTGAATAAATAATTGAATAGATTAACAATTTATGAAACTCATTGGATAGTAAATTATAACGCAAATGTTATTTAAATTAAAACTCTTACTTTCGCAGAGACCTAATCTAAAATTGGGATTGTTTATTAAAATAAAATCGGTTTATATGTCACAAAATATCTGTATCATGAATAAAACTGTTTGAATTTAGTAGTTGTTTAAATTAATTTGTTATTTTATCCGAATCGAGCAAATTAGATGCTTTTCTGGAGATAAATCTTTCCAGTGCTGATAATTTTTAGAGCATTCTAATGCCTCTAAATCTGTTGAGTTATTGAATTGGATTAAATCAAAGATGTACCTAGTACTGAGTATTTAAAATAAGTAATATAATTTATAAACTAAACTGTACTTCAAAGTAATTTATATGGCATTTGCATTAGATGTAGGAAATAAAAAGACTGTCTCAAAATGTGTAGTAGATTCACTTGATTAAAAGCCATAGAAATTAATTCGTTCGATTGAGATACCAATAGCGTGTGTTCACTTGTGGTGTACCTCTGGTGTGTCAGATAAAGTCGTGTCACATTACGAACTTCCCGAATACGGACAGGTTTAAGAACTTGTTTCAGCGTTCCTAAATTGGCTCGAAAAAAGGAAAACGCTCTCATGGGAATGATGTGTAGGGAAAGTTCAATTATAGCTGTTCTTTGCTCTTATCCACTTCAAGCACAAAATTGACAGAATTGTATGTACATAAAAATAAAACTTAATATAGTTTAGAAAAGTAATTTCAGAAATTCTCTTGGTAACTTTGTATTATTAATTATTTATTGAAATGAGGTTAGCTATAAGCAAACGTATCTAATATTATGGAGTAGGAAAAGGGCATGCAACGAAGCGGCATTATATTAATTTAGCTATGGTTCTCAGGGTACATATATGTGTACATAGGTATATACACATTGGTAACTGTATGTAATAAATGAACAGAAAGGTTCTATACTGCTTAATTGCGCTTTATTCGGAAAGGAAACCAGTTCTTTTAATAAAGATTATTATTTCACTGATTTCATTATTGTGTTCAATATTTGTTTTGATCTTCGATCTGAAACTTGAAACGAAATTAGAATTGGCGAAATTCGCTCTGGCAAATATTTATTTAAAACCTTCCACCTAATTTAAGTAAACTAATTATAGAATTTGGGAAATCAGATTCAGAAGAAGCATCCAATTATATTATAGAAGAGGTCGGGTGTATTATTTTCCGGTTTTCTATGGCAGTTGTGTTTAAATATCCAGTTACTTACTGATTTTTTTCTTATCTGTGTAGATCCTTTACACAAAAATTTTTGTAGATCTGTATTTGTACTGGAATGATTATTTGTCAACCCGTTCATCATTCGTACATTATTCGTGTACAAATTTTTGAAACAGCCTATCATTTTTATCAACAAAACAGGAATTTATGCTTCTTCAGACGCTGATCTTAAATATCTTCAATTGTCTTTGGTAGATCTTGCTGCAACTTTTTCTAGTTACACTAGGTTTATGTCGTGTGATCATATGACGTGAAGCGCGATAATTGTTATTTCAATACGTACCGTGTTACCATCTTATAACAAATATGAGCAAGATAATTCGTCCACCTAGCGGAATATATAATAATAAAACTTATTATAAACTTGTTGTTATTTCTTGCACAGTGAACACTTTGAACAATTTTTTTCATTGTATTTTTAATTTTTGAAGTTTTTTTTTTGATGGAGTAAATTTGAAGTAATGCATACATTTACACACCTTTTACTATAATACTGCGTTTTTTACCTAAAATGTTGAACTTAAGTATAGGGAATGTTATAGCAAAGTTGCGATTTACTGATTAATAATATACAGGGTGTTCCATTTGAATTAACGGAGGTTTTTCATATTTTACTTAATCAAATTTGACATTTTGTGGATATCCATTATGCTGTAGGTCAGTTTCTGACATGGTTTTTTGAAGAACAGTTATTTCTTAACATTTGGTCTAAATTAGCTTTTCTGTTAATTAGCGTAACCACAGCATTTGCGATATTGTAATTGACAAAAATTTACTAAAGAAACATAGTAAGCCAAATATCTCAAAGACCATCATTTTTTCATATGAATGTTATACATAAAGTCTCTTTTATTTTTCATGTAGATTCAAAATATAAAAACTATAGGTTTGTATTTAAAAAACAAAGTTGCTGTGTGTGCAGAGGAAATGGAACACCCTGTATAATCGGCATTATTTTAGGTTTGTAGATCTTGAGAAAACTAGACACGTGAAATAAAAAAGTTTCAACTATCTCTCTTATCAACCAAGATATTGGACTTCCGCGTACTAGGTGGGCACCCGTAGACATATATACATGTATGTAATCGGTGCTTATTTGCATTAATATGTAATAATATGCATAACTTAAAATACTATATGTATGTACAGACAACCAAACGTACATAACACAGAAATATACGGCGACAGTTTCCGGGTATCAAAATTAAATTTTAAAAAGTATAAAGCTGAACACGGCTGGAAGTTACGAAGCGAATCCCGATAACCGAATTAAAATCCACACGACCAGATGTCGCATGAAGGACGCGACGTTGCCGGAGCGTATACGAATTAGAATCTGGCTGTGTAGCATCAAATCGTGGGGTCGCCGCCGAAAAAATAAATCCTAAGGTATTTCGTTATTTTTTGATCTTGTTATGTAGAATTATCGCTCAGATAAGTTTACGTAAAGTTTCAGTTTGGTGGGCCCTTTGCCTAAAAAGAACGGTTTTTGTCAACAAAGCTTATTTATACTTACTGAAAATCGTGATAAGTTTCCTTTTGAATGAATGAACGAATTTTGAGAATCAGTTTGGATTTTTTTGTAGTCGTTATATGGCAATATTTGTCTGATTAGGTTTTCAAGTTCTTCTAAAAAACGTGGTTTATTACGATAGCCGCAATCGTTAATACGTTCTACAAACTAGTGCTGACACTCGAAACTTCTATTCTAAGTTTGAGTAGCATTGCTGGTATATTGTATTTAACACAGCTCCTACTCAAAGGAAACAAATATTGTAATGTTCTCCTGATATAATATTTTCGTATTATTAGTGTTTATTGGACTAGATAGCAACTCCAAATTGTTTAGCAGGAACCTCAAAATTATAACAAATAACAACCTGAGATATTCATGTTCGAATAAATACTGGATTAGTACTTCCTCAAAGTTGATTTTATAATATAGCAGCACTCAATTACGAAAATGCCCATTAAGTTCGTTTCGAATTCTACATAAATTAAGCTCCCCTATCTGGAAATCTGACAAACTCAGCTCCAAAACGACGTTAAAATTTGGAAACTATTGACTTATGCTAATATAGTTATCCTCCCTAAATTGATTGGTTAACTCTGATATTTTCAATATATTCAACTACAGACTGTGGTAAACTACCAATAATGTTGAAAAAATAGGCATACAGGGATTTTGTAAAATTGGTGGAGGTGCCGGAAAATGAGTTATATATGACTGTATTACTATTTCTAACTATAAACTCTCATGAACGTTAAAATGAAGTTATCATTTAATTAAGAAGCTCATTTAAAAAAATTAAATAAAGAATTGAAATGACAATTATCCAAAACTAGCCGCAAAATTTCCACGTTGTGGAGAGAATTGTAAACTGTGATCAAACCAGGTGTTGATAGATCATGATAGTGATACCTTTCAGTAGCTATTTGATCACACAAAAGTAACATAGATATTCTAATACTATTCAGAATATTTAATAATACGAGAATTATGTGCCTATGTAGTTATAAAAATCTATGATGCCAGTATACGCCCTTTTTTCATCTAAGGAGATACCAGTATTCAAATTAGTAACTGCCTTATAATTTGGCACCATTTCTACCTTTAATATGTATCTTTCCGCATTATTACAGCCCTATATTTATGGACTCCGGGAGTTCATTCACAGTTATTTAAAATTTAATCCTCATCGACTGAAAAAAAATCTCGTGCGTTCTAAAATAACATTACAAAAAATTTCATGGATTAACCTACCGCTAATTAATTTGATTCTGACGTGTATAAAATGAGTCACAGATGGCGTCGTAGCAGGAAAAACTTTTACGGCGAACGGGAAATTGAAACAAACGGATTTTCATAACATTCTTTTTTTTTGATTCCGTCCAATTAGAATCGGTTCCAATTAAATAAAATTATGCCTAAAGCGCTGCATTCGGTATGAGGTCCCCGGTAAAATGCGGTTGTTTGATTTGACTTCCTCTTCCACCTACTACCTCCATCATAGTAACGAAATTAGTACAAAAAAGTGTTGCGTAATAAAACACGGACGAGTGCGGAAATCCAACCGAATGGTTGATTTAATGTTTGCGAAAATTTATTTTTAAATTTACATTTTCTCCGGTGCGGCGAAGTCTACTGTGCTGACTCTAGTGGTGTTGTTATTCGAGCGATAAGAGATGTTTTGCAAAAATGTGAATAAATTATGTCGAATTTAAATATCTTCTCGGTTTTCGCGGAAGGCATATATATATGTACGGGGCTTTCTGTTTTTTTTTCTTTCCTCTATTGTGCTTTTGTAGAGCGAAACGAGAGTTTATACGGAACAGAAAAAAATTCTGGAGTATAGATAAAAAATATTCCTAAAGTTTAAAATTTCAAGGCATTAATGATGTATTGTTCGTTTGTAGATATTTCTTTTTGTTTCGTTTTTCTGTCAGGTTTTATTATACTCCGGGAAATTAACAGAAGAATGAAGGTAAAGCTGGCTGAACAGGTAATTAACCTTTTGTAAATTAGAATGTAATTTATTTCAATATACATAATCAGGTATTGGAATGGTACTAGAGAGTTTAACGGTGCGTACTGGGAAAATCTACAAACCCTACAAAATCACTTACGTGTATGCTATATTGTATACGAGAAAATGAAACAGAAATGCAGATGGAAGTATAAACTAGATCAATTAGTTAGAAAACCGCTACCCTTTCATCTTCATTTTCACATTTTGGAACAGCACTAAATCGCTGTCAATAAGGTTTGGACCGTAAGGAGGATGGTGAAGAAGTTTCAGTCCTGTAGTGGCCAAATATTCGTTACAAGCGTTGGCGCGGTGAGCTGGAGCGTTGTCGTGATGGAGAAACAAGGTGTCTATTCTTGATTAGATTAGATTTAAATAAGGGTGATATTGCGCTGCGACCTATTGATCTAGTGTGCCCCCTTGCATGAGCTCCCCATCCAGTCTAAGAGCTTTAATAAACTGCATTAGCTGTGACGGTTTCTTCTTCGTCTATGATGTCTTTGCCGAGGTGGTTAACTCTGGTGTTCATGATAACGGTGCAGTAAGATGTCAGGTGTTCCGGATCTTCATCCTCAGCCCCGCAGACCCTGTAGTCGCTATTCTGCTTTAGACCTATCCTTGTCATGTGTTCGCCAAGGTGACAATGCGCTGTAAGAAACCCTGTGAGGACGTGAAGTCTATTCCTGCTAAGTTCTAGCAAAGTTTTTGCTCTGTGTTTGTTCTAGCTTCCAAGGAAGATCTTGGAGTGTCTCAGGCCAGGGAGATTCTCCCAGAGGGATGCTCTGAGCCATTCTTCTCTGTTAAGTTCTTTTCTGTAGGTGCTCATGCCTATACCACAGAACGGTTCCGGTCCCACAAATGGACTTGTGGCGGTCTTCCTCGCTAATGAATTAACTTCTTCGTTGCCTCCGATTCCAGTATGTCCTGGTACCCAGTATAATGCAACTCTGTTTCTCGTGCCTAGGTTGTCCATTCTTGACTTTGGCCGCAAATTCATCATCGATTTGATGACTTCAAACAGGCACTGTTTTGTGTACCAGTTAGCTGTGACTGCCTTTTGTGTATCCAAGACGACATGCTCCAAAATTACAGTCGATTTGATCATGATCTTCTGACAGCCGCGGGAGTGTCCTCATCATCAAAGACCCCTACTTTGTTTTGAGTCTTGGTCGGCACATTATAATACTATAACCAAGTCTCGTTATTTCTCCCGGCACCAAGTCACACGGCGTGTCATTTGCTCTTCACTTAGTCTATACGGCATTATTATAGTTGACAAGTCGCTGACGACTGATTTTCTAAACATGAAAGAGTGAATAGTCTTGAGTCATTACTTTTATACAAGACTAAAAATCATAGAGTTACGATTGTAATTCCAAATTTTAAGAACCAGTAGGCTACTATTCGAATAAACTTTTGTAAAAGTATTACTTTATCACAGGTAGTTGTTGGATATGCGCCCAACCACCATTTGTTTCAAGATTTAATAAATACATGTTTAAGATTGTTTGCTATTAAACCATAGAATACAGATAAAACATCAGTATATTACGAACCCACAGTCCTTGAAATCACACAATTACACCATAGATCTAGAAATGTCTAAACGATGTATAGGATACCAACACAATACAATACAGAAAAAAGACAAAACTATTAAATGCATCCAAATCGTCTCTACAATTTGAAGGAAAACATCTAAATCACAAGAAGCTATTAGCTCTAGAATAGCTCTAGCTTAAGAATTAATTAAAAAAGACGAAAAAAAAAACGGTTAATTGGGTTAAAAAAAAGAAGTTAGATAGTTTGCAAAGATTTATCAATTATTCCATATAGAAGAACATGTCAGGCTTCATCATATACAAATATCTGTCTCTTAAGCGAGGACATTAGGAAATAGTTTAGCATCATAGAAGTTTTTAAAAGGTTGACTACTGAAAAGCAGTCACCTTCTGATCTAAGACGCAAATACACAATTATATAAAAAATGTATACATTAACCTTAATCAAATTTATCCGCACTATCTGGGAAATCTAATTTGCGGATTTTGAGTACAGTTAATTTAGTTGCACCGCCGTCTATTATGCGGCTATTGACGTTAACAACAGCATGAATATAAAAAATCTCGAAACGTTGTTTAGGACTCGCGTTTGGTTGACAAAAATACCAACGAGTCCCTCATGAGCTTAAGCAATTGTAGTACTGTATTTTTTCTCTGTTTGTCTTCAGTATATGCTTGTCGTCCTCAAATAATATTCATATTTCAAAAATCATACTCTTTTTCTGCTCAAATTAAATTTTTATTATTTATTGCGGTCTGTGAGAAGCTAGCGCTATCTTGTTGAAAATAGACTTTCTGCTTTCTACAAAGTGTTTTATTCAAGTCTATTTAGCGAATGATCAATGTTTATAATTGAAAGTGGACGGTATTTTTCTTGAGTAGCCCAATTAATTAATCCATCACAAGTCTTGGTCCATTATGGGCGAGTGTTTCTATTGAAAGCACATTTCTTAAAATCTGGCATAATCATCTAACCAAATAAATCCGGAGAAAAATCAGATTTCACTCCTTAACTGGAAAAAATTAACAAATATGACTTTATACTGCTATGTGCAAATATATTGGGCACCCCAGGTAAAACCCTTTATTATGAAAACAATACTGTTTCTAGATAGTCGGGTGAAACTGATATTTATTTACGGATTTACATAACTATTGGTGAAAGTTTGGTAGGGGGTGGTTGGGGATGACCATCCTAATAGGGTGCATTAGCTTGCTGCAAATACACATCAGGATGGTCATCCCCAACCACCCCCTACCAAACTTTGCTTGATCGATAATGTGGTACATTTTAAAACGAAATGTAGCTAAGCACCAGGCCGGGTCCAAGAAAGCCCTAGAGCAAAATTATTCGAAGAATTAGAAGAGCTTTCTCTAGACTTATGTTTTAAGCTTGTAGCTTCCGTATCCAAACGGATTAAGGCTGTTAGCTCAACATATCTTCAACTAAGAAAGCCTCTGAGGGGTGCCACAGGATTCGATCTTGACTAGCAGCAGTCTATTTCTCATTTTTATCCATGATCTACCTTAAGTCAAAGCCATCTATGTGGCTATTGAACTAGTCCTTTACAAAATGATTGTGTCCTATTCACGACAGATCCAAATATACCATTCCTCAGAGTTAATGTCACAAGGGCGAAGCTTGTTAAATGAACTAGCGAAGAAATGATTCTGATTTTATTAATGTTTTGAAAACTGACACGACTGGAAAATTTGTTTTCTGAACCGATTTTCTAGAGTTATAGATATAAAACAACATATTAACGTTTGCTTTTAGTACAGCTTTTCAAATAGATGAGGTCCCCATCTTAATCAAGTTAAATGAGCATATATATACATCATTTTAGACACACATTTTACCTTTCACTGAAAACATTAATTAATAATGTGTAAGTTATTACAAAGTTCAAGATCTACTACGTTGTAACAATCAATTAAATAATGATGCATTGGCTATCCTTTCGTTAACCCAAGGGATCTACCACATGTTTAAAAAATTTCGAGGGTTCAAGGATCAACGACCTCAATACATGTTTGTAGTTAATTCACGCACCTAACCGATATGTATAGGCTAATGTATATATTGGGTACATGCTACGAAGGGATAAATCCGTTAAACACGCCTACTAATAACATGCAATTAGAACAGGCTAATCCGTAAGACGAGTAAACCGAAGTTTGCGTTATTAAATTTAAAGTTATAGACTCCATGCTATGTACAAGAAGGCGTTGACATTCATTATTAGCTGGAAGGCAAACAATGGATGTCAATATGATGTTGCGTATATTACGTAATATACTCTAAATGAGGCTTGAGTGAATAGATTATTGGCCCCGGTGGGCTGTGGTTAACTGGTTTACCACGATATCTAAAGAATTTGACAACACATCCGCATAAGCTTCGTTAGTAATTTCCAACTTATACCTAGCTTGATTTTTTAAGTTTATTCTTTCATTTATGACTGGGTAGATACATCTACGTACACATAAGATTAATAATGTCTCTGTAGGTTGAAATTTTTGAATAAATATTTGCTGAACACAGCGAAAAGGATAGCAGCGCACAACGAGAGGAAATGCTGAAAGCTATACCTTCAAATCGTATCTGACTAACACGACTGTATCGGTTACGGAAACTCTACGCTATGCTTGCTGGTGTGTAAATTGAGACTAGCGAGAGGACGATGACGAACAAAAAAAGCGCACGACTGAATGTGAAATGAACACGATGCGCCTCTCCTTTTTCACGGTCTTCCCTATTCTGCTCTCTTTCACCATTATTACTGGAATGTCGATAAAGATCACGTAGAGGTTGCTACTGCTTGAACTTTTTTTTTCGTCGTTACTTGAGTCTACGAGAAACGTTTTTCCAGCAAGTTAGTGCATGATCGAGAGTCAATTCTATTCTTATGTAACTCTTTCTATACCACGATCATCTCATTTTATTCAGAAATAGGAAATTTATAAAATTAAAGCGCCTACAAAAAATTTTGTTTAATTTTATTTTAAATATCTGTACATTAGCTACGTTTATTTTAAATAAAAAAGTCAATTCTTAAAACAATCACTTCTTCGCTTGATGATGTTTGCAAAGTTTACAGATAATAAAATAAAGACAGACTCATCAGCATTTAATTGTAAAAATATCTTGATTTTTCTGTATTGCGTACGGTTTTTAGACAGCAGATCTTCAAAAGGTTATTTTCAGCGTCTTTAATGAAATTAATGCGTGCATGCATTTGCATGGATTTAAAAAATCTTTTTGGATAATATAAATCGCATCGCTACTGTAAAAATTTAAACCAGTTGTGAGACAATGTTCTCTTATGAACACACTAACTTGTTTCTGTAGCTAGTGACTTAATATATCCCAACTACATAGTACACAAAGAAATTAATTTCGAAACTGATTGCCGACTAAAGATATTTCCATTAAGTAAAAGGTCCACCTTTAATGTTGCGAATGCTTTACCGCTACATCTACCACAGCTCCAAAACTTTAGTCAGCAATTTGTAAATCGTCTGACGGGTAGACCAATAGTGAGATAAAGTTTAATATTTCCTCCGTCCTCAACTTTGTAGAAAAAAGTTTCAATCAACTTCTCACTATTATTCGGGGAAGTACACCCTTTAACAAACATTCGTTTTAAATATACAACGGCACAGAATCAATACACATATATCAAATATAAGGGACATTTATTATTAAGTTGGTGGAATTTCTATATCACTGTTTAATCATCTATTATTTGTTTTTCTCTTTCTTTATTCCATCTCTTACTAACAGTTGCCGTTATGCTAATAGAATATGTCAAACCTCAAAGTATATTACTGATCAAGTTTCACCAATTTACATTTACATAATATAGTACATAGGTAGAGATGATGCAGAACTAATATACATAAACCATACAGTTAGCGTAATAATTAACGAGACATATGGTTTACAGATGAATATCGGCAATAAAGATGTTACGTGAGCCGAATACCGCCAGCTGACAATTTCCTACATGTAGCTATTTTGGATATTATGTTTACTTCCCATACAAGGACTTCAGAGATATTAATTAAGTTAGATGATATACACATGTTTGATCCCTGGATGTAATATGGATACGTCTGAAACTTATTTGAGTTATTTCCGTTTAAAACTTAGTGTTGAGGACCTGTGATTCATTGGCGAAATTTCTAACTTTCGATTAGTTATGTCTATAATTTGTAAAATATGAAATGGTAAGGTAATATCATCTACATATGTATGAGGATCTGATTGGCTTAAATAGAAACTGAAACCGAATGATTATTCCATATTTTATAGACAGATGTGGTCAATTTTTCTCTTAATGACGGAATCAGCTATTAAACTATCAAACTTGGTTCACAGAGAATCCTTGCATGACAAAAAAAATGAACTATGTGATGCGGTTCTACAGCTAATTTGCAATAACAACTGTTGCTGATGGACAATACTAATGTATGTAATTATGCAATTCTACAGCTACTAAACCATGACGCAATTGAAAACACCATTTTTATGAGAGACTGATCGACTGATAATTATCCCTGCGAATATCAGCACGCGCTTGGCCGTTTACGCCGACGATACGGCAGACTTGTCATCACGAAACAACGCATTTGTATGCAGAAGACTGCAGAAGTCAGTAGATGAGCTTTGTGAATGGACTCGAAAGTGGTAACTGATTGTTAATCGCGATAAATGTGTAGCGATCCGTTTCTCTCGAAAACGAAATCCACCCCTCTCCAGGATCATATTTGGGGGACGGGAGTTGCCCTGGAGTCTCCAGGTGCAGTATCTTGGGATGGTTCTCGACACGAGGCTCACCTTTAAACACCACTTTTCGATGGTGGCGTTCCGGGAAGTTAATGATCTACACGGTGTTTCTCCGGCCGACACTCAACTATGGCGCCCTAATCTGGTCCAGCGCTTGTAAGTCGCAGATTAAACGACTTAACGTTCTGTAGAACAGGGTGCTGCGCATCATAGTCGCAGCGCCCTGGTTCATTACCAACGTGTAGATTCACAGAGAATTGGACCTACCATGTACTATCATGCGCTGGCGCTGGCCAAGAAAACCCTCGAGAGGGTTGCTCGGTTGGAGAACCTGTTGGTCCAGCATCTCGGAGGGCTGGATCCTGACCGACCTCCATCTCGTGTCGAGACGAGACGGATACTGCAGCGGATTGACATATCGCCATGAAAGGGCCACCATTGTGAAGACCTCTGCAGCAAAAGACCGTAAAAGCTCCGTTGCCAGATAAAGGGCCACATAAGAGAGATTAAAAAGTTAATGGACGAACAGCCCAACCTTAGCAAGAAAAAGTAAGACCCCAGCGACTGATAAATCGGTTGTTGACATTAGTTTTGTTTTCTACTTTGTTTTTTGGGATCAACGTAAATATGAAGATGCTGGAAAAAATAAATGTCTCTCTTTAAAAGAAAAAATTGAGATAATTGAGGAACGTGGAATAATTGGTTCAAGTACCAGAAAATTAGATTGATGAAGTTGATAATACCTAAGTGCCAAAGTTGTTTCAAAATAGCAGAAGTTAGATATTTATTTTAGAAAAGTGGCATAGGTGAAAAAAAGAAGATTTTTTAAAATAGCACACCTGGCAGTGGATTACGATCATTTTAATTGGTTCTGTAAGGCGCAAAGCAAGCACTTATTAGTAAGGGCCCATTAAGCACTTGAAGCTGGGACTAGATAACTTCAAGGTAAATCTAAGGTTAGAAGGATTCTATCATCGTCGCAATGTTACCTTCAAGAAAATATGTGGCGAACCTACCAATATTCTTAGAAAGTAACGCTTTTGATCAAATGACAAACATAATAGACCAAAAAATAAAAACAAAACAACGATTTACAATTCTGTTCTCTATAAATATGGAAGGCGAGAAGAGGCACACGCATCGATATGTGACCTCCCCAATGGTTTCAAACAAACTAGCATGGATGACAGCAGACATCATGGCTTCACAGATTTGATACCAGGATGAAGAAACAAAACAGAAAAGTGATACTCTTTCAGGATCATGCAACATGTCATCCCAAAATTACACTGGATAAAATCAAACTTATTTTTCTTCCGCCCAATACCATCTCACATTTCCAGCCTTTAAACGAAGTCATTATCGACGAACGAAATCCGCCCTGCCCTTCCTGTTTACCGACCAACATTTGATTCGCCTTCCTTACCTCAGTACTGCTACTACTCCACACTAGTGAATAAAAAGAAAAAATAAATTGGAGCTTCATTTCCTATACACAAATAGCTCAAAGATTACAGCATAAGGAATTGCCGGTACAGTCTAGAACTGTTGAGCTACGTGTAATACAGTTTATTAAGACGCTACAGCTGTACTCATCACAAAAAGAAAACAGATAGAGTTATAAAGGTTAAATTAAGCGGTAAAGAGACTAAATTTTAGAAAATCCAAATGATAAAAATGTTTTATTATGTTACGTAGAATTTTTTCACCTCACATAGAATTACTATTCAAGTGGAAACCTTCTTCATAAAGTTTTTTATACAACTGTCCCTGTCTTGAAGCTCTAAACAAAAAATTCATTTCTATTGTACAATTTCCACTTGCTTGACTTCAAACTTAGTTTTTCTCTGAACAAAAAATTCGAAATTGTATGTTTCCAAGTTTAATTTCATTTCAGAAGTTATGCAATACAATTTCGTAAATTGCCTAATTTAAGTTTTGTATTTTTACACAATTAAATTTTTTATAATGTACCTTTGTCTAACTGTAAAAACCACAATTAACGTTTCCAACATCTGCTATTGTACGAATTAATTAAATTAAAACTGAAAAAATAGCATTTATTTCATAACAAGACTATAAATATATTTTTAGCCGCATTTCCACACAGCTACTTTCAGTAGTATTATTTAAAATCCATCTTCAACTTGGAAGAACACAACTGCAATTTTCCGTTTCCGTTTTATATCTTAAGTATGTGGTGAGATACTTGTAGCTTAGAATTTATTTATATTACTACTTCGCCAACGATCCTGAAACATTACAAAGTCCACATGCACGCCACTAGCTCCTTAATTCTATCGTACAATGCAGTATGTTCCAGTTCTTACTGCAGGGTATTGTATTGTGTTTCTGGAATCTTATTTTCTCCGCAGTTCTATGGCAGGATTTGCGTATTAAGTCCGTAAATGAGGTTCCAAGTAGGTACTACAATTCCCTTCACTAGTAAGGTTTCACCAACTATAACATTCGTTACACGACCAAAAATTTAGATATATAAGGCGGGAAATTTAAATTATATTTTACTATATATGATATAAATATTGCGTTAAACATCGATATAATAATAATATTATCCTACATATATTTATAAAGTATTACTTTTGTAATAAAAATGAAATGACTATGACAGATAACAATAACAACAGCATTATTATTGTAGATGTGACACGACAGGAGATAAATAATAACATAAATAATACGTTGGTAAATATAGAGGAACAATAAAAACCGGTAGATCGCGTTACTTCTATCATTTCATTATCTTGGTTGTAAATAAAAGACGGGATCCATAAATTATCGCGAATTATGAACGTAGAAACGCACAATGCCAAGTTATAAAATGCCATAAATTAAGAGTATTGAAGCACGACATCTCGCGGCAATCTTATAAATGGTTTTTGTCGGTGAAGAATGCTATATTTCATTCTGCTTTACGACAGTGACGTATTGATTTCGATCCGCAACATAGAAAGAGTGTTAATCAATTAGCGAATGACAGGGTTGATTGTATAAGAATGCCTGCCGCTTTTGCAATTTTGTTTCGATTTTGTGCGCGTAAAATAATAGCTCACAGCGGCACTTAATGAAATTTCTCTGAATGTATACATGTACGCCGTTAAAGGAAAGCCTTCTATACGATACTGATTGTGAGAGAAAAACTCGAATTTTAGGATTCATGTTAAAGCTGTTATTTATATCTTTAACACAAGATGGCAATGGATAAAATCGAAGAAATAATTATGATGAATAAGGATAATATATAACAAAGACAAATTTGAATATCTACCTTATGCTACGACAATGGTTTATGAATGTAAACTATTTCATCATAGAGGGTGTTAGTAAATAAGTGCGACAAACTTCAGGGGGTGATTCTGCATGCAAAAATAATGACAGTTTGCTATATAAACGTCCGTCCGCAAGTGCTTAGTTTCAGAGTTATAGGGTGTTAAAGTTTTTCTTAAAAACTGACGATTTATTTATTGCTCTGAAACCGGTAGAGATAGGCAAATGAAATTTGGTGGGTTTTAAGGGATGGTTATTACGCATTTCTTGACATCCAACCAAGAATTTTATATTCATCATTGGCGTGCATACGGGTAATTATCTTAACTTTTTAAAGAAAAAAAATGGTACGCTACTGAGATATTTCAAATTAAAAATCATTTTTGAATTTTCCATTCAATTTGTGATAAAAAACCTCTCTTGCCTTTTTTCGTGTGAGGCGTCGTTTTTATGCAAAAAAATAAAACATCTTAACGTGTATTTTTCATTTCTTTAATACATCATCTAGTAGGCTACTGTCGACATTCAATATCAATGTATTGTTAAATACAAATATTTTAACGAAGTGTCATAATAGCAACTCATCATTATTAAGCTTTTAATTAGCTATAAAATTATTGTTAATAAGTAATTAATTTTTCTTTTATTGAAAATAACGGAAAACTTTTCAAATGCAGAATTAACAGACATGCATTTTATCTATGGTAGAAGTGATGGAAATGGTCGGCTAGCTGGACGATTGTATACTGAGTTGTATCCAGGACGTAGGATACCTGATCACACAATATTTGCTCGTCTTCACCAACGCTTGCGCGAAAATGGTACATTTAGGAAACAAACGGCTGACTGCGGGCGCCCTCGAGAAGTACGAACTGTGCAACTAGAAGAAGAAGTTCTCGAGTTAACAGCGGAGTCACCTGAAACAAGTACTCGAAAAATCGCCAACGTATTGAATGTAAGCCAGTTCACTGTATTCAAAATTCTTAAAGAACAGCAATTGTATCCGTTTCATATTCAACGTGTACAAGCTCTACTACCTAGAGACTTTTTCCCCGCCTATTTCTTGCCAATGGATCCTTCATCAAATCGCTCAAATTCCTAATTTTTTAAATGGCGTTTTGTTTACTGACGAGGCTAATTTTGGACGATAGCGCATACGAAATTTCCATAATAATCACCTATGGGCTGAGGAAAATCCACATGGAATTTTTGAAGCTCATTTTCAGCATCACTTTTCAGTCAATGTATGGCTTGGGGTAATTGATGCTCATTTAATCGGTCCATATTTCCTCCCACTACGACTAACAGGCGAATCTTACCTTAATTTCCTACAGCAAGAGTTACCTAGTCTTCTTGAAGATATTCCTCTACAGCTGAGACAACACTTATGGTTCATGCATGATGCCGCACCAGTTCATTTTAGCATTAATATACGTAATCACTTAGATACAGTGTATCCAAATCGTTGGATAGGTAGGGGAAGTACGGAACATTGGCCTGCTCGATCACCGGAGTTAAATGCTTTAGATTTTTGCATTTGGGGTTTTCTTAAGTCATTAGTTTATTCGACTCCCGTCGAAAATGTTGATGACCTTAGGAATCGAATTATAGCCGGCTGTGAGACAATAAGAAATACACCAGGAATTTTTGCGCGAATACAACAATCAATGAGGCGAAGAGTTGAAAGTTGTGTCATGTCTGAGGGAGATCATTTTCAACATTTGTTGTAGCTTTGCGCTTACTTAAAATTTTTTAGTGTTATTTTCTGATATTGTTCTAGTTTAATGTTATTGTATTAAAGAGTGCAGTAGTTCAGTAGCCTACTAGATAATGTATTAAAGAAATAAAAAATTCACGTTAAGATGTTTTATTTTTTTGCATAAAAACGGCGCCCCACACGAAAAAAAGGCAAGAGAGGTTTCTTATCACAAATTGAATGGCAAATTCAAAAATGATTTTTAATTTGAAATATCTCAGTGGCGCACCATTTTTTTTCTTAAAAAAATTAAGATCATTACACGTATGCATGCCAATGATGAATATAAAACTCTTGGTTGGATGTCAAGAAATGCGCAATAACCATCTCTTAAAACCCACTAAATTTCATTTGCCTATCTCGACTGGTTTCAGAGCAATAAATAAATCGTCAGTTTTTAAGAAAAACTTTAACACCCTATAACTCTGAAACTAAGCATTTGCGGACGGACGTTTATATAGCAAACTGTCATTATTTCTGCATACAGAATCACCCACTGAAATTTGTCGCATTTATTTACTAACACCCTGTATATGCCTTATATGTATCTGTTTAATAAGTTGGACCGAATCTTGGACCCTCTTAATAATAATAGTCACGACCTACGCTTCATACAACACAATTTAATATTCCGGACAATTACATTGTGATGTATGTACATTTGCGCCCTCTAATATAGTCTTCTCTAATCTAATGTATTTCCATTGTACTGCATATCATCCATACTCGCAAGGCCACACAAAGCTGAATGCTCTTCTCTCAAAGGTTGTGGTTATTTGCCGTAGCTTTGTCCCAGAATTATTGGATTTTGCAAGGAATGAAGCCGCTTGATGCCAACGAAATACCCAACTTTATATCATTCAGAAATATAAACGGTTTGGCGTAAATCGTTAGGTGTATTTAAGTGTTGTTCGTGTTTACTTCATACGCCTGAATTTACCTGAAAAAGTATATACGAATCTTAGTGTCGATTAGCAGCTACTGCAAAAATATCTAAACTATCGAAATGTGCATAAAATTGAATTATGTCTGATAATTAATTTGCATTTCATAAAATGTTTTGTATGAAAAATTCTTTGTCACTTCGGTAACAATTAGTGCCTCTATAATATTCACCAAACCATCTCAAGAAAGACTATAATAAATTCACTTATTTTCTGAAATATACGTTTTAAAATCACTTCAATAGTAGGCAACTAAAATTAGATGCGTCAATTTCATTTCTTTCGCTATAAATATGAATGCTTCCATTCGTATTTCCTCGTAACAATTACCTTTCTTGTACTTCCATTCTATCCGAATCCTGTTCCCTTTATAGCATATCTCCACTTTCATCCAACATTTCATTCAACCTACTCCCTCCCCTCACACAAACGAGTATTAAATAATGAACATCTATTCGAGTCAAGGGGTGTAATCCGCAGACCTTTACAACCAACCCTCTGGAACGAAACCGAAGAACAAGCGAAATTGCCGGCACAGAGATGGGTATATATAAGGGAAATATATATAAGAGAAAAAGTAATTTGGTAATCCCGCTTTCTATAATTCTTCCTGTATCTCTGAGCCATGGGTAATTCCTCTCTTTAAACGAGGCAAGAATAATTCCGGGCCTCGTAACTTTCTCTTTTCTGTGAGAAGGTTGAAGGTGCTTCCAAGAGAATGGAAAAGCGTAACAAGAACGAGAACACTGTCATCCTTGCTAGATTCGTTAATAAATGTACGAAACTTAATAATAAACCTCTCCGTCCATTATAAAGAGAACAGTAATATTCATATTTAAATTTTTACACTGAAAAGGTAAGAGCGAACATGAAATTGATGGCTTCGTTTTACTGGAGTCTCAAACTAATTAAAAGTTACTGAAGGAATTTTATTGCTAACAATATATAAGATTGGAAAGATAATAATTTGATTGATAATTTAATACAGACTGAAAGTTTGGCTACAGCTGAAATTGTTGAATGAGAGGTTTCAGTTCTGTATTAAATTTAGACTAATAAGTATCGAGATTTACAAAATTTATATACCGGTTATTTATATCTTGAAATAACTTTTTCTTAAGACAAAAACGAACAAACCAAACAATTTGTTATGCAATCTATTAAACTTTGTTACAAAAGAGTATCTACAAAGATATCATCGACTTTCCTTAAGAATCTGAGTTGTCATTACTTGTTACTCTCTGTAAGACTTCCTGAAGCCTGACATTTCTTCCATAAATTTTGTTTGTTCCTTTCAATAACTTTATTGTACTTCCGATGTTGCAGTCTTCAATCCTCTAGTTAATGGATTCAGCGACAGTGACTTCACATGAGTACCGTTGCAATTGTTTTTGTATAAATTTGTATATATTTTATATTTGTACCTACAAATGCTGTAGTAATTATATGGCAGGAAAATGATGAAAGACGTGTACGAGATAGCTCAAAGAAGCTCACTTTATCCGTCCGTTACTGGAATATAATTAACGGTGACACCTCACCTAACTTCAAGGTGAAACAAAACCATCAAACACTGTAAACACACTTAAAGACAGAATTAGCAGTGGTAATCATGAAAGGCAGTACAACATATAAAGCCGCTGCAGCCGCACTCATCATACAAAGAAATTCAGTAAACCAAGTTAATCTAATTATTGCTACATGATCTGACACAAAGTTATGTTCAAATAGAGAGAAGAATAATTTAATGTTGGTGTGGGTTGTGGAAGTTGTAGTATGAGAAACTTTTTGACTGATTCTTTAAACCAGAGGCTTCCAATCGCTTCTATCAAGTATTAAACCTAAACAACAATAAATTTGAGATCAAACAAACAAGTTACCACAAGGCAATGTTCCTGTATTAGACTTAATTTTTGATGTGATTGTCAGATACAGTTTCGCAAGGATTCGTTCCCAATCACTAATGCCTGGTGTCTCAAATATTTCGAAACAAACCACTTGCACAAAACCTTTTAGAAACTTAAATGCGTCAATATGAACAGCTAAAATCAACTGAATATGTAACAAATACCACAAACGAAGCCACAGACACGTCCAGAAACATAAACCAGATAAGCATGAGTACAACTATCAACCGACTGATATTATTGTGCCAGTCAGTGGCAAGCACTGATAACCAAAGGATTCCAGAACAGCAAAAACAAACATTAGATAACTGTATGAAAATCATAAACTTACCACTTAAGAGTAGAGCGTTGTTGTTACATAACTTCCCACAACTATCCAAAGAAACTGAAAATGATTCTTACAGACTCTTAGTGCACACCGAAGTAAAGTGGCTCTGGAAGAGAGAGTGCTAACGAGATTTTGGGAACTGCGCGATCAACTGAAAGGTGGAATTGTCCCAAAACTTGTCGGAGCTTTTAGAAATATTGTAGGAGAATCTATAAAAGCAACAAGCTCATCGTGCTTTATTTGCAAAATTTAACAAATACTTTTAAGTAATACTTCTCTCTTTTATGACAAAAATAATATGAATTCAGGATTTATTTTTCATAAAAGAAAGCACCCCCTTGAAAGCTAAGGAAAAAGGAGATTTTATTGATTGTTATGCTTAAGAAAAAAGTGATCCATAAGACTTCTACCGAAATTCAAATATACGTCAGACGCAGAAGAATAAGAAGAGCAATTATTAATTGTTTAGCGATAATATTTTTTTTGCGTATAAGCATCTACTTATAAGCATTAATATTTAGCAGCTACGTAATACGGTTTCCTAGTAGGTGTTTCAAAGATATAGTGGCTATGCTAAAAGTATTGTTACAAAATTGTAGCTTTACTAAATGGAAACAAATAAATATAAAATGCATTTACGTGAAGGTAAACAGTAATTGTTGATTTTCTTTTCTAATCGTGAAGAATTGCTTTTCCTTACGTGATTCCTAAATAATGTAAAAGTACATACTCCCACTGTGAAACGGAACGATTTAGAAGATTTAAAAGTGATACTTCACAAGTTTAATAATCCTTGCGCTATTCATGAAAAGTTACGTTCTATATTGTTTCCTTACGACACAAGCCGGTCGAGGAAAGAAAATATGTCGAAACACGTTAGATTTCTGGCGTTGGTACCACGAAACTCGCTCCGTCAACACATCGGACGAATCATTTCTTCCTAAAATCTCGTTATTTCCTCTGTTTTTTGCATACTTCGAATGTTTGTTTTCTAAAGTAAAAAAGATCAACTCAATGAGAGTAAAAAAGAGATAGAGAGGCGAGTTTGCTTTTTAGAATGTGATTCGATTCAATTCCGCGCGGAAACAGATGATATTGGATTGTCTGTGTAATAGACTTCTGTAACCGGGAACTGATTTAAAACAGTCCTTGTCATCGAATGGATAAATTGATTTTTTTCAACTTTATTTGTTCGAGATTTCCTATATTGTTATTTAAAACAAGGTCAATGTCAAATACGAACAAATTTCATTAAAACGAGGACGATTTTTTGCGTTTTGATAGAAAGCTCTTGACGACGAATTTCGTTAATTTTATAATGGCTCTCTCTCTCCTTTTTTATGTATTAATGAAAGAGATCATTTTATTCGGGAAGCGAATAGAAGATAATTTGAAATGTGATCTTAAATTATTTAATTTTATTTATTTACTCACTTTTAAGCTTTGATTTTATACTGCTTCTTTCGTTATTCTTTTATAGCTAAAGTTATAATTAATAAAACAAAATTTACGTGGGAACAAAAACGAGTAGGTATATATCTAAAAATGTCAAATACTTCCTTCCTTATTCAGTAACCTATACTACCTACAGATATCGATCGAAAAGCATTTCTATACAATATAAGTAGAGTATCCTAAGGCATTGAACGTCTAAGTGGCATTGACGTCTAACCCCTTCAATGTGCTCCTGTATCTCGATGAAGTACACTTAACACGATTTTGTAATTAACTATAGATTTCAATTGTGAACTCGTGCATAGCTACAATATTGGTTAACTTCAGATTTCTAATTAAAATTAAAAGTGAAATTAGTTCATAATTAGATACAATGCGTTTTACGTAATGTAAATGTTTGTCTAGCAGGAATACTATTTTATTTAGTTATTCACTGGATCTCATGGTGCAGAAGTAGAACACTAAACACTTCCACCCACTAAACACCAAAAACTTTTAATTAAACGCGTCGGTGTTTAATTAAAAGTAAATATTTTATAATTTAGCGCTAATTCTAATATAAATATCACAAAAATAATTTAACGGCATATTAAGAAAAAGAGAAAAATTTAAAATAAACTATGTACATTGTTTTGAAGATCAGAAAGCTGGGGAAATAAAAATTTTTTAAAGAACGAAATTTATCAATTTTCTCGATAAAACAAACGTACCTCTTCAATATTTTTATTATGATTTCGTAACATTTCCTTGCAAAAAACATTTCTTAAATATATTGCGGTTTTCTTTTTTAATTAGATGTGGCATACCCTCTTACTTAGCAATATCCTCAAGCATTTTCAATCTATTATATTCTTCCCCGTGCCTTTCGAGAAAAAAGCTAAATTCTTTCGCTGTACTTTTCGTTAAGGTTTACGAAAACCCATTATTTACCATCGAACAAAAACGTGAATAGTAACTCGTTCGTTCTCATTCTTTTATTCCATTACGCCAGCAGCTCCATCGATTGTTTTTATAATGAACCGGTGCGATTAAAAACAAAAACAGTTTTCAATTTAGATTCCGAGCAGTGGGCTATGATTGTTTCTGAAAACCAGGCGGCGCTGCGACAATGAACTCCAATCGAGGGCAGATAATAGGATTAAGAAAATAATGATTTAGTGTATAGAGGTAGTACGGGATTTACGAGACTAGATGCTGGCATTTTACGGCAAATTACAATGTTTACAATTTATCAAATTGCGCGAAATAAACACGCCCTATTTTGGATTGGATCACACGTATTCGAATATGGGGGAAGTATGTACGTTGCGCGTTTTATACAATCGTAAATTAGTACTACGACGAGTGGAGGATGAAGTCATTAAAGAAGGAACGGGGAAAATTAAACTAATTTCAAACAACCTAGCAATCTGTGTAAATGTCACCTGAATTCCTAAATCGCAGATATTATCACAAATTACTTGCCCGTTATCCTACAATACAGGGTTAATAAAAGCACGAAATGTGAATTTCAAAGTAGCAGTAATACGATGAACGATACCAGTCCGGCAAATTGATTGCCCAGCCAAGCATTTTCTTCATATAACTTCTTCGTTATAGACCATAAAGGTAATTGTTTGAAAGATTATTACCTGTTTAAATATAAATGTTGAAACTTACAGTACAGTCGCATACAAAAACTACGTATCCCGCTATCCTGCAGATTTTATCTTTGTATAAAATTCTTATTTCTATTCAATTTACTAATCTACCCAATTTCATATTCAAGTTCCACGCAATATCTCATTCCACTAAATGTGGCAGGTGTGCTTATTAGTAAGCACAACATTTGTCGTCAATTGCTGTGTGTTAAGAATTTATTGGCAAACACAGCGTGGTTTATGTGATTCTTCAGTTTCTATTTCGAAGTACCAGCTTTTGGGCTGGGAATACACATCCTACTAAAAAAGCATGCTTGTTTAAGCTAGAATGCTCTCCGTGTGTTTACATTAGCCAGTTAGTACAATACTTTGAGGTTTCCTTAGATGATCATGCTTAGATTTGAAAACACGGGGGTAGATACAACATTGGCAGTAGCAAGTGTAGTGTTTTAAATAAAGGCGCTTTGTTCTTGTCAATTATTTCATAAGATACACACACATAACAAAAATTCTAGCTTCAAAGTTCTAGTTTTAATCCAACGTTTGTTTTATACTGTGTGTTATTAAAATATCATTTCTTGGTGTATACCGGGTATCTACAGGAAAATGAAAAGAAACTACAAAATAAAATGCAATCCCAGATAACACACGATCTCCAATGGACATCCATTACAGGTCCATAATAAGTCCAAATGTCCATGGACATAAATAGGATATCCATAAGATATGCAGATATGGACTACTTTTGTAATATCCTTTCATGGGCATCCATACGATAACCGAATATCGATATTCTTAGAATATCTATAAACGTGTATGCAATGGACGTCCATCGTACGATAGTCCTATGCATGTTTGTTATTTTTTGTACAATGGATGTCAATTATCACATATTCACATTGGATGTCATCCTTTGACGAACACATGGAATATATGAATTTGAATGGTATATGTGGGTATATCGGACATCCAAATAATAGATCTATTCGCATGTTGCATAATATTGATAATAACATATCGGAAGAACACGTTATGTTGATAGGATGTTGAGTGACGGTTTAATAACCCAATATTTCAATATATTTTAATATCCATAAACGTTTATGCAATGGACGTCCATCGTACGATAGTCCTATGCATGTTTGTTATTTTTTGTACAATGGATGTCCATTATCACATATTCACTGTGGATGTCATCCTTTGACGAACCCTTATGGAATATATGAATTTGAATGGTATGTGTAGGTATATCGGACATCCAAATAGCAGATCTATACGCATGTTGCATAATATTGAGAATAACATATCGGAAGAACACGTTATGTTGATTTAGGATGTTGATGTTATTGACAATTTAATTAATTCCACTTGATGTAACACCGAAAGTGACGGTTTAATAACCCAATATTTCAATATATTTTAATCATTTGCTCCTTTAATGGATCTGAAACGGACATCCTATAAATGAATTTGGTAGAGAATGGCTCTCCGGTGGATATCCAAAAACTTATATAATTTTCTTTAATTTTAAATATTAGCCGGAGTAGTAATGGATTTTGGAAAAAATACAAAATATTCAATATCTCGAATATTTTTCACTTTAGTGTACTTAAGGCATATTTGGCTAAATCTATTGCAAATGATCTCTACTAATAGGTCTTTCAGTATGTAAGTTTACTTACCAGTCACCCTGTATAGTGCAGAGACCCAGAATAACATACATAAGAATAACTCGACGTATGAACCATGCTAAAGGTGAAGCTTATCTGAGAGAAGGTCACGGTCACTTTTGTTTCTTTCTTCCCTGGCAAAAAAGTCTAAACTGGCAGTTTGAATGGTAATTCTAGGTTTAATTCTCGGCTGTTGATGGTATTCATTTCATAGTTTTATATGTGTGCTGTGGTTTATATGTGTGTGTGTGTGTTACTGAAATTTTGTTTATACTTAGTCTATCGTATATACTTCCTTTATCCACTTAGATCTATTTAGTATTTTAGCAAAAATAAAAACTTTCTAACGGTCATAGAGTATGCCTGCGTCTAATTGAATAACAGTGATGATTATTTGCGTCGAAAAATCTTCCTATTCTTCAGTTATGTTCAATGAATCCACAACCCCACCAAAACAGTTTTGGGGTTAAGAATTTTATTTTTTATTTTTCGTTAGATGGTAAACCTATTAACGTGGAAGATTTCACAAGAATAGAAAAACGTCATTATTAGGAAGTTGTTAGATAGATTTTGTTTCTAATTCCTTTTTTTCCTTCTTCTGTTACTCGTTGATTATTTATCGCCACTTACTGAAGCTTTCCAGTTGTTTCCACGTCGGTGAGTTTCACGTCAGCTACCGTAGACTTCACGTGCGTTAACGTATTCTTTACTCCGCCATCGTTGAGACCTCGGTACGTATACTTATGTCGCCAAAAGCAAGAAGAAGAAAAGGCAAGAAACCAACGCCGAAGATGAACTCACAATTGAGCAGATTACGGCAGAAATTGAATTTCTCAAAAAAATTCTCGCCGAGAGACACCGAAACAGAACCGTGGACATGGCACTCGAGATGCCCCTGTCCGACAACCTCTCCGAGAGCGCTTATGCTCAAACCTCGAGCTCCGATACATCCTTCCGATCAATCGAAAAGAGACCAATTTCGCCAATTTCGCCATCTTAAATCGAAGTCGTAGCCCAAATACACTCAACCCCGGGCAAGAAAACAAATCCGCCCCCAAGAAAGAGACGCAACGAGGGTTAAAGTAACCCCTAAAAGAAGAAAGGCCGACACTGACCCAGATAAAATTGAAGTAACGCCGCAGCAACCTGCTGCCTTCGTAGCCATGGAATCACCGCTCTTTCCCACACCCACCGAAGATAGCCAGGATACTGAAAACAACCCAGAGGTCATAACAGAAAAGATTCCCCCTATCGTGACCAGGGACAAGTCCAAATGGAGCGGCGTTTGCTCAGAGCTCCGCCGATCAAAGATCAACTTCTCCAGAGCGCAGAACATCCCTGTAGCAATTAGAGTGTATCCATCCAAAATAGAAGACTTTCGAGCACTCTCAAATTATCTCCGAAAAGCCGATATACCGTTCCATACATAGCAACTTCCCTCAGAAAAGATACTGAATGTAGTCCTACGGGGCGTCCTAACCGAAATCACTGAGAAAGAGATTCACGAAGACCTCGTGTATTAAGGATTTTCACCGGAATAGGTCATCCGAATGACGAAACCAAGAAGCAAGGCGCCAATGCCGCTCGTGTTGGTAAAACTAGACAAAACACAAAAATCCGCTGACTGCAGCGGAAGCCATCCAGCAAACTACAGGGGGTATCTTCACTACCCCAAGCCAAAACCCAATCTCCTAGACGCCACCAAACCTCTTCCTACCCGCAGCTACGCACAAGCTCCAACAACCAACCCCCCCGAGAAGCCGCAGCCGTCCCACCAAGCCAAGAGAAGATTGCAGAACTCAGCGTAATGGAACTTCTCAGCACTATACAAAAAATCTCCACCCGAGTCGGCGATATTGCCAGTGCTATCGCCAACGTTATTACAAAAACCGCCCTGCAAGGATGAATCATCATCAACCACAAAACCACCGCAGGCAAGATAGGCCTACCACAGAGACAAAAAGGCTAAAATGCTCCGCCTTAGAAGAGCGAAGAATTGACCACAGTCCACGTCGATAACCATTTACTGTTCTACCAGACTATAATGTATTACCAAGACTTTGCAATCCTATTTAAATTCACCAACTGACAAAGCAAATAAGGAAAGCAAAATGCACTAGACATATATTTTTTATCGCCAAACAAACTGTTGAATACTGAGAAAATAACCCACTGTTTTCACAAGAGACATTCAATGCACTTTGACCCAGTGATTAAAATATTGGGTTATTAAACCGTCACTTTCGGTGTTATATCAAATGGAATTAATTATATTGTCAATAACATCAACATCCTAATTCAACATATACAACGTGTTCTTCCGATATGTTATTCCCAATATTATGCAACATGCGTATAGGATCAGTTATTTGGGTGTCCGATATACCCACATATACCATTCAAATTCATATATTCCATAAATGTTCGTCAAAGGATAATATCCATAGTGTATGTGTGATAATGGACATCCATTTTACAAAGAATAACAAACATGCATAGGACTATTGTACGATGGACGTCCATTGCACAAACGTTTATGGATATTCTGAGAATATCCATATTCTGATATCGTATGAATGTCCATCAAAGGATATTACAAAAGTCGTCCATATCTGCATATCCTATGGATATCCTAGTAATGTCCATGGACATGTAGTTAAGAATACGATGAATTTTAGAAACGATTTGGATAATCTCAGCGATCTGTATACCTTATTATTTAACATTAACGAAAAGGCTCCACATGTTAATAATCCTGAAACTACTGACTTAAATTCCACTATTATAATTATTGATTCTGACTAGTATCACGTTTAAATTTCCCGCCTACTCCCCAACCTGTTTTACATATTGACTTACCTTAGTAACTTTTCATTTTTTTAATTCCCTCATTTTACATAACCTATCTTTTATGTACTTGGTTTCCATTGCTTTTGGCGATGTAGTCTTTCTTTGATGATCATTCACCGCAATTTTAATCTGTTTTTATTCGTCACAAATTGTGTTTTAATTGTGATGTATCCAAATTAACGGTTTTAGTGTGACTGCTTAATTTTATTACATAATACAAATCAAGGATTATATTACTTTTAATCGCTAGTTTCCTGCTCTAATCGTAAGTTTTTTTTGACGTATTATTGCTGGTTCTATGTATATTATCTTGTAGATTTACCTTCTGATGAAAAATTCAATAAAATTCGAAAGCTTAAGGTTTAGATACATGAGTCTTATTTCTTTATAAAAGATTTTACCATTGATTGCTAACCCCCACTAGTTTAGAATCATCTAAAACTACGTTTAGTAACGTTGTGACAGCCGTTACTTTCCCTCTAACGGAAAGAACAGTATAAATTGAAAACAGCTATTAAAATACGACGTCTATTTCCGCAATAAAGACAGCATGCAAACTACTGAAATTACATTCGAAGTTTATTTTCGCCGACAAATTACAACTCCGAGATACATATCTAAGTTAAAAATTAAACTAGCACGTTCAAAGGCTACAGAAAGCAAGTAGTTTTAATATTCTTGAAGAATAAAAAAGATAGCACAAACAATTCTTATTTCCGTATATTTCGATATGTATGCAAAATATCCTTTAAATTAAATTTTTCCTTTCCTTAAATTAAATTGAAACTCGAGGGAATATTCCTAAATGAAGCTCCTCTATTATGATATAAATTATCATTTTATATTAACAATAACTCTTTTTAAACAAAAAAGGAGCAGTTAAATAATAAGTGGAGTTACGATAAAACTTACCTACTTAGTTGTCTTTTGTATTTTCAATATAATTGTGATGCACATCTTGAATGATGTTACTCATTCCTTTAAATCCATCAAAACATCTAACTTTGCTATCTTTTATAGCGAAGACGATGGAGAGATAAGGTGATAATTCAATTAGAGACGGAGATATCTGTCGGATTTCAGAAAGGCAACATTGAAAGCGATAAAGTAGAAACTTATTAAATTTTAAATTGACCTTTTCGTTTAATAATTAATATTGTTTATGAAAAATAAAAGAGAATCGTATGCTATCCGTACATATTCCCTAGTCCAGTAAAGAACATTCGTATGAGTAGAAAAGACTACGTTTAGCGAAGACGAATCATTGCCTGTTTCCATGCGATAACTGCTGGAGTTCCTCAGGGTTTGTGGTTGGACTCAGAGCTCTTTCTGTTGTTCATGTTTTATCTCTCAAGTTATACAAACTAGTCATGAAAGTGCTCTAATTATGTTGGAGCTCGGAGCAAGTAAAGAAAGAAAGTATTTTTGGAGGATTCTTTGTATTAACGTAGTGGATAAAATCAAATTCAGGTTTTCAAATTGACCTGATCGCGTGATACAAGTGGTGGCAAACAATAATCTTCTGCTGCAAACATTTTATCAATGCGTTTCTTAGTAACAATGTTGCAAGTCTTAGGCAAGTTGCCTTCTGCCCATGAACTCCACTTTATTGATAGAAATAATCAACACAATCCATATCTTGAAGTGATCTTGTTTCTCGTCTATGTAGGTTCTTACCCTGCAAAGTTTAACAATACTACAGTGTATTTTTGCACTACCTAGAATTGACTATAAATCACATTATCCTAGAATCAACTTATTAAGAATTTCTAATCTTAATCACATTTAATGGTATCACATGTTCTTTTAACTAAATTTACAGGTAATTATAACATGAATCGTTTTACACTCCCAGTGGTAAATCATGTAAAAGCATCAATTAAAATTAATTCCCAATTCAAACATGCCCTCGTCGTTTCTACCTTACCATATATTCGTATCCCTTTTATAGTTGAAATCAAATTTAACGATTCAATCGACGTTAGGTAGTGTGATATCCAATACCGCCCCAGAAATAAATAGTCCCTAGATATATTTTCAATTTACGAGCCATTTACGAATATTTAGCAAACAAATTATTCTGCGTACCCTCTAATAATTAAATTATATTACGATGTCACCCTCCTATAATGTTCCGGTTCAATTCTAAGATGATTAAATCTTACTGTAAAGCAAATACGTAGACGTTTCCAATTATCGTACTGTAATCGTAATTGATGAGTATCGTAAGGTATATTATATATAAACTATATAAGAAAATATGGGGTAATAAATATAACTTTTTAATTTATTCGGGACTGAGCTTTTTAACTGTTTCACGCCTTATATTATTCATCCCACTTTTTAATTTAAAAAGCCACTCTCAGCGTTACCATTCTGAAGTTTCAGATTAATTTATGCAACTCTGGCGAATGTTAAGCGGAGGAACCTGTATGTAGGTTAATAGTGTAATTTTCTCTTGTAGTTCTTGCTGAAAGGTCTACGAATACCGAGACGTTTAGTATGAAAGGGGTAGTTTGGTGTAAAATACTGTACTTTATAATAACCACTGCTATCCACTATGCTTAAAAAAGAACGGAACTGGATAGCAAACAAAAATTTGTACGCTTAGCGATTTCACTACCATAAAATCTTCAACTTTATTATACAAATTGGCAAGTATCTAAAAATGACTGCTTTGTAAGTGTTTATTCTATGATGAACATATCATATGTACTGGGTGACCAACTAAGAATGTCCCTCGGCCATATATCAGGAACGGTTTATACTACAGCTTTGGGAAACAAATATTACTAGCTAAAATAACCACGAGAAACATCTGCAAATTATTTAGAAAAGTGTAGGGTGACCGATAGAGGACGTAACTGATCACCAAAAATTTTAATTTTCATTTTATGCAAAATTTACAAACTTAAGGTCTATCATAAATATGAAAATCGGAATCTACTGAAAATTTTGCATATTTTACATTGGATAACTTTTTTATATTTTGCCAAGGGGAGGGGTGAAGGGGAAACTTTGTATTGAAGGAACGCTTTTAACTTCGGTTCTGTTTAAACGAATTTTGCATACTTAGTCTCGGTGAAAACAGCATTAGGTACTCTTCCGATCTATTGCTTACAAATTCCAACCAATCTAATAAGTGACATGCATGCTAGAGGGCGCTGTTTATTTTGTTTCGGGAATTTTGCTTTTTCTCGAAAATATTAAATGGAAACATACATTTTTGACAACAAATTAAAAAAGTAGGCTAAATTACCAACAAATTTGCGAAAACCGGGTATCTTTATCTTTTACGAATCCGAAGATATCTTCAGAAACGTGTGGATGGTAAAAATTTCTTCTATAATTTGAAATTATTTTACTTCCCGTGAACGGAATTTAGCAAATTTGGTCTTATTAGAAAGGATTTTATTGTCCATCTTTCCATTTAAGATTTTCGAGAAAAAGCAAAATTCTCGAAACAATTTAAACAGCGCCCTCTAGCATGAATGTCACTTATTAGATTGGTTCGAATTTGTAAGATTGGAGGAGTAATGCTCTTTTCATCGAAACCAAGTTTGCAAAATTCGGTTCAAACAAACCGGAGTTATAGTATATATATAATACAAAGTTTCCCCTCGTCCTCAACCCTTATTTGGCAAAATACAAAAAAGTTGTCCGATGTAAAATATGCAAAATTTTCAGTAGATTCCGATTTTCATATTTATTCTAGACCTTAAATTGGTAAATTTTGCGTATTGCCTAATTTTTTATACACTTTTATGATTAAAACAATTCTAAGAATTAACATTTAACATTTGTCGCATCTACATATTTAAAATCGCCCTGTACATTTGTTTCATAAAACATGTGTCTAGTTATATCTATGTAGATAACAAAACGATTTTAGTTAAATTAAATTATATCAGTAAACATGCGAAACAAAGTAGAGCAGCCTATACTGAAGAAACTTGCTGAAAATCAATAAAAACATGTTCGCCATATATAACAGACATCAGCTATCGCTGAAGTGGAAGTACATCAGTTTACGATTTAGAACTGTTTTATAATTTGAATCAATTGTTTTAAAATCTCCTATGGATTTTCGAGACGGAAACGAGACCAATATTAAGACGTTAATCGTCATCGAAACGAAATTAGTTTATAAAGACTGTCAAACGGTGGTAAAATTACACACCAACATATAACAAAATTTCTAACCCTCTAGTTCATGATATGAGTGTCCCTCAAGGTAGTTTGTTTGAGGATATTCAGGATTGTCAGTACCACATGTATATGGATGATAAGAAGCTGTATCATTCATTTCCTCTCTCTTAGCTTGATGTAGGTGTTGAGCAAATTAATCGGGAACTAGATAATTTATATCAGAGGGCATCGGGGGATGGACCTGTAGTAATTTTGTAAAAATAAATTGAGAGACGCTGTCACCAGTATAATAGCCATCCGTTTAAATAACGATATCAAATCAATCATAAAGTCAGCAAGAAATGTATCTCTTATTATTGACAATAAATTGCGTTTCAAGCAGAATGTGTCTTCATTTATTGAAAAAGCATTCGGAAATTTGAAGGTACTTTTTGGGAACAGAGAATAACGTCTGCTGTTAAAGTTAAAAGAAAATGCGGTGTAATTCCCTAGTTTTATCAAAATTCAATTTTTGTAACGCGGTTTATGGTCCTTGTTTGGACTCAATAATTGACGCGCCTATGATTCAGAAGGTGCAGAGTGCTTGTCTTAGATTCATTTATGATATCGGGTGAAAAAATTGAATTTCATATATGTACACTAAAGTGTGCTGATTGGTTAAGCATGGGTTCAATTCGCAAGATGTACTCATCTTTGAGGGCTGACGTTCACAGTTTAAATATTGGGTTTAAGGGAACCTTGACTTCGTCTCTCCATAGCACTGCTCTCTTTACGAGCGTTCATTTTCGTCTAATATTCCACAAATATGGAATTACATTCATGACGGGTATAAGTCATCTGCTGTTGATGGATTCAGGAGTCGATGCGATCTGCTCTTATGGAAAACTGACTGTTTCGGTAACAAAACTAACACATCCACATCGCTTACCTTTAATTTTTGCTTACGAGTGGTGATTTTAAAGGTTCAATAAAATAACAATCCCATAAAAATTTTATAAATTCTCCATTACAATAATAATAATATTCATTTATATGTCTAACTGTTAAACGCTTGAGGTAGAAACTAAAACACAACGACTATGACGTCTTTCGTTACATACAGAAAAACCGCCGAAAAGGAAAAATTCTCTGTATTATTTCTAGACCTGTTCATTTATTATTTCGTTCTCCACCCGGGGCACTCACAAAAATGATAAACGAGTATAATTTAACGGACGCGAGAACGATTTCTTTTCTTTCATTTTCTTACATAAAATAGCCTGCTAGTAGAGAATATTTTCACAGTTTCGTCTTTTCCGTTGGTTGGCGGCTAACGCCAGTGGCGTAGGTGACATTAGAAACTGCCCATGCGATACTAATGTAACAAATTGCTACAAGCCTTTGTTCTGCATTATTATTTTCTTTTTATATCTTAAACAAATTTCGAGTGGATGGTATTTTTTAGTTTATAATTCTTTCAATATATTGTTATATGATTCTGTCTCTACCTTATTTGTTAAATTAGAACATGACACTGTCAGAACTCTAAAAACTTTTTATTTATGTTATTTTTTATTGGAGAAGTAGTAGTAATGAGCAAAGATAATAAGAGCAATTTTGAGCCTTAACTCGCTTATTTTAAATGGATATGCTTTTTTTACAAGATTTACAATCTAAATATTTAACATTACGATTTTAGATAAGTTTGTCACCTCCGATTAAGTTTTTTTAACTTCATAGGACTTGGGAGGACATATAACCTACAACGATTTTATTCTATCATAAACAAATAATAAAGAAGTTACATTCAGGGGTTGTAATGGTAGAAATATTCAAACAAAAATGACACATTTATAAAGCACAAAATAGTGAAAATAGTCACGAATACAATAATGTTACTAAGGAACAAATAATTAGTTTGGTTTTTATTCAATTATATTCTCAGTCGCTCTAATTTCTGTCTTTAGTTCTTCTAATTCCAATTTTATCGTTCGTTACGCCACTGACTACAACTGTCGAGCTGGTGCCGGCAGCTGGTTGAATCGAACAAGTTATAACTGAAACGAGAAGAATGATGTCTCTCCCCATATTTCCACCAATTTCGCCTCATCGCTCTACCGTCATGTTTACTTTAGATAAGACGAACATCTACTGTCAACGCCAACTTTGCAGTATTTCATTCAGCGGGGCAAGAATTTTTCCTCCGGCCAACGCGTCAACACGATGTTAGTTTTAATTTGAGTCAAATTCGAGTTGTGACAAATTATCGAATAATTGAAATCGAAAAATATTTACGGTTAATCTATATAGTTGACCTAGCTGTCATTGTCTCCGTTCGTTAGGTGTGCTTCGCTGGGTAATGTTCTATGACATAAAAATAGAAGGATTTTAATAATTGCCAAAAGATATATAGTCTTGACGGAAATGTTTAGCGCTACAACGTCAGTGGATGTTTTATATTAATGTTTATTTTACCCTCACTATTATTAGATTGTATTTAATAAAAGAAGGTGAAATGTGCGATTCAGAAATTAGTACCAGCTTTCTTAGTTTGTTCACCTTCTCTTCTCTTATTGTCGCTTTGCGTCGTTCTATAATGAGTTTGCTATCTTGTCTTGTTAGATTATTTCTACCTCCATTACTCTCACGATTAAAAAAATTAACGTTTTAAACTGCGTATCTGTAATAGTTTCGGTCTTGCATTCCCTTACATGCACACTGAGGAAAAGAAATGCATTGATTCAACAAAAAAATGTAAAATCCAAGAACAATTTTCGTTTAAATACGGCGAACAGGTTTTTTTGTTGAATCAATCGAAAATTTTTCTGAGTGCAAGTTTCGCATGACAAAATGACAACCTCTATCCTAAAATTCACCAAACAAACACCAAATAGATACACCAAATTTAAGAAGCCTATATACCAGGCGATAAAATCTCCCTAAATAATTGAAATATTTTTGATTTCCCAACTTCTTGTAACCGCTCTTCACATTAATGACATGTAAACATTGATGATAGGAAACTCCATGGGAATAGTTCAATTTGTTTTTATGTCATGTAATATAAAATTAATTACGAGTACACTTTCCCAGTTTCATAACCGTTACTAATAACAACAGAGGATTAAGTGACCCAGCACCCTAAGACCCATCCTAAACAATCTAAATTTAAATCCAATAACAAATTCTATCAATAAAGCTGAACCCGAACAACCTCCTAAGGGTCGTAATAACTTATTATTAAATTATTATTTTCCATCTTATCGACATTCCGTTGGTAATCCCTAAATTTTGCGGTGGGTCACTAAAACTCGGCTCTTATCCTATTAAAGAAATAGTTGGATGGACATTTATGAAACATTCCAGCAATGGGGTTTAAAAAATCTTCCCAATCTCGGATTCTAAAAGGACATTTTATGAAAAGGTCTTTTTCGGGTCCAACAACTTTTAATGTAGAAGAACCTAAAACGATTGTAAATCGCTACTTTGCCTAATATCTGGTTCAAAATACGATTCTTTTCTATTTCACGCCGGTTTCTCGTTTTCTCCACGTTTAACTTTTGTTAACAGCCGGATTCTCTGAAGACCGTCCGTTAAATTTACGGAAAAAGAAGGAGTTCGTACACTTTCCTTCTATTATTAGTTCATATCTTTTCCGGACACATGCACCTATCAAGGAACATCTTCGCAGACGGACTAAAAGAGGTAGAGGAACTGTGGGGAATACGTGATGCGTACCACGGTCCCCGTGCGAACGCCAAGAACTGTCGCTCAGTCCGCTGGTGCGGTGTCTGCATTCAGAGCTGAAATTGAATTTACGTGCGAGCTCCTTCCACACAAAGGATTTGCCGGATTTGCGTCGTTTCTGGATTTTCTCCCAGTGCTGATGTTGAGATATGAAAGAAAAGCGTTCCCGAAAAAGAGGAGGTTATGCGTTGTAATCTCTTCGACGTTTGTGTACGTACATGTTGGACTATGTAAATCGAAAAGGGGATGCACATATATGTTTTTGAAGATACGTGTTTACTGTATATCAGATTAGGGGGATATTCAACAGAACCATGAGAATAAAAACGGGATAAAAATTATAAATAAAAATGATTAAAAAATCTATTATAAGTTAGTAAGAAGTGGTACATTATTTTTTGCACATATGTTTAACAATATTGAGAATACAATATTCAAGTTGCAGATCTCTCTTTAGCGTCGAAATTTAATACCATCCCAAATTTACCATATTCTAAAATAATACATATATCTTATTTATTCTAAATAAGTATATGACCGGCGACTAAAGAAATATATCAAGCCAGGCAAAGTAAATGTGAATTCTAAGGGTAAGTTCATAGTGATGCGACGAAGCAAGCAACGAGCGACTAGACTAGAGTAGCGACGAAAACAAAAACCTACAGTCCCAGCTTAACATTTATACTTATCATTATGAACGTATCCTAAAACAACAAGTCATCTCACCTTGTTTCTTTTCGTTTGCCTATCTAACGATTGCAGAATATTGTTTTTAACTGTTTCCAAATTAAAATAAGCTGCATTGCTTAACTGACTACCAGCAACTATTGCTGCGTAATTTGTGTGTGTTAAAATTGTTTAATGACCTTGTTACAAAAGTATTACGCCATTTATAGCGCTGCGCAGTTAATCATTTTCCTCTCAACAGCGAACGTTAGATTGATCAGTATACAATTTTTCGAGAGAAATGTCAGCGTCACCTCGCAGAATTGAATCCTGCATACCGACGATTCTTCACTGGACAGCTGCCTAACCATTGAGGCTATCGACCAGTTTTTATACTTCTTTTTTATAATCTAATTGAACTTTCAAAGTTTTTTTGTCCTTTGGGACACACCAAAATACATACATTTTAAACTTCCACGTGAACTCTACATGTGATTTTTTATGTTCTAAAATCTAGAACCATATCTTATCTGCGGAATATTAGAGGATATGACACAATGAATACAATACCACTGGCTTAGATAATGGAGTTGCAGTGGTTATGCATATAGGCAGAATTGTAATCTAGAGTATTCTTTGACAATTTTTTTTTGATAATGAACACAAAAGTAACGAAGCGAAAAGGAACAGTCCTAGACGAATTGAAAGACGATGAAGTCAGAAATTGGAAGCTCTGGCTACAAATTGAGAAAAATCAAAAATGGTCGTGGGCACCGTAAAAGATAGGAAAGGATCAAACCTAGAAGCAATAGAACTTCAGAACCTGCTACACTGTTCTATTATTATCAATAATATCGTTCCTTAAATTGTTTAGACTGTTGGTCCATTAGTTACACAAGTTTTTAAGTGGAACCATAAAAATATTGTAATGTTATTATACATTTATTCACAACTCCATTTATCATTTGACAGATGAGCATCCAGCTAGGTAATCTAAAACATTAAAAGCACTAAATTAATGTTATATTTATGAAACAACAACCAGCTAGCTGATCTGTGTATTTTTTCTTTTATTCAATTTAATTCAGTTTTATAAAAGTACGTAACAGGAACACGATTGCACACATGCGAAGTATTTTACTAAATTCATACATTTAAATTTAATTCAACACTATCCAATGATAGAGAATGTTAAACTCTTCATCATCGATATTTTCTTCGCATATGTACGAGTCGATGTCATGTTTTGGCTCAGTAGCCATCTGACGTAGAAGGGGGGTGTTGGTTAGCAGAGATCTTATTATAAGTCCAGCCAACGACAAGGACAGAAAGATACCAAATTCACCACAATATGTTCAATTGTATGTTTTAAGGTAATTAATTAATTTTATATCATTTCATTTGTACACAAATACACATAAATATTATAACAAAAATTACACCATTAATTCCACACACAAAAGAAGAAAAACCACGCAGTTGGGGGCATTTTAAAGAAGAAAAAGTAGGTGATAATTAAAATTAACAACTTTACAGTGACCCTGTATAACACGATTTTTGACCGGACCTGTAGGAAATTAATCCAACAATGATCGTTAATTTTCGTTATTGACATTAGTCTATCGAACTGTATTTCTGAGGAGATTTGGAGGCAATTGAAAATCATTTATTTAAAGCCGCGCAATAGCAACAAACGGTCTCTTTTCCATATATAGTCGAACAGAAGATTGCTCTACGTAAAATTTTATTTAATAGCCACGGTGCACCGTTGAGCTCAAATAACTAGTCATCTTCGAATAAAAGTATTTTAAACATCAAAATTTCCCTGAATTTCACGTCCAGGCGCTCGAAGAACTCGAAATCTCACACAGACACATAATCACACATTTAATTTTAATTAATTTTAAGTTCTAAGAATTTAAGAAAATATTTTTTTTATGATAAATAAGTCCAAAATAATATTTAAAGTAAATTAAAAAAATATATGAAAAGAATATTAAGTAAAAAGGTAAAAAGTTCAATTTTTATGTTCTCTACACTTGCTGTAGAGTTAAGAATTCGCAAACCCCTGAGATTATTTTTTTAAACCATTATTTTAATTTAAGAAGAGTGTAGCCCAAATTTTCTTAATCTTATTATTAAATCAAATTTCACATTACAATATATTCAACGGATCCAGAGTACAAAGTTCATAGTCGGAAGGAAAACGTGTGTTTATTTCGATCTACAAATTTCACTCAATTTTCGCGAAAACGGTGAACTGTTATTATAGTGATACAACTCATTTTAAAATACAAACGAATCGGGAATAAATGAAAAGTAAATAAGCCACAAGGACATACGGTAACGTTTTAAATATTATAGTTAAAATAGTCATTGATTAATATTTAACCACATGTATGCGCGCGACCATACTGTTAGTGTTGGACTTTGACCGGAGCATTATACCGCGAAATACGAACTATACAGCGACAGAAACCGCACGCTATACGCAGTGAAGCCAGGACGGCCCCGATTCTGTCGGCCGAAAAATAGTGCGTGCTCGATGTCCAGTGGCGGGGATCGTTCGCAGAAATCAAGAGCAGTAGAAAGTAGACAGAGGGGCGCTACTGTCGGTTCAATTGAAGATTACATCAAAAGAAAACGAACCGAAATAGAAACCGACAAAGAAGACTGCCAAGCTGTCAAGACATTTCGCTGGGAAGACACGCACTCAGAACAACTAGTGGTAACAAATAGTGTAAATATGGACGAAATTAGAAAATTAATAACTAACATGTCGGAACAACTAAAAGGCGAGATTAGATGTAATTTTGAGCAGCTTAAGAAGAATAGCGAAGATATCCAAGCATTAAGAGAGGAAATGCAGAGGCGGGAAGAAGAATGGCGGAAAGAGAAAGAACAATGGACTAGCGAAAGAAAAAAGCTACAACAAAGAATAGACATTCTGGAGAACAAAATCGAACGGAATGAACGATATGAAAAGAAAAATAATATTATCGTGAGAGGTGTGTCTATTCCTGATAATACAGAGGATGCAAAAAAAACGTTGGAGGGTTTTATCTTCGATCATCTGCAAATTACCTCATCTGTAGTGGAGATTCGTAAACTGGGAAAGGGCACACTAGTAATGGCAAAACTCAGTTCTTTTGCAAACAAACTGGAAATATTTAAGAACAAACGAAAACTTTCCGGTAAAAACATATACATAGACAATGACTATACCTTACGTGAACAAAGGATCCAGCGGGAAATTAGAAAGAAAGCAAAGGAGGAAAAAGACAGGGGTCAAACCACAAAAATAGCTTACCAAAAATTGATGGTAGGAAATCAGTGGTTTTCCTGGGACCACACTGAAGACAAGCTAAAACCAAAAAACTAAGAAATATCTCGCCAAGTAAAGAGCCTTCGATTCAGGCAACAGAATATGGCAAACAAAACACGGAAAATCAATTTGAAACGTCTATAGCTCGCTCAAATGAACCTACAATTACTGGAATTAAATTTTGTTTTTGGAATATTAATGGAATTAGAAATATTTTTTGTTTTGAAAGAGATATAATTAGTTGGATTGAACGAATGGATATAATCTGTATCTCCGAAACATGGTTGACAGAAGACTCTATAGATCTCCCGAATTATTTTGCGCAATACAATTTTATCTTGTCCCCCGCTATTAAGGAAAAAAGCTGGGGAAGAGCCAGTGGTGGGCTTGCTATACTATATAAAAATTTATTTAATATTATTGTAATCGAACGAACTAATTTATGGATTATTTGTCACTTGATGTGTAAGAATGAGAACTACATGCTTATGATAAACTATTGGAAACCAACCGCAGACACAGACTTTTGTATTGAGATGCTACGAGATTCGCTAACAAACATATTTGAGAACTATTCACAATATAAATGGATTATTGGAGGTGATTTCAATGCTAGAGTGGGCAATAGTAACCAGTTAGAGGACCACTTTCAATATCCTGGTCTGTTTCACGAAAGAACGGCAAGAGACAATGCTATAAACGGTAGAGGTAGAAAATTGATTGAAACCATGGAATTCTTTGGGTTTGTTTTGGTTAACGGTAGAACGCCTGGCGACTCACCGGGGAGTTTACCTTCATGACAACACTAGGATGTAGTACCATAGATCTTATATTTGTGAATTATGAATGCTGTCGCACAGTTAGAGATATGGAAGTTTCGAATACACTGCACCCCTCACCACATATGCCAATAGTCCTTAATGTTTGCACAAATGTACGACAAAGAGAATTTCGACAGATTAGACGTGGTCAGTGTAGCACCCGCCTTAGATGGTCGCCAGATAGGGCTAACGACGTGAGTTCCTTTCTTGAACATTCGGGTAGACTGTATACTAACAGTGAAAATGTAGATATTCTTAGCAATACCATAGTGAGTGTTATGTGGGAAGCGGCGTATGTGAGCGGCCTAGTAAAAACTACATTTACACATGAAACAGCTGTAAGTTTAAAGAAGAACAACGTGTGGTATGACAGGAGCTGTTTAGAAGGAAAAAGAGAGTGCAGAAATCTCTTGAGAAAATACAAACAAAACAGAACAGACGAATCATTGCGAAGCTACCTTAGCCATAAGAAGGTGTATTTGCAATTGATCAAAGACAAAAAGAGCTCATACTATAAAAGTATGTATGACTCGTTATTACAGGTTCAAAATTCAAAAACATTTTGGGGCACAATTAAACAATTTACAAGCCGACACAGACCTGAAAATCCTATCTCGGCGGGAGAATGGTTTGAGTTTTTGAGGGATTTATATGGCAACAGGCTTTTGGACGAAACCCAATACATTTCAGTACTGGACCCTACCCTAGACGCCGACGTGACAATTAAGGAAGTTCTAGCAAGTATAGGGAAACTCAAGTTAAATAAGGCTCCAGGACCGGATGGACTACCAGCAGAGTTTTTTAAGATCCTTCCCGACTCTTGGCTCCATTTCCTACAACATCTGTTCAACGAAATTTTTAGAAAGGAAACAATTCCAGTAACTTGGTGCAATATTAGTATGCATATGATACACAAGAAAGGTAACAGGGCGGATCCTCACAATTATCGCAGTATATCAGTGATTAACGTAATCACAAAGATATTTACAACAATTTTGTATGATCGCTTGAGCCGCTGGTGTAGCACACATGACATTCTTCCAGAAGAACAAGCCGGATTTAGGGCAAATCGTGGATGTCAAGATAACCTGTTCACTCTGTCAGCAGTTATAGCACTTAATATTTACAAAACCTCCTCGTATCTCTATGGAATATTCATAGATTTCAAGAGAGCTTTTGACTTAGTAAACCACTCAAAGCTATGGAATAAACTATACCGCATAGGAGTAAGTGGAAAAGTAATCCGGTTACTGAAGACGTTATACGACCAAGCGGTCATAAAAGTTAATGTGAACTCGCAACAAACGGAAAACATAGAACTAACTAGAGGGGTGATGCAGGGTGACTGCCTCTCACCGCTCCTGTTCTCAATTTTTCTGTCAGACATCATCTCCTACTTTAAACTAAAACACCTTGACGGAGTAAAAGTCAGCAGCACAAGATCTTTGTTGCTGTTGCTGTACGCAGACGATGCTGTTCTTTTTGCGAATTCGCCTGTAGATGGCAGCCGAAAGTTGGAAGTGCTAAGAGCATACTGCCATGAAAATGACCTGAATTTAAACACGGAGAAAACTTGCGTTGTTCCCTTCCATTTAGGTAGACACAAACAGCATATGGGCAACTTCGTGTATGACGGAACCGCTCTGCAATATAAGCAGCAGTACACATACCTAGGAGTTCCGTTCTCCAGGACTGGTTCGTTTAGAGAGGCTACTAATCACTTTCTGCAAAGGTCAACAGTCGCGAGTGGCAGAGTTTTAGATCTATTAAGAAAATCAAAATCAGAAACTTTCAACGTTAAAAACAAACTGTTTGATTCAATAGCTACGGCAACGCTGTTATACGGAAGTGAGGTGTGGTCTCTTAACTACTTGGAAGACATTGAAAAGGCTCAGGTTAGATTTTTTAAACAGCTGTTCCATTGGCCTATTAACACCCCAAACTATATAGTACGCATGGAAACAGGGCGTACTCCTGTAAAAATCCTCGCAATGAAAAGAGCCTACGGATGGTGGAAGAAAATGTTAGAAATGTCCGAAGATCGGCTCCCGAGGCAGTGCTATAATGCCCTCGTCGCTCTGGACAAGTCCCCAAATAACAGAAGGACCATTAACTGGGTTACCCTCTTTAAAGAACTTTTCGGAGCAATAGGCGAATACCAGTGCTGGAACCCATTCTCAACTGCAAATGAAGCTAAAAGAAATGAAATGGATGTATTTGAAAAATGGACCAATAATGCAATAAGCAGGGACATAGACGCGGCAGTGACATCGCGCTTCTCCCCTTTATACCGTCAAATAAGTGCTTTGGCCTTGGGTGAAACATACTTGAATCTACGTTCTCCAATAAAAAGATTACGAGTGGTAAGTCAGATTCGAGTGTCAAACAAAGACTTTATTAAACTATTCATCAACGGAATCGCGTATAAAATTGATTGTGGTAGCCTGTGCACGTGTTGTAACCTAAATGAATTTGAAACTCTAGACCATTTTGTTGTAACATGTCCTATTTACAAACCGCTTAGAGCGCAATATTTGAGAAAAATTGATCCTGTACTAAATATTGTAAATTTATTGACTGTAAAAGATGTCGAACACTTAAGGTTTCTTAGTTTTTACATAGAAGGTGCACTTAAAATACTTGCATTCATACATAACGAGTAGTTGTTGATTTTCTTATGTATCTTATTGGATGTACACTTATACTTTCTATATATTAGGCATTAATATAAAACTTATGATATACCTCATGTGAAAGCATGCGAGCTTTGTACCCTATTTGTAAAGTTTTCTTCTATGCAAATAAACCACTATTATTATTATTATTATTATTATTATATTCAACGGATCCAGATCTGAGATATATAGGGTGCTTCATTAATTATGGGATATATTTGAACTGGAGATACTGCGTGTCAAATAATGACCATTGACCAAAACTAGTCTTATTCAAGATCCCACCGTTTTCAAGATGAAGGTCTTCAAAGTTCCAGAAAAAAAATCGTTTCTTCCATCTTTAAGCTAATCTACTTGCACGATGAAAATAAAATTTGGCATGGCGATTTAGTATTATTAGATGCTTCTTATGGTGGAATTTTCCGAAATTAGCTAAATTACAGCAAAGAGAAAAAATATCCCTTTGTGTTAACATCAATAAAATTTTTTTGTTTTTTGATTTACAAGCTGCGAAATTCTTATAGAAACTTCGTATAGTGCTTTATATGCTTTATTTTTTTTTCTGGAACTTTGAAGACCTTCATCTCGAAAGCGGTGCGATTTTGAATAAGACTATTTTTGGTCATTGGTCACTATTTTACACATAGTATCTCTCTATGCACCCTGTATATCTTATCCTTTAAATATATTTTTATGGTTCCACTTAAAAGCTCGACCAACAGTCTAAACCATTTAAGAAACGATATTAGTTCAAATATTTCCTCTCAGGTTTGCTCTTCAGCAATTAGGTATCTGCGATTCAATAAAAAGCTTCTATACAGACGATAGATTAAGCACTTCAATATGAAAATCGCATCAGCTTTTTAAAATTTCCACCAGTGCGATTCAAGAATTAACTCCATGCCATGTGATCTCCTTCATTGACGTGTTAACGCGTTATTAGTAGAAACACTATTGAAAAACACAAATGCATTTAGGCAAAAAAATGAAATAAAAATAAGTGTGACAATGTACTGTTAATACGATAACTGAAAAAAACTCATTTAAGATTGAGTGGTGAAGATTTTCAGCAGTTGCAGTCGCAATTGAAAATAATTTCAATTTAAATACAATGCGTCCATTGTCTGCCTCGAGGTTAATTGCTGTTATAAACGCAATGCAAATTAAGCCGAATCGGAGACGGATAGCAGCCACTGCATGGTAGTGCAATAAGTTGTCGACAATCTAATTTAAGCGACTGTTCGTGTATTTCAATTGAGGACATACATATAGGATATAGTACCTACTACTCGTATATCCTGACGTACTTGTACTACTACAGTTGAATATATGTATTTGAGGAGTAAGAGAGATGACATTACGGTCTAGAAATTAATTACTATCTATAAACACGCTAATATAGCTCCTTTGTTCCTTGTTCGTTTCAAAATTATCTCATGTACCGTTTCAATTCGTCTATTAAGGCAAGCCAAGACAAAAGGAAAAGGTAGGTAAGGAGAGACGTCTACTATATCTCAATGATACTGAATTGTATAAAGTTATTGTTAACATCATTATTTGTACGATAGGTAACGGCGATTTAGTTCAATTACATTTTTTTTATACTTTCGTTCTATTTATTCTTTTGTTTTAATCTAAAGGATCATGTTGTTTTATGTTATGTACTTTTCGTTTCAATACTTTATTACACCCTTATGGACCTTGTTTCGTGTCAGCCAACTATTATTATAATTCATCTTCTTAAAAATAAATTTTAGTGGGACATTATTTTCGAAACAATCTGTACCATGCATTATATCGATCAAAGAAAAGAAAATTATAAAACTATATATTCTTGTTCAAAGTAGACTAATGGCTGTTTTTGTTTACAGGTAACGTCTTTGTGATAGCGGCCATATTGCTGAAAGGAATCTACAAAACGTAGCGAACTATCTGATTCTCTCATTAGCTGTAGCAGATTTACTGGTCGCATGTCTAGTGATGCCCCTGGGTGCGGTTTACGAAGTTAGCAACGAATGGATGCTGGGGCCTGAGCTCTGTGATATGTGGACGTCCAGTGACGTTCTTTGTTGTACTGCTTCCATACTCCACCTAGTTGCTATCGCTTTAGATAGGTAAGCACAATATTAGCAATATTATACACATACAACTGCAATTGAGATTAATAAGCAAAAAACTGTGTTTGATATCTTAATTTGTATAACAAAAGGTGTCCTAAAAACTGTACTTTAGACTTTAGTAGTTCTTTGGTTATGCTCCATAGAGAGTTGATTGAAAATTTAAAATCATTCGACTGCGATCACTAGCATTTTATGTCATTATTGCTCGTGCAACAAAAAAAATTAGATCGGATTCTGTCAACTAATTAAATTACGTTTTTTTTTTTAATATAGAAAATTATTAATTTTTATATTAAAATCAATCTCCTATACTATATATTGATAAACAATTGTAAAGGAGTAAATGAAATAGAGATAATTAATATGTAAATTCATGCCGTTAGTAGCTGTAGTTTGCTAATTTGATTTTAAATTGCCCCTCGTGTACAAAAACAAGGTCTAATTAAAATGCAATTATATTAATGAGATTAACGGTAAGTTCCAACTTGCAAAACAATGCGTATAAATTTCTTAATCCCACTTTAATTTGGGGTATTATACGGAAGCCCATTAGGTACTTATCCTCCATTACACGCTCAAAAGAAACCCTTACGAATGTTTCGTGTGTGTAGTATCCCAAAGTTAAATGTAATTCGGTCTTTTATTTAACTTAACAGACATTTTAATACTAAAACTGGTTCTCTGGTACAAACATAGATATCTCTTCGCGAAACAAAACTGATTAACTAAAATAGAATTAAACAATTTCTAATATTAGAATGCATTTAGAAACACTTTAATACCTGTGTAATTTATAGTATTCTACGAACACAGCACGAAAAATATCAGAATTCTATTTTTATTCTTTCCTTCTCTCCAGATTCTCTATTTCATTGTTCTTTTCGAGGCAGAAAGATCGCAAATTTTCTAAATCTGGATATTATATCCAATATTAGCCAATTCCTACGGCCAGAACAATAAGTTGAGGCATTGACTGTGATCAGTCCAACGAGGCAGGCTTGGTGAGCGGATTTTTAATTTACTCGGGTCTTAAATTTCGTGTTGCCGGCCTGAATTTACTTTTTCGAATAAGGTAATTTCGGCGCAGATGTTGTCCGTCCACCACTGAAAAAAAAACTGTATATATTAGCATAGAAATTGCGGCCATCCGGCAAAGGAATAAAACACGATGAAAAGAAATTAAATAACCCTAAATTACAATTGGGTTGACGTTCGAATCAAATTTAAATGATTAAGTTTAATTTTATTGGTCCTCCTTAAACGAAAAAGGAATAACAAACGGATATGGAAGGGTCCTAAATTGGATTGTGGTAATTGTATATATACAGAACTAAAAATAATGTAAATTGTTACAATTGTCCTTAAATAAATAAGATGAAATGGGAAAGGTTGCGGAGTCGTAAAATTTAGTTGTTAAATATTTTCATGCATGAAAAATGTGAATTTATATCTTGAAAGTGGACAAAATATTAAACTAGAGATAATAGGTTCAGTCTTAAACTATCATCAATTAAGATTAAAACCTCACTTGATAAAATGTTCGTTAGATCTCTGAAACTCAATTACGTAGCTTTATATCAAAGGTAACAGTATTGTACACACTGTCTTACTTCCGGTAATGGCCAAGAAGTTAATTGCTTGCAGTTAGATAATTGGCTTACTTTACGATTAGTTGCAATAAGTGGAGTTTACTATTGAGCAACGCCTCATTCAATTTATAAATTCTATCGCATTACTACGAAGAAGCAAACTTTTTACACAATACTCCTAATCTTACAAATACAATTAAAATATTTTTATTATTTCAGGAATGCGTTCTTTTAAGTTAATTGCAACAGATATTGACCTTAATTTGGTTCTATCAAACTAACTTTGCACTGCGCATAGAAAAAAACACAACATACTTGTTTTTGCATGTGCAAACTTGTACCTCAACTACAACTACAACCTCGTTAGACTTTATATCTCGGTACCTATTAGAGAGAATAATTTATGTAGTCTGTTTTTAGAATTTATATGCACTAGGAAATGACAACCCACAGGAAAGCAAATAGCCTGTATTACATTAATATTAAATTTGCTGTAGATCTTTCTCCATAATAAGGTATATGAATGTTGAATGAAATAAATAGTACTTCCTTATTGTATTTAATTCTTAACTGTACATAAATTACTTCATTAGCCACCGAAGAAGCCTACAATTAGGCGAAACTAGTCTGGAAGATACAATTTAAATAAATACAATAAGGAAGTACTATTTATCTCATTCAACAAAATATTAAATTTGTTTCGAATTTAAATACCAATAGGTATTCTGGGGTAGATGTCTTGGCAGATGTACCAGTAATACTGTTTCTAGAGTTTTAAATAAACACACAACTACAAAAATCGATTACATTAAATTGGATTTCTACTTTGTTCAACTAAATAAATACCTAAACATATCAAATAACTATTCATTTATAGATGGACTATATACTTGTAAACTGGTTTCCGAACTCTGTTAGCTTTATTTTCAAATAATCGTCCAGATTGATATAAAATAATGATATTATAGACTGTGTTTCTATCTGCGATACAGTTTTCTAATAAAATAATACAATGAATGTATTATCTTCTACGTACATAACAGATGAAACTTTCTCGCAACTGTTGGTCTGTAGTGTGCCATTTATTCTGACCCAATTCCAATTAGCTATATACCTATATATTATACATAACATTGTATGCGTGGTATTCTCATTGTTCAACGAATAGCAAACATGTGCAAAAATTCTCATCTAAATTCCACCATTCCCTTCTATTTTGATATATTCAATTAAATTGAAACCCACTTACTAAATTGCGCTTCTCATTCTATTATTATTATTCGGGTTTCCTGTTCAACTGACCGCCACCGTACCGCTTCAGCAAACGCTACTTCGGATTCCTTCACTCTCCAACAACAGTTCCAGTACCGACCAGAGCGCCGCATTTAGTTTCACGATTTTGCAGAATTGTCCGAGCGGTTGAATTTAAAGTACCGGATAGAAGAACACATTTATTGCGTTAAATTGGCGGGGTTGCTTAACAGGCAACGGTCAGCAACTCTACCTCAGCTGTAAATTGAAGAGGGTCGTTAAATATTCATACATAGTGCGGATGCCAGTGTAAACGCGAAACTGTTTTTATTTTATAATACCTATTTAAGTACTCAATTTAATATTTCAACGACTTCTAGTATTACACCAGAAAAGCGGTTGTAAGAGTAGGAATAAAAGAATGTTTTTAAAAATTTTTGTGGAAATTTTTAAATATGTCCGCTAAATGTCTAGTCCCTTTTCCTTCTGTAGATAATCTGTAAACCGGTGGTGATACAAAAGCGTAAATAATTTCGGCAATAAGACCAGTTGACACTATCCCTAACTAGAAGTTTTCAGAATTGTAGGATTTCATGGACATCGAAAAGGTCTAACGAACCAATTTCGTGAATAACACTGTATACATACATTAAAAAGAAAAACTGATAAATGTAAAGATAAAAATAAACGTAGTGAAAATACAAAATGTAAAACGCAAACCACAAAATACTCAAAGTACCTATATACATAAATATAGTAAAATGTCATAATAAATGTCATTTCAAAATTTCTCGGCAGTTTCTCTAACATATAAGTACAGCTCATAAATAAAAATGCAAGGCAACGTGAGAATCTAACTTAAAAATTCCTTACAAAGTGTTGCAAGACCAATTCCTACCATTATGTGAATTTCGTATGTTAAATATTACATTTGAGTCTGAAACAATACACCAAGCTAACAACCCATGCGAAACCAAGGAGTGAAAATAGGAGTACTAATGCATTATTAGATTATCTAGACGCGATTGATCTCTTAATCTACTCAACATAAAGCAGGCAATGTTAATTTTTTTACGCAATACATCAATATGATCACTTCCACTGCTTAGCAATAAAAAAAGCACAGTTCGGTACCATCTTACACTTTTCCCAGCCCCAAAATATCTTCCTCTCATTGATCTACTTGATCGATATCGCTTTTTGTAAAATTATATAAAATAATAATCGAAGGTTTTTTGCATCCCCTGTATCCTAGTTCATCTCATTACCGTGATGTATTGAGGGCATCTTTTTTGGGATATATGATTGCAAAGTTAGAACAGTTTTGAATTCTAGTAAGATTGAACATCTTCCTCTGCCTGCAATACTTCAAATTTAAGTGGAATAGGTTTCGCCACATGCTTGACCCGTGATGCTATTATCAACATAATATAGACATTCTGGTTGTTTGCCGGCAGATATTTCCATATTCTACGTGTAGTAAGTCTTTGAATCTCGGAACAAGGTCTGCTTGACTTAGATACCGGGTCGTGAAGGGATCGATGGCAACGCAAGGGCTGACGAACTCGAAAAGAGGGGGTCAGAGATGGAAATGTACAGCCCAGAACCTTTAAGACAAAAGGCCCGGAGATACATAGGCGACTAGGTCCGTACGAAACAGGAAGAATACTGGAGTACTATACCCGGTATAAGCCATGGAAAAACCTTCATAGGGAAACCATGTACGAAGAGAGCTAGAGACATGCTACAGCTTAGCAGGAAACAGCACTGTATTTTTACGGACCTAATGACTAGACATGCTGCGGCGAAAGAACACCTACACAAAATCGGAGTGTTAGACGGGGACACAAAGTGTAGATTTTGCGAGATAGAACCGGAGACAGTCTACTATACGATTGCGAGGTACTAGATCGCAGAAGGCAAAACTTATTTGGGAGAACGAAAGGAGAGGAGGAACGGAGATCCAGAGACATACCTTACCCACTCGGTTAGGGACCTGTACAGATTAGTGGAGGAGACTACCGTGATAGAGTGGGTGACTTGAATACACAGACGTGGCACAATAAGCCTAAAGAAAAAAAGTCTTTGAATCAACAAGCCACATCTCTTCCTGAAGGATTCCATCATTTCGTTCCTGGTTCCGTTTACTTAGATGGCGAAATTTTGTTGGCACCGATGAAGAAATTCATCAAAAATCTGTCGTGTTCGTACTGGTTTCTTAGTAGTCTTCCTAAACACTCTGTTATCAATATTATAAAATTTCAAAAAGACAACCTGGTGGTTGTTTTAACACAACCTAGTGCGACCCATTCAGGATGACACTTATATTATAAATTTTAAATTACATTTCTAATCTATTTAACGCATTTTCTTTTGAATTGCCTGCCTCTGATGAGCAGTACCCTACATGTACTGAATACATAATAGACGTAACAAAATTAATTTCGCTTCTAGTACTTAAGAAAATCATAGGAATGTTACAGTTGTGCGCAAAAAGGCATCAGTTATTAAGGAAAGTAAAGCAGTTGCAAATCTAGACAGTGGAACAGAAGTGGACACCGAAGTTTGAAAATCTGTAATTAGTTTCGAAGATTTGGTCATTTATAATAATTGATATGTATCCTCAGTTGTCATCCATAATCAAAATAAATTTACACGATTATTAGGTTGAAGCTGTATATTAATATTCAATCCTAAGGGTTAAAATGAATTGTTAACTTTTAATATATAAAGTGTGATAAAGGTGATTATCAAATTAAAGTGTCTCAGAAATGGAAATTATTCAGCTGTCTGACAGAAAAGATTGTTTAGTTAACGAGTTAAAGTCTAAATATGCAAAGGTATTCAAAGACGATCCGAATGCTTATGTTAGAAAGTTTAAGACTGAAATAAAATTAAGAAGAAATGCCAAACCAATTTGCCACAGGTCATATGAAATGCCTTATTCTCTGAAATCTAACGTTGAGATGAAATTGTTGGAATGGTAAAGCCAGATGCAATTTCGAAAGTTAATACAGGAGACATAATAATTTGTATAAATTTCAAGAAAATATCAAATTGGGTAATTGAATCTAATGGTTATGTATAAATTTACTATACGACATTTCTAAAATTTTTCAGCCTAAAAAAGTTTCTTACATTGTAGCTTTTCAATAAGTAGCGTAGAGACCATTTTACATAAAGAATTAGGTCTCAAGAAGGTAGCTGCACGATGGGCACCGATAATGTTGACTCCAAAGCGAACCGTATTCGACAGGTCACTTCAGAGACAAATTTGGCCTTCATTAAACAAGATCCTGAATACTACTAGCAAAAGTCGTTATTGTGGATGAAACCTGGGTTCACTATTATGATTCTGAATCTAAACGGCAGAGCGTGATATGGAGGCACAAAAGTTCACCACCCTCTCGAAAGTTTCGTAAAACAGCATCTGCGGGGAAGGTCATGACCACAGTTTCTTGAGATGTCGAAGGAATTATCCTTATCTCACATATTTAGACTACAACTGGGCAATATTATGCTGCTTTCATTTCAAAACTGCGTGATTACATCAAATAAAAAGGAAGGGCAGAACTCAGACGTGGTGTATTGTTTTATCAAGACAACGCTCCTGCCCAGAGGAGCTGTGTTTCAACGGCGGCAATTCATAATGTAGGCTTAGAATTTTCCAACAACCGCCCTATTCTCCAGATTTGGTCCCTAGTGACTTCCATGTCTTCCCTAAACTCAAAGAACACCTTCGTGGGATTCACGATAAGACATTGACGATAAAGGTGAACGAGTGGTGTACAACCTAAGACAAAACATTTTTTTCTGAAGGTGTTAAATATTTTTACCATTGTTGTACCAAGTGTGTTAACGTCTTAAGGGACTATCTTGAAAAATAAAAAAATTTCACCTTCCCAAGTCGTTTCATTCTATGTCAGAGACAATAGTAGTTGAACTGCCCTCGTAAGCTATAGCTGGGTGAATGAATTATTGCAAGGGAATTTTGAAGGAAATTATATTATTAAAAAAGGAATGTAAGTAACGATCCCTTATCCCCATGCAATTTGAGTTTATAGTCAATTGGTTCTTTTGTTCAAATTAATACGTCACTTACTGACGCTAGAAATAAAACTTTCTCTTGAAATACTATAGAATGGACGTCAATTGCCACGCCACAACTAACGATAATATGAATCAGCTATTGATACGATCCTACACACAAGAATTGACATTTATGGCATGCTCCAACATTAATTTATCGCTGAAGATTGTATCTATACAATCGGCTAATGGGGTTGTAGTTTTTATGACTTTCTTTTATGATCGCAGTTTTATAGATATGTGTAGGGGCTTTATGTTATTTGGAAAAACTCTACATAAGTAGCACACATGTAACTACGTTAACGATCATCTAGAGAATTGCATGAGATTGCTTCTTAAATATTTCCACCATCATTGCTTGAAGTTTAAAGTTCTTGTACATAATTCTTATACCACGCAGGAAGATTATACTGCTCGCATAATATATATTTTCAGGTGTTACTCGTCTCAGATGAGCTTAAACTATTAAGTAGATAGATTTTGCTTCTCTCCTCGCTTCTTGCGTAAATTAATTTGCTTGCGGCATGCCTTAAGAGAGCAGTTATCATTTGAAGGGTGCGTATATGCTGTGTTACTAATTATTTTTGGGGTAGCAGTAATATCTTGGGAATAATTTCCTATAAAGTATGCTGAGTCTTTGTAACTAAACTAATACCTTAACGTATGTTGATGAATAAAGTTTTCGAGGAAGTCTGTCCACAGTGACCGTTATAAGTTTGTATGTTCCCTAATATATTTGGAAAATTAATATTTTATTCCAAATACCTACATCGCCTCTACTTTTTGAGTATATTTAATATACACAGTGAGTCGTTAAGAATGGGAAATCTGGAAACTGGGAATAGTAGAGCCTAAACTATGAGGATTGACCGCGGCAAGCCTTTGTTTGACGGTAATGTTTATATTTGGTGCAAATGATGATGCGAAATTCTAGATTTATTACACAAATTTAATTCTTTTCAGAATAGATTGCAATTTACTTCAAAAATTGAAAAAAATTGTGTTGCTGTTGTTTTAATTTCATTTATATTGTTCAACATTTTTGAAGATATTTTGAATAAAGAATCGTCTATTATCAAATTGAAGTTATGGTATTAATTTTTTGTTTATTTTATCTCTTTTTTGTAATGGATATACATATATGTAGCATTTTGTCGTTTTAAGTTTTTCTTGAGATACCTATTGCTAATACGCTTCTTCAATCATCATAAGCAATTAGGATATAATTAACAGAGCCATGTACACATACACAAATAATACATCAGTGAGTCGTTAAGAATGAGAAATCTGGAAATTGGGAATAGTAGAGCCTAAAATATGAGGCTTGACCGCGGCATGCCTTATACAAATGTTGCTCGTTTAAGAGATACAGGGTGTTCAAGTTAATAATTTATAATTGTTATGTTTTTCAGCGTGACGAATAAGAATTTGACATCACTTTAACGTTGCTCATAGGTGGCGCTGATTACACACTGCTGAATAGATAAATCGATGCTTATCTTTTTTGTGCGTGTAGAATCACATAAACTGAATCGAAAATTTGAAAGAACAACCTTTTTTACATGAAAAATACATACTTGTTTGATGTTGATATCTTGATCCGTTTTCGAGATATTTGCCTTCTAAAGTTTCAATGCAGTTCAGCCTATTAATACAATTTTTGATTTTTAAATACGAAGCTCAGGTAAATATTGACAAGAAATAATGCATAGGTATACACTAAATCATAGTTTATTAGTAGAGTTTTTTTTAATAGGCCTTACGGCCACATAGTGTTTGCAAGAGGAAGTTATAACGTCTCTAGAGTGTTCATAGTAAAAAAAAAAAAAAAAACAATCATGAAAATAATGACTTCTAAAATTAATTTGTCAAAAGGGTAACAAGTTGATACAACTGTCATATGTAATGCAAGCGCCCACGTATTATACCGGTGAATAATTTAGTTAGAGCAACTGCTCGAAATGTCCACCACCCACTTCAATGCACTTTTCTATTCGTTTTCTTAGAGATCTTCTAATGTTACAAAACAGCCCTGCATTATTTCTGATTACATTGGCAGCTTCTTGAATTTTTTGAAGCAACTCTTCACGGGAATCAATTCTTTCCTTGTAGACTATATCCTTCAAACTAGACCAAACAGAAAAATCTAGGGGTTAAAATCTGGACTTCTAGGTGGCCAAGGAAATTCAAGGAAATGTGGTGGCGCTCCATCGTGGATAAACCACATGTTTTGTCTTAGTTCAAGTGGTACATCTTCTAGTAGTTTATTTAAATTTTGTTCAAGAAAATCTAAGTATAGTTGACCGTTCAGATTCGGAGGGAGTACAAAGGGACCAATAAAAAAATCAGATATCATCCCACACCAAATGTTTATCTTGAACTCATGCTGGAAATATCTTTCCCTTACTGTATGTGGATTCTCATAATCCCACAAATGATTATTCCTCCAGTTGAAAACTCCCCGTCTAGTAAACATTGCTTCATCGGTGAAGAGAACTTTGTCAAGAAACTTTCGGTCCTCGTTCTGTTTTGTCTGTAAAAACTGCGAAAATCGTAGACGTGCCACAGGTAATGAGGTAATAAATTCTGCACGGGAGTGAAATGATAAGGGTACAGGTTTTCTTTTCGTAAGATTCTATTGATAGATGTTTGACTTATTCCTCTCGCTGCACTTAAACGGCGAGTACTTACGCCTTGGTTTTCGGTAACACGGACTTCCTCTTGTTCTATCGAGATTGTTTTTGGAGCACCATTATGACGCTTAGGACGAAAACATCCAGTTTCTCCTAGGCGATTATAAAGATTTCTAAAAAGTTTATGATTCGGTTGTCTTCGATTTGGATATAATTCTAAATATCTTCGGGATGCAGCAAGTCCATTAAAATCTGAGCAAAAACACAAACCATATCTCGCATTTCACTATTAGAAAAGTCATTATGCCGTGGCATTTATTTACTTCTTATTCTAGTACAAATAAAATAGAAAAAGATAAAGCTACTTGCTTAGTACTATACTCTTTGACACAAGCTTAACAAGCATAAATAATGATAGCTGTTAGATGCATTTAAGCCAACTTAGTATTTTCAGAAGAATAAGCCAACTTTGTATTTGAAGGACTAAAAATTGTATTAATAGGCTGAACTGCATTGAAACTTTAGAAGGCAAATATCTCGAAAACGGATCAAGATATCAACATCAAACATATGTATTTTTCATGTAAAAAAGGTTGTTCTTTCAAATTTTCGATTCAGTTTATGTGATTCTACACGCACAAAAAAGATAAGCATCGATTTATCTATTCAGCAGTGTGTAATCAGCGCCACCTATGAGCAACGTTAAACTTGATGTCAAATTCTTATTCGTCATGCTGAAAAACATAACAATTATAAATTATTAACTTGAACACCCTGTATCTCTTAAACGAGCAACATTTGTATAAGGCATGCCGCGGTCAATCCTCATATTTTAGGCTCTACTATTCCCAGTTTCCAGATTTCTCATTCTTAACGACTCACTGATGTATTATTTGTGTATGTGTACATGGCTCTGTTAATTATATGCTAATTGCTTATGATGATTGAAGAAGCGTATTAGCAATAGGTATCTCAAGAAAAACTTAAAACGACAAAATGCTACATATATGTATATCCATTACAAAAAAGAGATAAATAAACAAAAAATTAATACCATGACTTCAATTTGATAATAGACGATTCTTTATTCAAAATATCTTCAAAAATGTTGAACAATATAAATGAAATTAAAACAACAGCAACACAAATTTTTTCAATTTTTGAAGTAAATTGCAATATATTCTGAAAAGAATTAAATTTGTGTAATAAATCTAGAATTTCGCATCATCATTTGCACCAAATATAAACATTACCGTCAAACAAAGGCTTGCCGCGGTCAATTCTCATAGTTTAGGCTCTACTATTCCCAGTTTCCAGATTTCCCATTCTTAACGACTCACTGTGTATATTAAATATACTCAAAAAGTAGATGCGATGTAGAAATTTGGAATAAAATATTAATTTTCCAAATATATTAGGGAACATACAAACTTATAACGGTCACTGTGGACAGACTTCCTCGAAAACTTTATTCATCAACATACGTTAAGGTATTAGTTTAATTACAAAGACTCAGCATACTTTATAGGAAATTATTCCCAAGATATTACTGCTATCCCAAAAATAATTAGTAACACAGCATATACGCACCCTTCAAATGATAACTGCTCTCTTAAGGCATGCCGCAAGCAAATTAATTTACGCAAGAAGCGAGGAGAGAAGCAAAATCTATCTACTTAATAGTTTAAGCTCATCTGAGACAAAAAAGAGATAAATAAACAAAAAATTAATACCATGACTTGAATTTGATAATAGACGATTCTTTATTCAAAATATCTTCAAAAATTTTGAACAATATAAATGAAATTAAAACAACAGCAACACAATTTTTTTCAATTTCTGAAGTAAATTGCAATCCATTCTGAAAAGAATTAAATTTGTGTAATAAATCTAGAATTTGGCATCATAATTTGCACCAAATATAAACATTACCGTCAAACTGGCTTTGGTCTGACCAATGTCTATTTCGTACACGTTTCTTGCTCCATGTAGTGCTAGAACTTTGTTACCTTTCGGACGGAACATAAAGTAAATTTTATATCCATCGAAAATGTGCGAGGCATCGTTTAAAACACAACAATAACCTTCATTTTGTAACTAACTTCACATAATTATAAATAAAACTAACCACCCCGTGCAATATAAGTTTCAAGTTTGTAATAACACACAGGATATCCTTCACGTGTCCTTTCTTTAAAACTTACTGGAGAAATCAATGTGTGTGGTATATAGATGTGAAGTTGGTTTTCTTCAAACTGTGTGCTCTATAGGGCTTCTAGAATTATGAATTTCAAAACCTTCTTGCGAGTAAGAAATCGGTAGGTAGCTCCAACTGCAGTAACAGTAATGGTTTCAGAGAAGGTGTTTCTTCTTCGTCCATACCGTATTTGCCAAGATAATCGTCAAAGTGACAATACTCTATGAGAAAACCTGTGGGCATATGCAGTCTGTTTCTGCTTAGTTCTAGCAAGGTCTTCGCTCTATGCTTGGTGGAGTTTCCAAGGAATATCTTAGAATATCTCAAGCATTTGCTTGAAATCCGATCTAAATTGTACAATTCGTGTTCGTATCTAGAATCATACTATTACAAATCTTTAAATTGTAAAACTGCATACATCTAATGACACCTAAAAGCTGCAGGTTGGGAATGATCGTAAAAGTGTAGTTCAAGCATATCACGACACCAAGACCCAGTGTGTGTATCTACATTAAATATTTCACGGAAGGCTTAATAAAGTTTAATAACCGCTAAATCCCCGATTTACTAGATTTTCTGAGGTAGACCATAACGATCACACGATAAAACTTAAATTTTATAGCGCTTATTGCTATTGAATGCAGCTCAACGTTTAAGGGCAACTTTTATGTAGTTATCCATATATAATAGCGAAAAAAATCGCATAAAACTTTATGATGGCGCTCATGAACGTCTTACCCTGTAGAAGGCTCGTACATACGTACATACTTGTATATATAAGAAAACGTGGCCGAACTACTCAATAAAAGATAACGCGGTAGATCAAAAGAGAAACGGTATATGTATACATATAAAACTAAGGCAGAAAAAAGATGTTTCCAATATTATTTCTCTTCAGAGCAATCGATAATACATACATGTGTTTCTGTCTCCGTAGGCCTATTTAGGATAATGGTGGCGCAACCGTTTCGCGACCGATGTCATGAAGCACCCTCGTTATTCGCAAATGGAATTTCTTCTGCTTCGCTTCAAGAAGAGAACAGAAAAGAAAAAATAAATGGAAAAATTGCGAGATAGGTCGGAAAATTTTAATGTAGAATATATCAAAAACGAAACGGTTTGTATTAAAATTTCTGCAAAAGATTGGCGGAGTTTTATATGAGGTATACGAGTCCTGTGAAGGGGATATACAAATGTAATACATATAAGCAGCTCGTGTAGATTTCCTTTAATATCAATGAATGTGAATTTAAAAAATATGAGGAGATATGAAAGCTTTCTTAAGCTTTGAAAATATTCACTTTATAATGAATATCTTGAAATTGTTGAAAATAAACAGCTCTCTATTTGCAGATTCAGTGCACAGCAAAGAGATTTTTTTAATGTATTTTTCATAATACTGTTCTGCTGGTAATGCTGCTTTCCGACAAACTAAGAACCAATTATCCCGGATAAGGAGATGAATAGAATAGGTTCTTCACAATATTCAAAACAATGGAGCCAAGGAGAATGTAATGATTCATTTAAGGATTCAGCCTTACCTTTTGGGAGAAAGGAACAAGAACAGTATAGTACGGCTTGCATTTGCTTAAAACTGCGTCAATTGTCATGTCCTCTTCATCAAATTATTTCCAAATTACTGCTCCATCAAAAATACCCATCATTTCTTGTAAATGCCGCATAATTTGATAAAAAGATGAGTTGGCTCCAAATGACAGAGTTTTTAACACTGGGCTGTACAGTCAACAACTAGATGGGATGTATGCCGTAGCATCATCAACGACAACTATCTTCATAAACCTTTTTTTACATTCAAGTTCAAAATCTTTGTTGTGCAACTTGAAAGCGAGTTAAGAGAAGTTGACAGCCAAGAAATTAACCTTTCGCAATTCCTAAAGAATTTAGGTCGTATATCGGAAAAACCACTCAACGGCCAAAGCCTGCAGTGTAGTTTTGAGAGCCAAACAAACAGATCAACATGGCATGAAACCGTGTTTGGAAAACTGACATTGGACACAGAGCAATTTGTTGTTGATTATCCATTACTAACGAGCAGGAGAAAAGCACTAGCATCTTATTTAATAAAGTGCAGCCACATCTTTTACGATCTAATGACACTTGAATTTCAACAGCTAACTTACAAAATAGCTATGACAAACAGTATAAAATGCTAAAAAAAAATGGCACGATACACAACTTGCTAGTATTGACGTAGTAAAACTCGAACGTTCTTTTGAAAATGGGATCACGTCATACAACTTCAATGAAACTAACACTGTAACTGTACAGAAGTCTGTACAGAAGAGTGAGCAAAGTCACCAGTGCGATGAAAGACACTTTAGTAACTGTATACTATATCATCACTGGATGCTCCGACTGTAATTTTAGATCTCGTGACATCTTTCGGATGAATAAACACCGATTTGTTTGTAGAAATTATGTAACATCTCATAAAACACACACACAGTAGCAAAAAAATTCCGAACCTAATTTTGGATTTTAAAGCTCACCTTTTGAAAGCCGTGATATTGGCAAAAAAAGTAGTGTTGTGATCGTTACTATACCACCACATTTTACTGAAACACTTCAACCGCTGCATGTCGCAATCTTTCAACCTTTCAAAGCTTATTAGAATGCAGCAATTGACAGCCGTTTATGAAGTAAGAGGGTTACTTGAAGTTTACGAAAATATTCCCTTGTAACCGGAATATTTTCACAGGTATAGATATGGTGTCCAGTCGGGACACCGACAAATCAGAAAATAACGAAGATATTTCTGCTACTACTCCAAACATAACGAACAGGATGTGTTCCTCCAAGTCTGCTATCATTGTTGAAAGACCAACCCAAGTATAGTCATCAAAAATTTGCCTTCTAGCTTCGCGGAAATCCTAAAGCCGAATGTAAAAGAAGTCTATGAATAGCTACATGCACCCGAACCATGGAAGAAATTAAAAAGCCTGAAGAAGAAAAGTTAAGAAAGAACATTATTATCAGATGAAGTCCAAAGAAGAAGGATGGTATGATGAAAATTATCAGGAAGATGACGTTATCAGACCCGAAACACTGCTCCGTTTAGTGTTAAGTTGTGTTTTTTTTGACAGCATCATTTTTTTTTTCCCCAACAGCGAATTCCAGTTTTAATAATAATTAATAATATACGTTTATTGCCCAACAGGTACCAATTACAGGACAAATAAAGAATACATTGTGAATACATAAAATATGTGACACACAGTACAAACTTATGCAGTAATTATAAATAATTATACAAGTAATTATAAAGTAAGTATCATATACAAATCAAAACGATAGTTAATGTCTTACTATGTTTGCAAAAATATCGCTGTAGATTTTGTCAGCATTTCTACACATGTGGTATATCGGTGAACGAAAGAGGAGATTAGTTCGCGGTGTCGGTAAATTGAAAGTATCTTCAGATTTTGCCAGAAGTTTTGCTTTACTTGAGTTTAGAACTAATATACAAGACATAACAAAATGATATCAACAACTTGAAGAGAATAGATTTCATCAACAAATCACAAGAAAGTACAAGATAATTAATATTAAAAAATCTGGATAGACCTCCAAGGCCTGCAGAGTAGTTTTGAGACATTACTCGTTAATTACAATACTGAAGCAAATATAAATAAAGTATTTATTGTATTTCATATCTTTTATGAAATTTTGCAATATTACATATTACAACCTTTGAATTGAATGAAAATGCAATAAAATATCCGAAAATTGTAAGTAAAAACAAAAAATACAGATATGCATTTATTTTTCTAGATGCGGCCGTTTTTATAAGTGTACTTATTTATTGTTAGTCGGTTAAGCTGGAACGAAATAATTCTCAAATCCTGTTTACTTTTCGTAAGATTTCCTTATTAAGAGTGTCTGTCGTAATATTTCATGCCAAAAATCTGAAAACGTGTAAATAGTAGCTTATATTTATACCTACCGTTGCAGGTGTGAACTTGTATAAGCCACATTAAATCCGGCGGTCCGAAATTTCAGCAGCACCATAGAACATTTATATGCTTTAGTAAAATACGAGTAATAAACATAAAAAGGGGATTCGTATCATTCCGAGCTAGGCTCGCTACTCTGATATGCACGTACGGAGGTCCCGACGATTTAAACGAAACGTAGGATTACAGACGGAGCAAAAAAAAACAGTAATCGCGTTTGGGGTGAGCAAATCCGACGAAACCATAAACATTTCTAACTTTTTTAACGGGTCACTGATTTTTACACACACATACATCTACCCGACACCCAGACCAAACGAGCAAAAGAAACACGCTTAAAGAGAGGAGCTGATGGAAGGGGTCTTTGGTAGCAAGTCAAACGGTAAAAGGAAAATCAAGCCGCAGCCCAGCAGATACCGAACGTGTCGGTGTCGGAATACAAAGTGTTACGCAATATGCGTAGCTTTGAATCAAGAAAGAACAAAACGGATTTCGAGTTTGAGATTCTTCCTGTTTCCATCTCCGTTTTGTTTTCTTTGTACGTAATATTGTCTTAGCTCCCTCGCGTGTAGTAGTTTATTTATATTGGGAGAGAATATCCGACAAACAAATGAATACACGGCCAAACGAATTCAAAAGTTCATTTGTCCTGATACGAGTGTGATTGGGATAGCAATGGCTCGGAATTGAATCGTTTTTTTTTCTTCTTACATCCCCGATTCTTTTATTTTTCTTTTTTGTATTTCCTTTGATATTGTTAGAAAGATTGGGGGAGAAAGTATTTAATATGTATTACTTTTATTCGAAGGTTAGCTTCGAATGAAAAAGCAGATAGCAGTAGCAATTTATTATATTTATGAGTTGGTATGAATGGTTCCGAAAAGTAATTTATTGAATCAGTGATTGACGAATCTTATTTTTATTCGTGTTGGTCAACTTCTTTTCATTATTTCAGATGCACTAGGAAAATTGTTAGTATTATAATACAATGCTGCCAATTCATATAAATCTGCTGCTTGTTTGTGGCATTGCATAGTTCAAAAGCTAATATTAATCTTTATTGAGTAGAAGTACTGGCTATACAGCGCTAGGAGGAAAAAAAATGAGATGCAGCCGTTGATAATAAAACAATCCTTTCTACAACCTAAGCTTTCGTAAATTTATTATTTACTTCTTCAGAGATCATCTAAAAGAAGAAGCAACAAGTAAACAATTATCAAATCTAATAACTAAATATAATATAATAAATCTAGCAACTCACATGTGGATGGATGTAGGCAAAATATAGAGTTACAAACTCGATTACACATCGTATTACTAGTCCGATCAACACCATTATTATTAATTAATAAATCATCAACCCAATCATCGTATAAATCATGGTGGAAATTAATCACATAAACTTCTAATAAAAATTATTTAAAATTCTAATCTTTATCATTAATAAAACCCCGAACATGTGACAACAGCGCGGGAAATGAAACTTATAGGTTAACATCAATTTTTGACACAATTTAGCACTAAACTTACACAGGAAAATATCCCTAAAATTAATTAATTAATCGAATAATTAATCTTTATTACTTGAAATCTATACTTTGTGTAAATAGGCAAACAAAAGTGCAATACCATAGCACCATACTCTTCAGATCTGTCAATTGAATAGATATATAATGAGGCTACTCTCCAGCAAGTAAAAAAGTCTTGATTGAACTCATCAATGAGAGATACTGAGGAATTGGGATGCCGATGATTTCGCAATTGCACAACTGTATTGCTAAAATTAAGCATGAAATATCGTCCGCATACACCGTTAAATAAAATTTAATAAAACCACTAACAACGTCAATACCATTTAGAAAAAGAGCGGCCCACAAATTGAGTCATACAATTCAAGCTTACTTATAAGCAAGATATTAGGTAGTAAGGTCATAGAACAATGGTTACAATAACAGTACCTATTGCACTTAAACGCAACATCTAGAGTATATACAAGCATACATACAAAGAGAGCATTGCAAGCTTTAATTTTTAACATATTTATCTGAATACAACAACTACTATTCTATAATAACACCCTTGAATTATAGGCAATTACATAGATGTCACTTTCTGACTTTAATAAATAAAAGCTATTAACCTTGGCGATGAATTACTCTCAATAGAAAATATTTCTATTTGGACACAAAATCCAAATTTAAACTATACAGGGTCATTCACTGAACTGATTCGTTAGAACTTTTTGATGTTCTTGAAATTCAACATTTCTGAAAACTTGTAGTTATAACTGATATTATCTGGACTCAGCAGCGAAATTATTTACGCCATTGTACCACTTTCGGTTTACCGGAAGTTGACGTTCACTTTCTTAATTTAAATAGCATGGTATATTTTTTATGAGTTTTTTGTATCGGGCATACAATTCTGCATCAAAACTTACTGAGAAACCCTATGTCAAAAAACAGCCGTTTTTAAGTCATTTAATTTTTTTCAAATATAGGGCCAATTGCAGCGTTATGTTCAAAATTATGTATTTCTGAAGGCATTACATCTAAAGACCTCATATTTGGCATGTTATTAGCCGAAATAGTATACATCAAATTTGCGTCCTAAAATTTATACAATGTCGTCCAAAATTAACATTCATTTCAATCAAGTTCACATCGATGAAAGTCACTTTTTTAAAATGGAACATCCTATATATTATTGCATTTTTGAATAGACTTAATAATTCTCTATCATTGATTATTAGACATATTAGCTTCTATCTTTTACGGTTTTCGAGTTATTAGAGACTTCCTGATAATCCGAAAAATAAGCCTTTTTAATGCATTTAAAATCTTAGTAATCCTTGAATTTCAAAAGAATTGATATTGTATTTGTACTATAAATACACATAGTTGTTATCTGTCAAGCAAAATGGCAAATAGAATACATTACAGAAAAGAAAGGATATTTTAAATTTATTTTCCATTCATGAAGACTGTAGTAGAATTCTGAGTAGCACATGTCGAATATATGACGACAGACATCCACATTTACTGCAAAATCACATAAAAAATATCAATACAAGAAGCCAAAAAAGAATGTTAAACAAAAAAGCTTGGGAAAGGAATAAGTTAAGTGTGTTTTGTATGTCATCGTGATCTGATCATATTAAATTTTGTCTTTTGCAAGGCTATTTTGTTTAATTGACTTTTTGTAATGATATTGTTTTAGATCACTTTGCAAAACTTTGGGTATCTTTGTCAAATACTGTACATGTACTATTCATAATCCTATTAAATTCTTCATGAATGAAAAATAAATCTAAAATATCGTTTCTTGTCTGTAATGTATTTCATTTGTTATTTTGCTTCATAAATACACCTCTGTGCAAAATAATAGCAGTACAGTATATTAACGCTTGTTTTACAAATAGAAGATGAAAAACGATTTCCTTCGCCACAAATCGATAATTAATGACAAGAAGAGCTTAAATGTGGAGTATTTCTCTAATAAGTTAATTATGAACAAAGTTACAAGCATTGAAGTAGGCATGGAAAAATTTACCTCTGCTTTGTGGTGAAAGTTGAATTAAATTTGTGTCACTAAAAGAAAGAGTATGATTTGTTCATCCAACATTTCAAATTTGGTTTGATTATCTGCAGCGGTTCCAAAGTTGAATGAATTTTTTACTTTATGAAATAGAGACGAAAATCGCGTGCGAACCCTCTGTAACACGAGTCGCACGCGATTTTCGCCTCTATAGAGAATTGTTAAGTGTATTCAAAAATGCAATAATATATAGGATGTTCCATTTAAAAAAAGTGACTTCTATCGACGTAAAGTTGGTTGAAATAAACGTTAATTTTGGACCAACCTGTATAAATTATGATAAATTTTAGGACGTAAATTTGATGTACACTATTTCGGCTAATAACATGCCAAATATGAGGTCTTTAGCTACAATGCCTTCAGAAATACAGAATTTTGAACATAACGTTGCAATTGGCCCAATATTTGAAAAAAATTGAATCACTCAAAAACAGCTGTTTTTGACATAGGGTGTCTTAGTAAGTTTTGATGCAGAATTGTATGCCCGATACAAAAAACTCATGAAAAATATACCAAATTAAGAAAGTGAACATCAACTTGCGGTAAACCGAAAGTGGTACAATCGCGTAAATAATTTTGCTGATGAGTCCAGATGATATCAGTTAAAATTACAAGTTTTCAGAAATGTTGAATTTTAAGAACATCAAAAAGTTCTAACGAACCAGTTCCGTGAATGACCCTGTATAGAATTTTCAGTTTATATAATATCTTCGTGGAAACGATTTATGGATCAGCCCATGTAAGATTATGTAGGTTTCAATTGTTAAACACGAGCAGGGTGTTGTTTTTTATAGTATACATCATTAAAGAGTAAATTTACTTCGGCAAATCGTTGACTCACGTGTACGCACTAAAAAACCGGAATTTCTGGGCGACATTAACTTTCTGCCAGTGCGACAAGTTCGCAGGGTCAGCATCCCATCTTAAGATCCTCTGAAGTTGGGTTTATGGCGACCATAAACGTGTAAGGTTCCTACGGTTACTTGCTATTGCATAGCTTGGGCTAATCTGGTTGTAGTATGTTTATCTATTATTGAGAACTCATGTTCAGATATATTTCTTGGTACTTTTTCTTACAATTTCGCTCGTTTTTAATTAGTTTGAGCTGAAAATCGTTCTTGATTTATTTTTGATTAATTGGACCATGTTTAATTTCTGATTAACTTTGTTTTGATAAGGGCTTTGGCTAAATTTTTAGTAATTATTTATTACCTTAAATAAAATTAGACATTCCATGGTGCCGTAAAGTGCTCTTAGATTTACTGTTTGTCTTTCAATTGACATTCAATTTAATCTAAAGCTGTTCTATTATTTTTCTGTTTGACGTCATCGTGATGTCTGTCAAATATAAAAAGCACCACAATTCCGAACAGGGAATGGAATACACAACATTGAAACATAAATTGAGCATTTAGAAAACAAATTTGGGTTGGAAGAGATCATTATTTTATCGGAAAGGGCTCAAAAAGAGAAGCCAATCTGGTAGTCGCTCGTGCTATAAAAGTATTCTACAATATGATGTCCCATATAATGTAATTAGGGTCAACAATTGAAGTAGCATTTGATATTCTAAACACAGCGTGCTCTTTACTAGCCGTAAGCCCGATTGTAGAAGAATTATAATGATTCTACTGAAGTCAGATTTAAGGTTCTTCATTGCTTTAATGGTGTTGACTTTTATATTAATTAGATTGTTCGAATGGAAATTAACATACCTACCTGATGAGGCAGGATTTTAGTACCAGTCTGTACTCCACTCCGAGGAAGCTAATAAAAAAGTAGCGAAAGCTTAGATGTGATATAAGAGAATTCGCTTTATTTAATTGACTGCAGTTTCAGTCTTTTTCTTGAACCATAACATTTATATTTTCTCTCAACTACTCTCCTACTTCCAACCTCGAGTTAACTGGCAAAAGACACATAACTTTTATCGAATAAATAATGTTAATGTTTCCTCTTATTAAAAAAAGGAACTTTGCAATGCTACGTTGAGCAGATATGCAGAACTTAAAAGGTTTATTAATTGTCACAATGTACACTCGACACGACTAGTCTGCGAAGGGTTTTATTAAACGACATTGTGTTGTCTTTGTCAGTCTAGCTTCTCTACATTTAACGTGACCGTGTCTTCGGTTGAAGTACAGGCTTTCATGTAAAAATAAAACTGTTATAAAAAAGTCCCTAGTTTTTTTAAATATTTTGAAACGGTACTTATTTTAAAAACACGCCTCGTATATACATACAAGAATCAAGTGCGTTTATTGGAATCTTATTGAGCAAATGATTTTTGGTCGCCACTACATAAGGTAAACTTTTGGTAGGACCTGTATAAATTAGAAAGATCGCTATTAACAATTGAACATCAGCACCGTATTTTATGAATAAAGAAATAATTGATAACTATTTCTATAAATAACAGATACATTGTATAACTGTAGACACAATCGCTAAATAAATAGTCACAAAGGTAGCGGCTGAGTCTACAGTTTCATCAAAAGCGGAAGTTTTAATTTTCCAAGTATTTAATGTAATTGTCACCGATAAATAATGTGTGTTGAGATGTCCTCTAGGCAGACAAACTGAAAAATTGAGAAAAAGCTCCATAATTTTCGTAACTTTTAAGTTTGAGTGAGCATAATTAGTGAACTTCGAAAAAAACAAAAAAAACACTATGTCGAAAACTGGCGTCTTTTGGATAAGGGAAATTGGGCTGTATGTATTGCAAATGATCTTTACTAACACGCTGTAAAGTATGACGGTTTCATTACCAGTCACCCTGTATACTGATTGCAGTAAATCTTTACCGTTTATTACTGTTCTAAGTTTAACTACAACATTCAAAAAACAATAGATAGAAAATGTCTTTTTGAATTGTTAAGAGGGCCGACTACCGTTTGACAGTTGCCACAATTAAATTTTTTCAGAATATAATGTTTTTATAATTTATTTAAACCGTATTTTAAAATTGAGCTTCATACACACATGTATAGACGTATTTTGCATGCTCATAGCAAATTTCAATAATTAAATCTAAAAATTAATTAAATAATCTCTATATCCCTATCCAGGTAAACGGTAATAGAGATTGTGAAGTTAATATCGAATATTAATGGATTAAATTGTATATAATAATATAAAATATGTATATATAAAATAATATAAAATATTTGTAGAAATATGTGTATGAAATCCAATTTTCAAATTATATTGAAATAAAATCAAGCAAACAATTTATAGAATTATGTAGATATGGCACCGCTGTAAAATAATCAGCTGGTAAACAACCCTCTTAAGTATTGCAAACTACTTCATCATGTATTTTGTTGTCGTAGATAAATAATCATTTTTCAGATAAAATTGTTTCTATTGTTTTTTCATAGTGTTTTATTTGACTTCGTCCCTTTTCACGCACTAATACGTATTGTATGTATATCAGGAAATATGGATAGACTTATTAAATAAAAATTAATTTAATTATTAATAATAATTAATTTTAAATATGTATACTAATTGTGCAAATGCAAGAGGGTTGTAAGTGATACGTTAAGACTTAAAAGTATATATATTTAAATATATATGTATGCAGATATAAACTGTAGCGTATTTTATACATAAATATGCAAAGCCGTATACCTGAGACATACAGTTTACCAAACAAATAGTAAATCAAAGATTAAATCGCTATCGGCACCCCGCAAAATAGGTGATTCAATTCTTATGTCTGCTATGATACATGGTGTCCCATTTTGGGCACTTTGCCAGGGTATCGCAGTTATTAATAACGATAGAGTGTTGCGGTTTTCGTGATAGTGTCCTACTTTTTTTGTGAAACGAAAGATGCCGCAAACAGAATTTGCTATCCTTCTTAGTTTTTTGAGATATAGGATGAAATTGAAAATTTTCAAACATTTCTCGTATCTCAGTTGCTATGGAAGTTAGTGAAAAAGTAAAAATGGAATGTCATTCACTTTTTTATGAAGACTCCAGTGGCGTAGTTAATCTCTTCCTAAGTGTAATAATTTTCAAGTTATGGACCATACCTACTTATGATTATTTAAATGGAACACCCTGTATATTATTTTTTATTTCGATTAAGCATAATTTGGGGATGTCAAAAATATATATTTGTGCATATAGCAGTAGGCCATTGCCGAGTTACTAAGCAAACAAGCCAATGTTCAAACTTCAACTGACAGATTTCTTGTTGCAAAATACTGTTGTTACGCAGGTGTTTTTATCATAGTACTCTTTAAACAAAACACAAATATGTAAAGACGTGCAAGTCACTCCATGGGTGAACGGTTAAAATAAAAACATGTAGGAATGAAAAAGAACAACCTAATTCAAGCACATGAATTTGACGTTAACCACACGCCGTAAAAGGAAACGTTTGAAAGTTCAATCCTGACACAGAGACACGTGTTTCGAACTTATTAGTTCTCATCAGTGCGTGATACAAGAATATGAACCAACAAACGTATTCCCCGTACCCGTTATATCCTGAAATTACTCGAAAGAAAATCAGAAGATAAACTCCATGATCTCTATCGGGCGATAACTGGACACCAACAGGGGCAGATCTCTAGACGTTCTCCGAACGATTACAGATGACGTTAGCATTACAGTTACAAATAGAGCAATATAAAAGTATCAAATTCTTAACTTGTTTGTCTAAATAAATATACACAACTACATATATTTTTGACATCCCCAAATTATGCTTAATCGAAATAAAAAATAATATACAGAGTGCTCCATTTAAGTAATCATAAGTATGGTCCATAACTTTAAAATTATTACACTTAGAAAAAGACCAACTACGCCACTGGATTCTTCGTAAAAAACTGGATGATATTCCATTTTTACTTTTTCACTAACTTTCATATGAACTGAGATACGAGAGATGTTTATGAATTGAAAATTTTCAATTTCACCCTATATCTCACTGTACTGTGCGGATATATTCAGGTTTTGGCATCGAACTTTGTTGCTTTAAAACAATATGATTTACCACTATTAAATTTAATATTGATTGCTGTTTTTTTTAGATATTTCTATGTAAGTACGAGTAACTAAACTGAGAGACTTATTAGCTACTTCTAATACATTCATAAGCACATACATTACTCTACTTATTGGAAGAAAACAACCACAACTACGAGCTATAGCTTATCGATACTATGGCGTGTCTACATTACATTTGTATCGGACTACGTCCGGATTTCACAAGTATTAGATTTGGTACTGTGCATATTTGCATTTATAAAGTAGGGTGCAAAATCATAAATCATGCATGAATGTAGGTATGCGACGTAAATACAATGGTTAGCTTTAGAGATAAATGCGCAGGTAGTTCTACGGTTTTATATATAGCTGGTAAACTATTCATAAATCTAAATGACGCCATTACGAGCGATGGTCGAGAATTACCGCAAGCATATCCGAATGAGGCAATCATTTAATATTAATTACTCGCCCGCTACTGTTGAAACCTTTTCAGAAATTTAAATTATATTTCTATTTAAATTGATGCAATTTAGAGCACAACCTCATTCATGATACCAATATGAAGAAAAAAATAAATAGAAGTAGACAATTGCCGATAACCATCTCTAAATTTAAGTTTCACTGATTTATCTTAAGATGAAGATGAATATTGTATACAGTTCAATTAGAACTTAGAAATATTTCACTACTACCCTTATATTATTTTATATAGCTATTTTCGGCATGTACTATCCGCGCTAAATCACTTGAAATCCACTAAGTGTAGTAAAAAAAAACCGGTCACCGCTGAAGTAGTCTCAACTGCTGCTTGAAAAGCTCTCCCTCCTCAAACGTTTCATCGTATATCTACCCCAGTGCCTCTATATTTCACTGTTCACGCTCCCCTAATCTACACACGATCTACATCATAAACAGTGTCTTTTATGGTTTCGCCGGAGAGAGTCTTTCGGCCGCTCTATGCGAAACATTACTAATCGGCGTTAACATCAAAGTTAATCACGGAACGCAGACCTCGTGTACTGTTAGCCAACCGTAAAACGTATAAATAGACTTTACGGTCGACAAACGTCGCACCAACAAATTGTTTTCTTAACACTTACGTCTTTGCTGGCGGTTGATATTAAAACATCGCAACAAGCCTGTGAAATTTGGTTCAGTAACGATAGCTTAGAAATGTAACAGGGTCGGAGATGGAACACCCTCAACAGACACTTCGTCGGTAATACAAACGAAATAAGAAAAATACAGACGATGCTATTATTGTACGACACTCCATTGTTGTTTGCTTCTCTCTTACTGTGCAAAAATGACACAAAAATATAAGTACTTGCGTATCAAAATTCACAGTAATAATTTATTGAAAATTGATAAATTTGTTTCTACATCACAGCTAGTAAGCGGTGTTGAAGATATCGGAGAAGATTTTCAAATATTTTCAATTATATTATTGAGAATTAATACAAGTTTTTATAAATTTTATTGTAAATATGTTTAAAGTAACCATAAGCCACAACTCAAACCATTCTCTCCTTTCATAATTTAAAAGCTGTCTTTAGGGATACTATATAAAAAAAACACTTAACGGCGATGTCAATCTCTTCTTCTGACTGGAACCTTTTTCTCTCAAATGTTTTTTGAGCTCAAAAATAGCCAAAAGTCACACATCGCCAAATCCGGTAAGGATAAGAAGGATGTTCTATAATTTTGATTTTATTTTCCGCTAAATACTGAACAGTTGCCCCTACTGTATGGGACGACATGATTCCCTTTCTTGGAACTTTACTGAACACAGTAGGCAAACAATTTTCAATATACCATTTAGTGGAAACTGTCTTCTGATCTTCTGATTTAATTGCGACCACCAACCTCGTACTTCTAAAAAATACTGCGTACATAACTGTTTTTTCATTGCCCGTTGTTTTTTCACCATCGTAGGGGTTTCATCATCTTCATGTATCCAGATTCGGCTTTCTTGGCGAGTGGGAACATCAAAAAACGGTATGTACGTTTCATTGCTAGTTACAATTTTAGAAATAATTTGATCTCCAACATTCAACATATCTCAAATTTGTTGACAAATTCTTACACGTTCTGCTTTCTGTAAATCTGTTAGATCTGTCAGGGTACAAACCGAGTTACAATTTTTTTCAAATACAAATGTTCGTGCAATATTGATCTCACCTGCGAGGATCCGATCTTCAGATTGGGCTCTATCATTGCATAGGTAATGCGGTTGTCCTCTTCCACCATCTTCTTCACCTTCAGCTCATTTTTTGTGTACCACCGACTTGCAACCCGACTCTGCGTCCTGGAGGGAGCTCACTCCTCCCCTCCTTCTTTACTGCTCGAGTTGACACTCACCAGGTATTCGATGAACCAAAATTCGCGCTTCACCGACGCTCAATTCGAATCTGGATTTGTCGGAAAACAAAATGTCTCTTCACTCGGCAACCCACCGATATCTTACCTCGAACAACTGGCGCTATTTGCGGTCGTTCAGTAAAAAATGCGACTACAAAAAAAAATCTAAACTCGTTGCATTAACTCGTTTAGAAGAAACCTTTGTGTACCACTAAAATTATGCATGAATCTTTACGCGTTCAGATTATACAGGATGTGCTCGTCACCTTTTTCCAACAGTGTGATTATACGTGCAAAGAATATAATTTGAGGCTTCGTTCCTCTCCTCTCATTCCATTACTAGCTATCCAGTGTATATTAAAATTGGAAGCGTAGCATTCAAAATGAAACTTAACGCACGTGGGAAATCATTCGTAATTGTTAGAGTAAAAAAAATATAAAAACATCTCCCAGTGTTGTAATAGATGATGTTGATCCAATGTTATATGGTGCAGTGTGGAGCGAAATTTTAATATACCTTTCCCTGAACGATGAGTATATTCAATGTATTAAAAGAAAATGAATAGACGCATGATGACAAACAATCTGATCATAAAGGCTTACAAGCTTTATAATTTCCACGTAGGTCACCGAAAACGTTATCGTTTTCATATTATTGACCGCAAATCTTAACGAGGACAATTGGAGACTATGGCAACAAAAACGAATAAAAGTGGAGAAATTGAATTCCAAGAAAAAGTCAAAGTCTTTGAAGAATTATAAATCTAAAAGCATATAAATATGTAAGAAGGATAAATGTAAATGCTATTATCGAGTACACACGAACGACATTGCCCATGCATATTCGACAGTAAAATTCACTGCGTCGATCCTCTCTCTATTAATAACAAACAGCAACAAGTTTATAATTTGAAGCATTCCGGTGAGTATAATGAATCCCATTTTTGTTAAAAATTTAATGTTATAGATTATTTATAAATTTGCTGCGCCATGACTTTTTTTAATTTATTATATTATTATCACATTGTAGTGCCACACGCCTACGACATTTTTAAGTTGTCAGTATTCTGAACTGAAAATATTGCATTGTCTCGTATAATTATTTTAGGCATACATATCTTTTTTATTACCAAAGGCTATTTTGTAACAGTCGAAAGCTTTTCCAAAACATTTACGCAAAAATTTATTCTCTTAAGCAGTTGGTAAATGTTCCATTTCCCATTGTACGCATACCTTTATGTAGGACTGATTACAATTAAAATGAAATGGGTTAATTAGATTAAATTTTCCCTTCATTAGTGGAAGTATGTATACATATATGTAAATGTTAGAAAGTTCAGAAATGTTGATTTTAATACCATACTGGCAATGGTTTCGCTAACAATGTTATTTATATAGGTACTTCTGGGGTTAATTATATTTAAGAGATGAACGCAAATATTTATTAATAACACGGAATTTAATATATAACCTGAATAAATTAAAATAGCCTACATTTATCATATTTCCATTATGACATTTTAAGCAATTTGTACAAACAACAACGCATGGAAAGTTCACAACACGTTCGAATGTAACAACTTTATTTTATCACTTTGGGTGTTGTATTGCCTTTTAGGAGAATTCAAGGATTAAACTTTATACTGGACATATATTTCACCATTCTAAAAGTTAAAACCTTATTAAAATTCACTACAGATTTATACATTCCTCCACCATCTTCAGAATAAACAAACACGAAGCTGTAACAGGGAGACATCCGCGCTAATATACATGAACGGAAATGTGTTGTACATTTGAGCTCCCTATTCCACATTCTCATTTTCTCCCTGAAAACTGAAAAGTTTGTTATAGTACTTTAACACCACCGTTGCGCCGGGTAACACGAACGGGAAAATCTTTACGTTTAAATTAAATCTACTAAAGTTAGCCGGAAGAAGTCAACATCACCGGGTTTGTCTTCTCGCTATCACGGCAAATTCTTAGCTATTCAAAGTTGGAGGAGTGTGTTTCAATGTTACTAATGAAAATAAGTGAAGCAAATACTGAGGGGATAACTACTACAGACAAACACTTTATGTAAATCAAAGTACATATATCAAATAGGGCGATGAAATTGAAAGTGTTTGATGTACCTGCACAAATATTATTTGAAAACTTTTTACTTATGTATCCCTGTATAGGAAATTTCCCATCTCTTTTATATTGAAGAGAAAGCACGGGACACAATTGTAAATTAAAGCGATAACCATACACAAAGAAACGCACAAAACACATGTGGCGTGTACAATATGTACTTAAAAAACTACTACGACAAACCTCTTATCATTGATTATTTAGTTTAAGAAACGAATATCTTTAAGTGAATCTAATAATGAAAGTGGTATTATAAAACTTTTCCGCCATTTTCTTTTGACATCATATAAATAAATCAGTTGATTTAGGCCACGTCATTTACAAATTTACAAACTTCGTCATTTACTTTATAAACTGAATAAATTAATTTTGCGCTAAATTCTGTAAGCTCTTTATAAATGGAAAATATAACCAAATGGATAGAGTCACTGCAATGTGTTGATTGATTTGAACATATTTTCAGACAAATACTGTCGAACTATTAGAGTAGTTGAAAACTATTTTCAATTATAATTAATGCTAAAAAATGCACATATTATAATTAAATTTAACAAATCGTTTGAGAACGTTCCTCGTTTTATAAATGGAAAATATAACACAAAATGAAGATTGTACCATCCCAACTGTTTGATAAAAGTTGTACCAATTCAGACAAATGTTGTCGACTATTTTACTGCTTGTAGTTTGAAAACTATTTTCGGACAATTGTTGTTATAGGCCAATAAAATTAAGCCGAAAAATCCGGTTTGAGCAAATCGTTTAAAAAATCAAATTAGGTTTTGGTCGAAATGAATGTTAAAAACGAAAAAAATTTGTATTTTTGCACCATCCCTTAAGTGAGCTTTAGGACCACATATCTTGAAAAAAACTAAATGTTCGCGCCTTTTTAAAAGTTGTAGCTGGAAAATTTTACGTTACATCGGACGGAAAATATCATTCATTTAAAAATACAAAGGATAAATTCTGCGTCGAGTGTTTTAAAAAGTCAAATTAGGTTTAGTGGTACAAAAAAAATCAAATTTAACAACGAAAAAATTGCGTATTTTGCAATGTTGCAACCTTAACCTATAAGCGGCTTTCCAGGACCACAATCAAAAATCAGATACTACTTTAAAAAGTTACGTGGAATCGTTAAATCGTTAATAAGTATTATTATTATTATTAATTTCCTAATAACTAAATTAAAGTTAATCATTATAGTAACTAAAACAATTAAAGTTTATTGATGAAAAGCTGAATATAAAGATGGTCGATAGGTATGCAGCACAAAATGTAGCAGCATTCATGTTCGCATTTTCCTGAATGTTGATGGTCCTTGATCTGAAAAGCTCGGACGGCGCGGTTGTATATCAACGTCATGCCTACTTTTCGGCAGCTGCACTTCCCTGTACATTTCTTTGTACATTTGCAGGAAACAGTGTTGAGAATTTCAACTGGAGCTGGATCTTTAGTGTTTATGATGGGGAGAAAGCCAAGATTCGTCCTCCTCCATTCCCAGCTCAGAGGATCCTTTGGTCTATCATACCAGCCCTGGATTTGAAGGTACATCCGCAGAATATGTTGGGCGGCGGCTGCATTTGTTGGAGGTACAGAAGCCAGCTCGACAGTTGGCTTTGTTAGTGATCTTGAAAATGTCTCGTAGCGGATTTGGTCCAAAGGGATCTCATCTGCCTGAGGTGAATAGAGGACTACCAAGAACCGTTGACCTGTTGAAATGAGAACCTCAGGATCAGCATCTTCATGATGGAAAACTTTGATAGTCTCTTGTAATGTCGTGTTCTTTTGAAGAAGCTTGACAAACTTCAACTTCTCTTGACGATAGAATGCAGAGGTTGTATCACATCCACTGATTGCATGTAGGAACAGAATATTCTGTTTGACAACGGACGAGAAGTTGAGGTACTTGGGAGAGTATAGGGTGTTCTAGTAGTATCTGTTTTCCAGATAAGTGGTCTTGGAAAGCCGCTTAATGTAAGGCTGCACCAAAATACGATTTTTTTTTCGTTTTTAACATTCGATTTTGGCTATACCACTAATCCGATTTTGATTTTTTTAATGTCGACGCAGAATTTAGTCCTCTGTATTTTTAAATAGTATGACATTTTCCGTCGGACGCACCGTTTTCCAGCTACAAGCAAAAACATAAAAAAGGTGCAAAAATTTGGCGGTTTTTCGGCTACTAAATGTTAAGCTCACCACCTGGAATGGTGCAAACTCAGATTACACGCATCTAGGACCAAATAAAGGTTTTAAAATGATTTCCAGCTTGCTGGAAATTAATTCCTCAAAATATATTAATTTGATTGGCCTATTAAGAAGACATAGCAAAATAGCAAGCAAAAATTTTGAGAAAGAACTAAGGAAAAAACATTTTTTGAGTCTGGAGGTCAGACCACGGTTACTATGTTTCTAGGGTTGCTGAGTCTGAATGCGAGGTCAAAAACGCCGCAGCACGTCAGGATTTCGGCACAACCTCAAAAGACCCCATAATTTATGTTATTTAACACTATACCGTTTTGAGTCAAACCGTAAACGACAAAACCAATTAGTTAAATTTATAACCTCATAAACTCTTTGCTCCCACCCACTTTCCTTCTTCCTCTCCCTCCTATTACTCAATATCCGTAAAAAAAACAGCATAGTCTACAGTATTGAACACCAACCAGTTAAACTCCAAAACTCTGCAAACCGTTAACCCTATAACGCCTTAATCCCTTAACCTTAGGGGCTGGAAATTGAATGACTAGAGTAAACTCAAAGATTAAATAATTAGAACGAACCACTGGAAAATTGCGCTTATAAATCAAATGTCAGAGTCTTATCAAATTGATTAAATCTTTTGGATCGATTATGGGGTTATGAAGTTGTGGTGTTAGAAGCTAATGTGTTGAAGGCTTTAAGGGATTATAGGGTTTAACTGATTATTTTTTTAGTTTAAGTCAAAACGTTACATTGCTAAATAGCTTAGATTATGAGTTTTTCTTTTGAGGTTATATGCCGAAACGTTGACATGATGCGACCCCAAAAACGTATATCAGCCATAGTTTGAACATAGTTAGTTAAGGACTAACACTGCAAAATTAATTGACTTGTAATATAAGACTTAATGATCTGAGTTCTTAACCCTATCTTATTCCATGCAATAATAAATACTGCAATTAAACGAAACAAGCTGCAAAATTCAAATAGTGCTTTTTTTGAGGAATTAAGAAAAATAAGTCTGAAAAGCATACAGAAAACAAAGACTACAAATACTAGAAATTCTTTAAAAAAATTAATAGTTTAACAAACACATTATTCGAAGAAAATAAAAACCGAATGGAAAAAAAAGTTGTCTCCAAATCATGGACAACAGAAATGAGATTTCTAGGGAAAATAGATGGAAAGAGAAGATGTATTATATTTCGAAATGAAGCCTATCGAAAACAACTCTAATTGAATGCATGAGTGAGGCCTGTGTACAACTTCCAGAAAAAGAAGAATAGCTGACTAGACGAAATGGGAATAGCGACATAAATAAGATATATGCTGTGTATTTGCAGTAATAAACATAGCTAAGGATAAAAGAACTTGGAAGAATCGAACATGAACTCCTGCATAGTCCTGCAATATATGCTAAGTAAGTAAGAAACGTGGCAGACGAGACAATAGTACGCTATCGATGGTATTCAGAGCTCTCTTCTTGACTCAAACCTTTTCCTTCTTCCTTCATCAAAAATCCATCAAATGCCGAACACCATCGTTGCTAACTATGCAGTGGATACTACAGTCAAGATCTTCTTGAGGAATGAGAACGTCAAAAGTAGACATCAGTCTAGACTATCAGTATCAACTATTGTCGTCGACCTGTTGATAAAGGGCGGAGCATTAGAATAGAGCCTTATGGTTTTGTTTTACCTTCGCGTAATATTATAGAAGCTAACATTTGCGAAAGCGATAAGGATAGCACAATTATACGTTTTGTTCGTTCTAGAGCTACAAATTTTCCGCTTTCAAGACTATAATATTTGTACAACATCCCTTCCCGCTTGCAAAGGATAGCTCATTATAGAGCTCTGAAATTTAAAAATCCTCCACAAGCGCTCCATACAAGTTTTTAGTCATATATAGATGTTATTCTTTTAACTGTGTGTCTTCTATATCGTCATTCATAATAGTTCTTCAATTATTTGCACCACTCCTTATATTAGTTTCTGAAAATACAGTTCTATTAAGTAACGAACTCGTATAAAAACAGTTAATCAAAAAATAAAATATGTATTATACATATACAATCATAGATATAAAAAGTAAAAGCTATAAAGCTAGATAAGTGATTAATAAACCAATTTAATCTAGAACAAAACTACTACAAACGTCAAACTGAAAGCTCCGAACTGACAGGGCAGTAAATATTAATAAGCAACGGTATACGGGCTATCCTAGCGTTTGTCACTGCAGCTTAGAGCCGTATGATATTTATGAAACGCAAATAAGCGTTGGTGAATAATTGAAGCGATAGCGGATCGGGATCCGATAAATTGATCTATGTTAAATCCGTTTATAGTATTTGTTTAAACCTATCTTTTCCATAAATCTGTCCCAGCTAATTCCGCTATGTCCTCATCACTAATATATTGAGCTGCCGGCTTATTACATACGAATGAAATAATTGTAAGTAATCGTGCACAAGTATTAAAGTAGCAAATTTTGTGAATATAAACTAATGTATGTATTTATGTATTAATAAATAAATCCTAAAGTGTAGAAAACATCACTAAAATAGTGAAATTATGTATGAGATAAGTCTAATTCACAAAAAACAAACCTATAAAAAAACTACAAATATATTACCTAAACATTTTGTATATTTTAGAAACAACAATCCTTAGAAATAAAATTATGGAAACACTGCGAAATTGAGGAAAAAACGCAAGGGATTCTAACCAACAATTTTGACAAATACAATTTTCCGGATGATTCGCATCATTCCAGCGGATAAATTGGCATCATTTTCTGAAATTGGTTCGTCTTATCTGTCTATAAGAAAAACCTAAAATTGATCCGACTAGACATAATGGTGACGCTTGTCCGGCAGCTTTACATTTTCATAAGCTTATATAAACGTAATAGAGAACATCGAATACATCGTTTTAAAACGGTTCTATTATTTATTGACACTTTGTAGTTATCCGTATGCATAAAGCAAATATTCTACGAAAGTTATAAAATAATTTATACACGTTTTCTTTCGTCTTTTTGTTTTATTTTTAGTAAATAGTAGACAGAACTAAGGTTCTAATAGTACATTCTGGTACGTGTGTTTTTAACAAACTTAAATAAATATATTCTCTTGTCTGTACATACATACATGTCTTGTACGTACTTCTTATAATAAATAACAAAGAATAACAAAAAGAAGTTTTTTATTGTCAAAAAATATGTGTCCTGTCGCACTAGAAAAAAACGATTGGTTTTTGGCAAACCTTCATTACTTTTAACTTCATAAAAACATTAATTCATTTATTGCCAATCCTGACAGGATGAATAATGCATGAATCAGTAATACAGTGATCACTGATAATCTTCAGCCTTTCTTGGATTATGAAAACATAGATTAGCTTTAGGTTATGCAGATGTTCTACTAATTTATCAATAAAGCACTGTATCGTACACGCGACAAAGTCTGCATCATAATGCTCTTCAAATTTTGATTGTAAAAATTGTTATCTTCTTCTTCTATCTGTTCTTCTTATCCATCACAAAAAATATGTGACATTAGTTCTTTATAATCCCTTTTAAAACCTGTTAAGTGAATAAAGAAAATAACACTTTAATGGATTGTGATTACACACACTATTTGCCACACCATTTATGTTTCAGAAAATATAATTTCAAAATGCCTATTTTCAAACCAGGGTATTCCAATTTACTTGCAAGTGCTGAAAGTTGAAATTTTTTCTAGTACTAACTCCTTAAACGGGTCGATAGCCACAGTGGTTAGGTCGTTGTGGCGGGACGATAAGAGCCGGGTTTCAATTCTCTGGAAGGACGGGGACATTTTTTCAGAGGATTAAAATCCGGATCGACTTACCATTCACTGTTGGGAGCAAAGTGATTAACACGCCATTATAAAATGCGATATGATGTTGTCACAAAGCTATTTGAACACAATTTACACACACAAACTACACCTTGAGAGTTACATGCTAGCCAGACAAGTAATACAGCTTACGGAGTCACTGCAACTCTGCTCTTATTTATTACAAATACATTGATTGCTCCTACGTTCAGTATGCCAAAGAAAACCTCCATATACCATCGCCTAGTATTTAAACAACATTGCAATCATCAACGCTCATTTTTGTGGCGTTAAAACATATTATATCATCTCCAATTTGGTTTATTTTTCCTAGAATTTTCGTCTATGTTATCGTCATTAACGTGGATTCACGATACAACTAACTCAACTACAATGTTTGTTACATATTAAACTGTATTTTTCAAGTATGTCTCTTAGAACAACAAATTTATAGTTTCGTTCTTGTATCGATATTATCGTTTGTTGTCTTGTACGAATACGGCGAGGAGAAACATCCTGTTCCCATCTCGTTCCATCTCTTACATAAAAGTACGGAGATCTAAACGCAGCAGTAGTTGTAGTACTACTATCTGAAGGGTTGTCCTTTTAATTCCGTTCTTTCTTAATAAACGGGTCGATAGCAGCAGTGGTTAGGCGGCTGACTATCGTTGTGGCGCAACGATAGAGGCCGGGTTTCAATTCTCTCGAGAGACGGTGACATTTTTTCGGAGAGTTGAAAATCCGGATCGACTTACCATTCGCTATTGGGAGCAAAGTGATTAACAATGCGGCATTATAAAAGGCACACAATACTACACGGTCAGAGTTGCGGTGATAGCCAGACAAGCACCTACCACACATAAAAAAACAATTTTATCATATTTTTTAAGTATATCTTGAGCAACTTACAAGGGTCTATCTTTTAATCACAGTTACAATGCTACTAAACTGTACTGTATAAGTTCCTTGCCGTTGTTTATATGTAGTACTAGAGAATTTGATAAAGAAAGGGTGTTCCATTACAGAAAATAAACCAAAAGGAAAGGAGATTCTCCTATATTATAGATAAAATTCATCAGATTATGCAAAATCATCCAAGAGAATAAGCGTTTGAAATTTATAGTCATTCTTTGGCTAAAAGAAGTTATATATACTGTAAGTGCTTACAGGTTAAAGAAAGGACGCAAGAGCGCTTTATACAGGGTGAGTTTTTTTTAATGTTTAGCATTGGGATATCAGAAACTACTGGAGATAGAAAAACGCTTAAACGGGGAAAGATGCGCAGTTTTACGAGTTTGATTTAAAACTGCTTTTGTTTCTCCGATAACTTTCATGGCTTATTAGATATTCAAAGAAAACTAAATTTTACGATTTTCTTTAAACATGCTTAGCATCGGTAATAGTAATTTTAGAAAAAAAGTGTTCAGACAAAAGTTTTAGATAATTTTACGGCAAATAAAACTGTCTATCTAATTTTTTTTTTCGTTCACCATTATCGACTTATGACACAAATTAGTGTTTTTTTAAATGGCATAGTTGGTTTTGACATCATTAAAAAGCTTATTTTTTGCTGATTACAAGGTTTGATATGGTTATTTTAAAAAATAAAGAGGATATAGACATTTCTATGATTGTTCACTTTATAAGATAAAAACTTAAAAAAAACATGTTTGGTGTTTTGTAATTCAAAAAACGAAAAATCTGAGTTACAATAGTGTTCCTTGGAGCAGTCGAGATAAATATACTAACATTGCTTTCGCGTTGAGTCACAGAAGTGAGAGCTGTTAATTTTTACTTTTAAGTCAGGTTAATTGTCAAACATTGACAATTAACTATTAATTAATTTAATTGTAACTTTACTATAAGCGGTGCAAACGGCCGTTAATCATAAGTTTCCATTGACTAGGGAATTTTCTAACGTAGAAAAGCGTTATATGGTTGAATGTTACATTCAGTGCTGGAAAAAATTTACTAGAGCTGCTGAAGTTTAATTTGAAAATTATTTTGATCGATGTCAGCCGTCGCTGCCTACTTTTAAGAGATTATGGGATAATTTACCAGATTATGGTTCGTTCGTTAAACCAAAATAAAAAAAGGGATGGATGAAGATAGAGAAATAAACATATTAGCAAGTGTCGCTCAGAATTCATCTACATCAACCCGATAAAAATTTCAACAGAAATGGGCTCCTCTCAACGCACTATTGTCAGAGTGTTGAAGAAGCATAAATTTCGTCCCTACAAACTATCAGTATCACAAACTTTATATGAAGTCAGATGAATAGCTTTTTGTAGATGGTTTATCAGTGTCAAAACCACACTTTTCAATTAAAATATTATGGACTGATGAATCTCGTTTCACAAATTGTGGAATGTTTAATAGGCACAATGAGCACATATCAAACAAATCCACTTCAAGTTGAACATAGAACACCACAAATTAAATTTGGGTTTAATGTTTTGTCTGGTCTTATAGGATCAACTTCCTGTTTCTTCCTGCTTCTTCCTCCTTTTATTTTTGATGGATCACTAACTGGCAATCGTTATCGTAATTTTTTACAACAAGATTTCGAGGAAATGTTAGATAATTTAAATTTAAGAACCCGAGCAATGCTGCAATGGTTTCAACATGACGGAGCGCCTTCGTACGATCAACTGAATGTTAGAAATTATTTAAATTTGAACTTCCCTAATCAATGGATAGGACGAAATGCACCCATTGAATGGCCGGCTAGATCCCCTGATTGATCAATTTTGGATTTTTTCTTGTGGGGTGTACTAAAGGACACAGTATACAAAAGAACATATGAAATAATCGACGATCTAAGAGAACCTGTCTTAGTTGCTTTTAATAACATCGATAGGCGCAATCGTACAAATTCTGTTGTGAAGAGATGCAATTTGTGTATTAATAATAATGGAGGTACCTTTAAACATTAATAATGTTGTGTGCCCTTAATAAAAGTTCTTATAGTTTTCATTTTTTTACTAGATAGGATTTCAAAATAAGTTTTCGTTTGGTTTGTATTTTATCAGTTCGAAATTCAATTGTTTTCCATAAAAACCATAAAAATGTCTATATCCTCTTTATTTTTTAAAATAACCATATCAAATCTTATATCATTGTAATCAGCAAAAAATAAGCTTTTTGATGATGTCAAAATCAACTATGCTTTCCATTAGAAAAAACACAAGTTTGTGTCATAACTCGATAATGGTGAACGAAAAAAACATATTAGCTAGATAATTTTATTTGCTGTAAAATTATCTAAAACTTTTAACTGAACACTTTTCTCTAAAATTACTATTAGCGATGCTAAGCATGTTTAACGAAAATCGTTAAATTTAGTTTTCTTTGAATATCTAATAAGCCATGAAAGTTATCGGAGAAACAAAACCAGTTTTAAATCAAACTCGTAAAAGTGCGCATCTTTCCCCATTTAAGCGTTTTTCTATCTCCAGTAGTTTCTGAGATCCCAATGCTAAACATTCAAAAAAACTCACTCTGTATATAAATGAAATATAATTATAACGCTTTATCAAATATGATATAAAAGTGGTTGAACAAAAAAGTTACACAAATACAGGGGTTGTGTTTCTAGCCAAACGAAATGCAAACGACTTAGTAAATGATTTTGTTAAGTCTTGCAGAGTCAACCCGTCAACTAGATGGTTGAGAAACTTAAAGCTGTTAGATAAAAGTTGTTTATACTAGGTAGCTTATCGTATGTATCAAAATTCATAAAATTAGGAAATAACAGGATGAGATAACGATTTGGCGGTTACCAGGTTATGAGATATTCCCAAGATAGTTCCAATTTGTGTGGCTTTAATGTGGTGGTTTTCAAAGTCACCTGTATAGTACAAATGCTAGGTTTGATTCTTTGGTTAGATGAGAATATTTTATCATATTTGCAAATATAACATCGGTACATATTTCTTTTCCATTTGCTAGTCCTGGAATCGTCACACTTTATTTAGGGTTTGCAATGCATAATTCAAAAGCATTGCGTGTATATGTGTATATATTTAAACGTTTCGATTTAAATTTCTTGAGAAATTATCCACAGTTAATTAAGTTGAACTCCGGCTCTCGGAAAGATGTAATACCCCAATTAATTTCGAATGCGAATTTGATAATAATGAATCAACGTCGGATATTTTAATTAAATTTTGCGAGTGGAGAATTCCGTAAATATATATACGTGAATATATCACATTTAATTGTATAACATTCAATCCGAGGAGGCTTAGTAGATAACACGTACGAAGTTGTCGTTAACATATTATCCATGGCGCAAATTTCTACTACGTGTTTTACATTGTAATTTAATGACGCCTTCGGATGTTTTGCGGTAATTACAGCTAGCAGATTTACTACTACAGAAAATCTCAATGCCAACGTATGTATATGAGGTACCACACAATTTGAAGTTTTACCTTTCACGATGTACCCTCCTATGCGTACGTTTACAGGTTTATACGGAAATTTTCACCTTTAAAATACAATAATATATTAATTAAATATGTATGAAGCTGTTTTATGAAAACTTGTAAACAAATAATTTAAATATTCCATATCATTTGAATGGTTTTTCTGAGAAAGTTGAATATAATGTATATACAGGTAGACGAGATGTAAAAATAAGTACTTTTTCCATTGTTTAAACACAGTATAACATTACACTATATAGCATATTTACGTACATAGACTTGTTCAGCGTAAAATTAAACCTAAAAGATGACAGGCGGCATACTTACTCCATAAAATCTTTCCACTTTAATATACTCCGCACGATAAAATAAAGCGTGGCGCCAAATGTATCCTTCAAATCTGCTAATCGTAGGATTTAGTTTTTCGGGAGAGTCCCAAAATTCAACGCAAATATCTCTTGTATGAGCGACATAATCATATTTGAATAAAACTTATGTAAATAAAGAACCGCGGCGAGGATAGCATCTTATTTGAATACATCTCCTTTTTGTTTCAGACCACCCACAGTCAATAGAAATTACGTAGAGTACGTGAAAACATTTGATATTTTATACGGCATTTTAGCCATCCTTCAAGATATAACGTAGAGAATAAAAGCCTGAAATACTTAAAACAATTCATACATTATTTATAAGATTTTTGATACGAGAAATTTTCCTCGATTTCTAAAAATAGACGGCGCCTGAATTATTTTCTCAATCCCCCTGCATCTGTGCGAAATACCTATATTTTGTAATTTAAGAATATTTTCTGCTATCTAGCATCTAACGCAATTTAATATTAAATATGAAGCCAGCGATATTTCGGTATCAGTAAGATTTTTATTAAAAAAATATTTCTTAATAAAAAGAAAATACCAAAACACTATGAAAGTTGTCTATATTGGAAATAACACACTGAAAAACACGTAAAGCAACAACAACTCTATTTTGTATTCGATTGCCGATTATATCTACATTCATATATCAGAGTTATCTCGATTTGACTAGCAATATGAACGAAAAATGCGACCGTTAATCAATTACGCTTATACACCTGCCGCTTTTTTTCACGTAAGCTTACACTGGTATCCAGATTGCTAGGAGATTAGTTTCAAAAACGGTTTTAGAGTTGAATTACGTTCTATACTTTTAAATATTTGACAAGCTAGTTTAAATACTGAGTAATGCATTCAACAATAAGGCAAAAATATGCGAATGTTATTCCATCAAATTGATGATATTAGAATTAGACAGGCATACATTACAGTACTATCTCTATTTATAAGATAAAGTATTAACTGCTATTTCTTTTGTTTCAGATATTGGGCGGTAACGAATATAGACTACATCCATCAACGTACGGCCAAAAGAATAGGAATAATGATCCTCGTAGTGTGGTGTGTCTCCTTCTTAGTATGCATAGCTCCTTTATTAGGTTGGAAAGATCCCGGATGGAGTCATAGAGTCGAAGATAGAAAATGTATTGTTAGTCAGGATATAGGTTATCAAATTTTTGCAACTTCATCTTCCTTTTATCTACCATTATTAGTAATACTGATATTGTACTGGAGGATATTCCAGACCGCAAGAAAACGCATCCGTAGACGACAAGTAACAACGAATACCGCTTCCCCCGCAAGCAAAAATCCAGCAGCAGGAGGCATAGCTGGTGGATTAGCGGTTGCTAGTGGAACCGGTGGTATCGCCGCAGCTGTCGTCACCATAATTGGTAGGCCACTACCGACAATATCTGAAACCACAACTGCATTCACTACAGTTTCTTCCAATAATACCAGTCCTGAGAAGACTTCTTATCCTAATGGTTTAGAACCTGATCCACCAACTACGACAGACGGTGGTGTTAGCTGTTATCAACCCCAACACCCCGTTAAAAGAAAAGCAAAATACTCCGCCGATTCCAAAAGGGAGAGAAAAGCAGCGAAAACGTTAGCAATAATAACAGGAGCTTTCGTGGCGTGCTGGTTACCTTTCTTCATCATGGCAGTGTTAATGCCAATATACAAAGAACTCTTTACACCATATATAGTCTCTGTCTTTCTATGGTTAGGTTATTTCAATTCAACTTTGAATCCAGTCATCTATACAATCTTCAGCCCGGAATTTAGGCACGCTTTCAAGAAAATACTCTTCGGCAAGAATTACGCCCGCCGAAGAAACAGAAACTTCGGCATCCGTCATTTTCAATGATGGCGGCAGAGGGATGTCTTGTCAACGGAGAGTCATCCTATAGCTGCTAGATTAGCCGCTACTGTAGCTACTACGGCTGTAGCATCTGGACCTAAGAACGTAACCTTTCAGTGTGACTGATCCGAGGACCAGACATCCCGCCGCCTAGACCATCCAAAGAAAACCAGTTCTCCCATATCGCCATCTTTCCGGAAACGACCTGCCTGTGCGCTCGGGCGCAAAACAGGAGCCAGCAGCAAACGCTTACTGTTACACCAGCGAAACAACGGTAGTGGTGAAAAAATCGAGATGCAGGTGCTGTGAATATAAAATTATTATCACTCACGGGTATATTTGATAGTTGAATAACGATTTTTAATAGATTTCTGTAAATGTTATTGCTATGAAAAAGAATTTATTAAACAGGATACTCACTAATAGAATACATATACATATATATGTACTAATATTAAGCTTATTCTGTAACTGTTTGAAAATATTTCTGGGGTTGTATAACCTTATATTCTAATAAAATTCTTTTGAATACGAACTAAATTTGGTTTAAAGAGATGACAGGCCGTTTAATAATTTTGAAATAGCTGTTTCTTTTAATGTAGTTCGAGATTAATAAACAGAATTCTAAAAATAGAACACCATCTACGCATTAAATATGTACTTTATGACAGTTTTTTTTTTAATGTGACCTACTTTTCATGTTTCCACAGTTCGTAATGTGAATCAATATAAGCATACACGGTCAAAGTTTTTGGTCAGTTATCGATGTCAATGTTTCGGTCTATATAAACAACAATCAGAGATACGCTAGTATCGGGTAGTCGGTAAAGTAGTTATCGCTGACGTCTAATTTAACCGGCATTGTGTAAACACTAAAATCGGCAATATCACGCAAACTTTTACAAGAAGTAGTCAATAAGTATTACTTGATCAAGTGTTTTGTAAAGTTTTAACGCTGATATAATGTTCCTACAACAAATCAATCAAAGGGGTGAATTTGATTCATAAATAGTAGAAACTTGTAGAAGTTATTTGTAGTGGGATCATTAATTCTTATCTATTTCAATAAATTTCTATAAAATCTACGAGTATATAATGCATTTATCAATATTTAAAATTCATTTCAAAAAAGGGAAACATCTGCACTTATAGAATGTTTCTATTTTCTTTTTTAATAAATTTCATAACACGCTACAATTTATGACGCTAGCAATGTCTTCCTTTATTTAAACTATTATTTACTCTTATTCCAGTTTCACCCGCAGTTGCTGCTTCAAAACGTCCGTTATTCACAATATACTATCTACTTTGTATGCATATTATTTTCAAGTTCGGAGGGTTGACTTGCTGCTTCAAAATATTCGAGTTTTGTTCATATTGTTGTTCGTATTGCTTTCTGTATTCTTATTTACATTCTATTTAAGCGGAGCATCACCTGCTTGATACTTGTAGAAATATGTAAATGAAATATGCAAGTATATGTATATCAGACAATAATACATCATTATCTAAAGTGATTATTTACATTCTTCTTTTGACTGTTAATTACGTTAATAATATCAGTGTTATGCAATTTTGTCATACGTGACACATCTCCAGAATTATTTTTAACCAAATTTATCTGAATTATACCAAGTTACAGAAGAAAGCTGCTGTAAGAATCACTTGTAAGTTATAGTACATTTACGACGCATTATATTATTGCTTTACATACATATATAGATAAATTTTCCAACAGATCCAGTAAGTCTTCTATTTATTATTAAGTACAGTACAAACACTAAAGACATTATAATAAAGGTAGGCAATTATAAGAAAGGTAATACTCAAAAAATTATAGTTAGGGTTGTTATGGAAAATAAATATATTTTTACACAGTTAGATAAGTACAGGTCCATAATGAATAAAAATCAAATTTTTGTAGCTATAAAAACATCGGATTGTCGTCCATGATTGGATACCTACTGGAATATGAGTAGGATTGATTGAAAAACTGTAGTGTACTCGTCATTATTGTGGTTCGAGGTTTAAATTTATTGAATGTCATCTATTCGTTTTTAAGGCCTGATCGCTGGACTGACAAGAAACACGCACATAGATTCAACATACCTATCGCAGTTATTTCATTTAATAATAACTAAATACTAAATCTGGTTGAAAATAAATCTATGACTAGTAATGTCTAAATCGTGAATAGGATTGTTTCGAACTTTCTACATTATTGTATGTAAATTGATGTAATCTACACATTCTAATCGGAAAAGTTTCGTATAAGTTCAGCATTGTGTAATCCTCAGCAATCTAATTCGGTTTGTATTAACAACTTGAATAAACAACGAACTGATAACATTATCCTAAAATTTCTTATCTTATTATGTGTTATTGACCTCGATTTATTAAAATCTTTAGCGATATTGTGCAAAATGACTGTGGCTGGTGTACGTTTCATATAAACGTATCCAACTTTCTAACTCAAACTGCAATCAAAGGGTAATCTGTATACCTCTTGTTTTATGATCAGGTTTCTACCACCATGTAGTCACACACACATATATGTGGTAATGTTTGCAAAATTAGTTTAATAATTTTTTGGGTGAAAATTAGAGCTCTATATTGTTGTCACAATTCAAAATAATTGCAAGAGTATTCGTCTAATAACCTCTTGACTTAGTGATAGGCTTATTTATTATTGTTCTATAATAAATTTATAAGAGTTTTGCTCCAAAATAAAGGTTGCAAACTGTGCACTAATGAGACAGCTACATCATACTAACCGTACAATACACTAACATACCCGGCGCCTCCACCAAAGACCTCATGCTCGCTGACAAATAACATATCGGCAAGTCTTTTACCTCAAGTTGCACCAAAAACAGACGGGAGTGGGCTCGACAATCAAACAGATCAGGTATCGGTTGCCGTTTGAATTGTTGAGTAAGATATGTTTAAAAGAAAGCAACAATTGACTGACTTGGTTTGATTTATGACAAGTATAACGCTCCCTAAGTTAAAACTAATTTTATTTATTTAACATCTTTGGCATTTCTTCATCGAAATAAATACTTATTAAGTGATTAAAGTCGATAACTAATGTAAAAATTAGCGCAAATGAAAATAAAAGTAAACAAACGTAAAATACAGCATGAAATATTATCAAGTAAGCCTTGATAAAGATATTTATTTGTATCCAGGGATTCTCCCATAAAATAAAATTTTCCTTTTGAGACACAACATGAAACAGTTCATGATCTTTACCAATAATTCGATTACTCTTATTCCCAACTCACACGTCAAATCGGACCTCTATACTCCATTATACTACATGCCATAGCTGAAGAGCGTGATTCTTATGTTTACAATGACGTTAAAAGTAAACATTCTCAATATTCAGAAGAATTTTTTAGAAAAATATATGTTTATATTTTCAAAATCAAAAGAGGGCACCCCAATGTTTTAGATGAAAAAAAAGTTACGATTTCATCAACTGGGCCAACTGAAGTAGGACATGAACAGGAGTTCTAACATTAAATAGATCAAAATATAATTTAAATCATTCTGGGATATCCTGGTATTAATTGAACAATATATTTGGAAAATTGCAAGCAAGTTGCAGATAGTTTTTCAGTTAAGATCATATTCCATTTCATTTCTCTATTCAGCATCTCTCACCGAGACTAATACTAATAATAATATTATTTCTTTACCTTCTTACCATAATATTTATTTGACATACTTTATCTATTTCTCTTTGTTTGATATTCTAGTGATAGTTTATACTTCTTTCTACATTTCATTCTTATTCATCATATTTAGTTTAGTTTAGACCTTTTTTTCTACCAGATATCGAACTTTTCTATTTATTGCGCTTTATATACCTAACCTTTTAACTATCGTCAAAATAGTACTATTTAAGAATACCATGATATCAAATCATTACATTAACATTACTGTCGTAGCAACTAAATAGATATTTTAATCACTGGCTGATTATTGGGTTTCTCTTGTGAGAACAAAACAAACAAACAAACACAAATACGAGGTGGTCTGAAATTGCAACTCTGCTTATTACCTAATGTATACAGACATATATCTAGGTAAAAACACTTACCACCTGTATGATCGTGAGAACCAGCAGCGTTTGGCCAATGTAGTAATAGTAGTACTAGTAGATTAGTATACCTTTATACATAATAAAGTGGTACGTATGTACGGCTTAATATCAAATATTTTACTGCTGGCGATCTATGAAACGTGATTATCATTCATTCTGGAACAAATACCAGTAGTTGTATAACACATGTGGATACTGCTCAAACTGTTTTGTATCAGGTAAAAATATGCTCATCTATTTCGTTCTATGTAATAGTGTTAATATTTTCTTCACTGGAGACAACTTTTTACTATAATGCTTTTCAATGTTACTAAATGTTTGAAAATAGTAAAATAATATAGTGGAGCCTTAAGACACAAATTCTTATGATACCTTTGATCTTCAATTTCTTCATTCAATCAAAATTACAGTGCGCAATTTTTAGGTATAGTTCTTTGATTCTAAGTCGCATTAAAAAGTCATCACCAGTAACGGAAAGTTCCAACCAACAAATGTTGCTATTTATTGCTCATCAAAAAATCACGACACATTTTGTCTGTGAAAAATTCTGTTGATGTTTGTTTTTGATGGTGTACCCATACGAGGTTCATCTCCTATCATGTCTTGTTGTTCTGAAATTTAGTTAAACCACCTGAAAATTTCCCTTGACAAAATACTGTTTTCGCAAGGGGTTGCAAAAGTTCCTCTGCTAAACTGTGATCAAGTTTTAAAAATTATTGTCATCGGTTTATACTACGGACTATCAAGATATTTTAAGAACTTCTGTTTATTTCATTTACACACCTTTCCTTTCTCACGAAACTCAATAGCAAAATATTTTCGAAATATGTCGTGCACGCATACTCAAAAATGTTTTGAAATCATAACTTACAAAAGTTGACAATATTGAAAAGACATGTTTATGTGAAAACGTAGAAAAATGCCAATATAAGCAAGACATGTTTAGGTTTATTTTTTAGGGTCATTATGACATGCTATCCTCGTTTTGTGTTTCTTATGCTCTTCAACTTAAATATAATTGAATACACAGTTTCACTTTTAACGATTCAAGAAAAATGAGACCAAACCGATAGCAAGATTTTACTTTCTTTTTGCCATCCTATTTCTATATTTCAGTAGCTATCCAGTTATTTCACAGTTAAAAGATAACAGGGTAAGCGAGAAAGGTAATATAGTCAGCAGTACCTGAACGATTTTTTTAAAACAAGATCGAATTACCTGTAACTGGAACTGAACCTGGTATCTGTGTAGTGGTAGTAGAGAGAAATACATAGTATAATCAAAAAGGGAATATAGTACATTGTTTACGAATTTTAAATACTTAGGTGCAAGGTGTTTAAAGTTCCTAAAATAATTTGATTAAACATGTTTGAGAATGAAAATAAGATGTAATTCTAATGCTTATTTTTCAACAAATTAATTTAATCAAATACCGGAACTATTGGAAAAATAGAAAGAAAATTTTCACTTACAACGAACATAGTTTTATTTCTATATATTTCAGAGTATTTTTTTAAATGAGGTAGGTACATCATATTCCTGAATATAAAACAAAAAATATGTAGCAATAACATTTATATATCCCATCTTATTACATACATATGTTAATGTTACACACTATATATTTTTGACTGACAAAGACCATAATACATAATCACATTCAGATATAAGAATAACTAAATAAAAAGGTACACTTATTTTCATTATGAAAAGAAAATGCAAACAAATTTAGGCAAAATGTTAACCGCACTGACCAATACATGACTATTTTTGCTAAGTAATACTACATAATATGTAATTTTGTTCTTAGGGATATATTAAAATGAATTATAGATATATTATTATTATTATTACAATACTATAATAGTGATAAGAACCTAAAAAACATAATCTCTTTTTATAGGCATGTGAAAATCTGTGACTTTCAAAAAAGAATTCTGCAATAATTTTAAATCAATGTTTATTATTAATTAGTGTGTAATAACGAAACTTTAGATGGTTAGTAAAATGTCAAAAAGAAAACGAAAGCAAATTTTTTACGTTATTGTGCTAGAATCTCATTCATTCCATCAAAAATTGTGATGTACAATCAGTCGAATTATTATAATCTAGCCATAAATATCATTAGAATTTTATTTTAAATTACTATCAACAATATTAAACTTCTTAGAATAAGTAATATAAATTAATATTGTAATAAATAGAAACAAAATTGCATACTGATTTTTCTTATCTATGTAAATAATATCGAAAATTATATCAAACATAATATGTAAAACTATTAGTTAAGTTGCTAAGTATCTAAGTTTATATTTCTGGTTCCTAATGGTGTAGATATGTATGAACTGTTACAACAATAATAATAATATGAAATGAAACCTAATATTACTGAATTAATATAAGATTATTATTATTATATAATAGTGTAAATTGTTGTTGTATATATGTATTATTATAATTATAATCTAATGTAAATAGCATCTTATCATAAATATAGTAAATATTAATAATACCAAAAAGAAAATCAGTATGGATTTTTGAGATAATTCCGTGAGAGTGTTTCCTATGCTATTGTGTAATACAAATTTTTCAGATATTTTCTTTAAAGTGAAAGTTATTTGTGTACAAATACCTACATACGATATATACATATACGAATTGTAAGGGTAATATAATTAAAAATTGTAAATATTTTATCGCATCAGAAAGCCTTAATTTGTTAATAAATGTTTAAGGCATTAGTGGCAACGACTTTCCCTATGAGCCCAGGGAAAGCCGTTCAGCTACTTATAAGCCACATCATATAGATTGTAAGCGGATATGATAATTCTATGGTGTTAATGTTATTTGTAATAAATACAGTATAAATTCAAAAAATGTTTTATTTCCCATTAAAGTTTGATAAAAGTGAATAAGTATGAAAGTCCGTCAGTAAAGCGCTACGTCCAGGCGAATCTGCTATTGAGACATCAAACAGGGACTAGTAAAGTATCAAAGCTACGATAGTTTAATCTGGAAGCTCGAAATAACCATAAAAGACAACAGTTTTCCACCATTAATTGCAAAACTGTTCAAAACCGTTTATTTCAATACAGCTCATTTTACCATATGAAATTAACAATTAAACTCAAAACACTATTTGTCCCATAAAACACCAAACACTCAATACAAAGCCGAAGCGTTTCCACAGCGAAACTGTTATTATCAAGCGGATAATAAAACTATTATATAAAACACATCGACTTTGTGCTCACTGTTGAGTGTTTTGCGGGTGAAATAGTGCTTTTATTGTTTCAAGATAAGATGGTAAGAGCACTCAAATATTAAGCAAGAATTTTTAAAAACTACTATACAAGCAGTTTCTTAAATGTCCTAAATTTCCAAACCACAAGCTTTTGGTATTTACCAACAATTTTACCCACATCAAGACCACTACTCTCTAAGACGAATTTGGAAACTGCAAGCGTATAGTAGATGCAACCTTTGGTGAAAACGCAAGATATTCTAAAATTTAATCTACTTTATTAAAGTTTCCCAACGGAAGATCGAACTGTTCCACATACAGTCATCACATCAGCAAAATGTGTTGATCAACGTTCACTACTCAAATATTCTGGAAATAATCTAATGGATGTGCAAGTATATTTTAAAGGCCTCTTTCTGACTTTGAGGCTTTATTTAAAAAATTGGTACAATACATTTTATTCAAAGTATCTTTAAATCCTCGAAGTAGCATATGAATTTCGTCGCTATAAAATCACTCATATGTATCTTTTTTCGAAGAACGTGTATTGACCCAATTTTTGATACCTTCAATTGAACTGCAGCGTATTCCGGACAGGGCATTCTGCATTGATCGAAACAAGTGGTACTTAGAAGCGGCAATGTCTGGACTATATGGCGGGTGAGTTAAGACTCTCTATCCGTTATTTCCCAAGTAAATTTTAAGGGGTTGCCGAGCATTGATGCAAAATCAATGACTTGTATCTGGTCGCCCATTCCAGCCGTTTTTGGTTCAATGCTCGCTTGAATTTCATGAGTTGTTGTTGGTAGTATTTGCCATTAATGGTTTCGACCAGTTTGTGCAGCTCATAATAGACCACATCCCTCTGATCGCACCAAATACACAGCATCACCTTCCAACCATGGATATTCGGCTTTAAAGTTGATTTGCCCGGTTGGGGGGCCTCACATTCCTGCGTTTAGAGTTGTCATAATGGATCAATTTTTCGTCCCTAGTAACGATACGTCTCTTGGTTGCAGTTCATATGGAACTTAATTTTCCATTTTCTCGATCATACTCATGTTCTTTAAACGCAATAAAATGGTCTGTCGAGTCATTTCCAAAGATTCAACAAGCTCCTTTTAAATTTGACACAAGTCTTTGTCCAATAAAGCCTCCAATTCAGCGTCTTCAAACGTTGCTGACCTTCGCTAACGCTCGTTGTCGCTTGTATCAAAATCACCACTGTTAAACCTTCTAAACCATAATTCACAAGTCGAAAGTTATGGAGCATGTTTTTCAAAAGCCTCACACATGCGATTACTTTCTTATTAAAAATGCTTTGCATGCTAGTGTCAGCGCAATTACTGAGACGATTATTTGTGATCAATTTACCAACCTCCCAATTTTCCTAAACGATATGATAACATTTTTGACAATTTTTTTATTAGTCATTTAAATATAGGTACAACAGATTTCCATTAAAAAAATCGATTTTATTTTATATCTATTTATTTATATTTGACACTTTAAGTAACATATTTAAAACTCCCTTGTAAAGGCGGATTCTCGCTCATACGTAAAATCTCGACTCGGCAAAACTGCATAAAAATACATGAAGTAGAATGTCACTCTTGTAGGTAGATATTGATATTCTTATAAAGTCGGTCTTTGGACATCTGTAGCAACGCCTAGTGGCAGATGAACTACCTATTGCTTTCCTATTCTGTCTTTTTTCTGTATCCAATTAGGGTGAAATACGTATCTTCTTTAGTAACTCGATGGTAATAATCGTATATAATGAAAAAATGTCAACAATTTTTAGGTTAAATTAATCGCGTCTCGTGATTTTGCGTACTCGAATCCAAAGTTCTACTAGAACTAACTTTTGTGTACGTATCTATGTTTGAAACATCAATTACCTAGTCGTCGGTTCTAGGACAAGTTAGTCAATAAAACATCACATACATTACTGCACGTAAACTTTGTCAAAGTTACAAACAATTATTAAAAGTACATAGGGGAGATGCGGGCAAGATGATATAGTAAGGTAAGACGACATAGGGCCAATTGCGAAAAAAGTATTCGCGCCAGTACAGCAACAACTAGTTTAATCATGGGTTCGTATATGGCGTTAAGCAGAAGTTGTTTATATATGTCATTTGCACATAATCTTCGAATTCCAGTGGGGATATCTACAAGACAGGTGAGTATTCAATTGCTTATAAATGTGATGATGTTATTAGCAGTTATTGCTTGTTTTATGTTTAAAGAAAGATACACGTAAGGTCAAAATATGTTAGCAAATAATTTATTATTTAATTTTATTTGATTCTCGGTAAAACGGCATACCTTCCACCAGTAATGAGTTGTACAGGAACTCGAAGCCAAAAGAATATTGGATAAGGTACCAGTCTTGCTTGAATTGGTGCCACACATTGTGTGCCGGTGTTCCATACAAAGTAAAGCAATTTACTTGTGAATTGTGCGCAAATAAGTAGTCTTACTTTTACTATGTCATCTTAGACGGACCTGTGTTATCGTACCCAACTACAACTTGCTAGTTTAATATGTTTTTATGCCCACTTTCAGAAGTTTTAAATTTACTTTTATATGACTATAATAAACAAGAGTTTACGGAGATACCTTGTTTTATTTTCTAACGACTTCAAATTTTTTTCAATTTTGCTGCAACTAAAAAGTATGTCATTTTGCCCGCATGTCCCCTACAACACATATTTTGAAGTTTCATTTATACACTGAGCACACGACAAGTTCGGTATCTATGTGTGTATATATGTACACTGACTTGTACAGAACCTGACGTTATCAATATTCACGTGCGAACTAGAACCGAAGCATTCAGCATTCATTAACTAAACTTTTTTGGTAATCATTTTCTGCGGCATCGGGTGTCCCCATTTTGACTGCAAACCTGCTAAAACATCAAGGCTCTATTTCAACACCAGTTCAAGAAAATTGGGAAAAATATATAGTAAATCTAATTGCGTACACTAAGGCACTTTAAAATCTCACAAAGGTTTCAAAACTTTAAATATAGAGGGTGTGCCATTTGCAAAAAGTAAGTTAAATACAATTTCTACAATTACAAGAGCGACATCTAGATTAGAAATATGTTTTAATAATAGCTTCATTAAACTGACAAATTTTTGCACCTGGAGTTATGTTTGAATGAAACAACATTGTCCGTGTTTCGTCAGCTTTTCGGTAGACTATCGATGAGTTATCGGTGCCTTATTACCAGTAACTAAAACTGAATAAGAAGATACATATGTACCTATGTATACGTTATCTGTCAGATGATTCGAAAGACTACGATAGGTTAAGAAACCGGTAAGTACTCATCGGTAGCTAACCGTATTTTAAATGCGGTGAGAAAAATGGCAATCGGTGGAACTAACCGATAAGTAGCCGAAGGCTCTCAGCATCGTATTTCACTCAGCGGTATCTACCGGTAACTTAACAATTGACACACTGTTAAACGCACTCAAGAATATTTATATTCAGATTTTGCCATGCTAAGACAAATTAGTGATGATTATGTACAAACCCGTGAAATAGTTTTAAAGAGTACATAATTCAAATATGTCAATATTTCGCCACTGAATATTGAACACAAAAAAATGTAATGTAATATAATAACAAACTTTACATGAAGTGTAACAATTAATTGAAAAATGTATGTATCTCTAACAATATAGCTATGTTATGTAACCATACACATTTTCGCACTAGAATAAGAGAAAAAATTAAGAAATGCATCCGATTTATACGTAACATCTAGTAAGAAATACTGTCAGAATACATTCAATCTTTCTTTCAAGATAGAATTTAATACAGTAATGGGATGTTGCGAAGCATACTTAGATACCTTTAAGAAAGAAATTGCGTGGAGATACTATTCCTTTTAAGCAGAATATATTTTCACAATAAATAAACCACACGTAATGGTGCGGTTCTTCCTTTATGTCACCGTTATTGCCTTGATTTCCAGTTTCGCCGTACATTCTTTAGAGTTAGTGTAAATGGAACAAGGAAAGCTGCTTCAAGTATCGTTTTAATATCGCAACCTAGACCCGCTCTATAATATAAAAATACGACATATTCTACGAACAAGAACAGAAAGTAATAGATATTCTTTAAATGACGTGCAAGCTGCAAATTACATCAATGCGACGTAACTTGAAACGGTCGTAGAAAGCTTAATCAATCCAATCACGGATGTTGCACAAATCATATTCAATAATCAAACTGAGGACATCCTCCAGTTTTACATGTAATTGAATAAGTTATTCGTTACATTCAAGTGATATCTACGAACAACGGGTGAATATTTTCTAATAATGTCATTTTAAATTTCAGATTGCGTGACGGTAAAAATGAATAATTAATAAGATTCAACTTACACTTCACACTTCTATTTGCCATTTATAGATGATAGCTCTTACGGACGGACAACTTTTAAACTTTTTGCTTCATTTTATTAAACCGTCCTTATGCATTATTTATTGTAATTAGGAAACTGTAACCGAGATCTTGTCGGATCCAATAAATGGTAAACGCGAAAATGCAAAATCATAAATTCTGTACTTTTACTTTTTTATTTTTTATTTGAAAGGAGTCAATTAAATTATACATTGTCCTCGTTAAAATCCGTTCGTTAAGAGTTGATTCGAAATACCAATTTTATGGAATAATTGATAGGAATCAACAAAAAGCAAAATCTGAACAAGCCTTTCATTTTCTCAATGAAAAGAATTAAAAAACAATAAGAATATTGACACAAGCTACAATGCTAATACTTCGCCTCTTTATAGGCCAATATACTTTGTTTATGGTGACGACTCATCTGGGATCCCCTTTTATCTACATTGTATATCTTAATGGAATTGCTGATTTAGTTTTTGAATGCTACGACTTTAAGTAAATAGAAATCTATGTCTTATTCTATTTTCTATATGTACACACTTTTTATTAATACGTGTGAAGTTTAAACATTCCTACGTCACACAAGTGTTCTTTTCTCGAAACTAATTCTGTTTCTTTTAAACCTCAGATAAAATTGAATGGCAACCCAGTTTCTCCTTTAGACTCCTCTGATTTCCGGATATGAAATTAATTAATAATAACCTGTATAAATAATGGCCTGTAGGAATAATAGCCTGTATGGATAATAACCAATATAAATAATAATCTGTATGAATAATAATCTGTATAAATAATAACCTGTATGGATAATAATCTGTATGAATAATGACCTGTATAAATAATAACCTGCATAAATAATAACCTGTATGAATAATGACCTGTATAAATAATAACCTGCATAAATAATATCCTGTATGGATAATAACCAGTATAAATAATAACCAGTATGAATAATAGCCTGCATGAATAATAACCAATATAAATAATAAGCGGAAACCTGAACCCAGGTTTGATAGCGTCTCGACGGGTCTGGCAACGATTACTAAATCGTCTAGCTGATCGGGTCTGTATAGGCGGTTAAATAATGATGTATAGGTATACATATATAAGAAATTGAAGAGAAATCTTGGTATTAGCGGCTATTATTGAAAATGATAATTAAAATTAATTAATAATCACTGTCATTCATCACCATGCAACGACACATTTCGATCTTGTAAATCCCATCAGGTTGCCTTTGACAGTAAAGTTAAAGTAACAAGTAGAGTGAATGACAGTAATTTGTGAAAACTCATATATATATCTAACATCGTGTATTAAGTATATATGAGAGATTAATTTTACAAATATTGACTTATGCATGTCGAAATTGACCGTTGTCTATCTACTTTTATTTCTACAAAGTATGTAATTGTTTATTACATTAACCTGTTGGTGTAGAATTAGCGACATGACATTAAGCATAAGCCAGAATTAATTGAAATATTTGAAATGAAAAGCTTCATATATAATATACCTATCTATCACTTTTCTGTAGAATAATGTGATATAAGTATATGAGATAAGTATACAGTATATAGTGTATAGTATATATAGAACACGACGCGACATTAATGAAATTTACCCCAAAATTCGCTTTCGCAATCTATAATACACATCTTACAATCAGTGAAAGTTTGAAATAACTTTAGCAAGTTTGCTTTCCTTAAACGCAATATATTTAATGTAGAAGTTTTACATGGGATTTAATCTAAATATCTGCCTATTAAATCTGAACTATGTCTGTAATTACTAGAACACGTACTTACTTGTAAGTAATAAATTAAGTATTAATTTACATATGAATCTGATATTTGCGTATTAAGTAGAACTTCCTACATACATTTAATGGGGTGTTAAATTTCTAAGATACACGATACTTTTTGTGATGGTTTTTATTTTCAGAAGAGAGAAAAATACGAAATAAAGGAAACAGTAATAATCGAATATGATATATCAAAAAGAATGAGAAGAAAATAACATAAACTGAGGAAAAATTTAGTAAATTTAATGTAAATGAAGTATATAAAGTAAGAACTGGATCGCTAGCTTTTCTGCCAGGTCTCAAGTTTTGCAAGATGAACCAAAAACCTAATCCACAACGAGTATATTATGCAGCCACTTTTAGCCTTCCAAATGGGTTTGTGCAACATAGTCGGTAGGAGAATTAAACTTTACATTGTGAAAATAGACAAAAAAGTCATAAAGAAAAGTTATCCCAATTTAAGTTCTGCATAAACTAAAAATATTTCTAACTATACAGAGTATCTTAAAAGTAGGTAAACACATACTTGCTCAGTTATTTTAAATGGAACGCCCTATACATTTTGCCATTTTTGAATAGTACGTTAAAAAATATTTCCAGTTTATTCCTAGATAACTTCATTTTTTTAAATGGCATCCTACACGTTTTGTTATATCGATGAATTCCTCATTTCAATACCTTTCGATTCATGTACATACATTAAGTACTATGTTTCATCTTAGACTTTTCGTGATATTTCACATTTTTGACAGAAGTTACAAAAATATTGTCTCCAATTTGGATATAACCTCGAAAATATTACAAAGTCAAGAAAGTATACATACATAATGTTAGAAAAGAAGAAACAAAGGTATATTATTGGATCAAAAACAACAAGAAATTACAATAAATGTTCAAAATGCATTCCTCTGTCTCAAATATTTATTCTTTTTGGAAGTTTGACTTTTTTTAACTTTTCTCAACATTTCAGGAGTTATTGACGCGAAAGCTTCTATAATCCTTTCCCGCATATTTTGTTGGGTCGTGGGTCGCAATTTGTTAAATCCGGCGATCTAGGCGGCCATTCTATTATGCCTCCCTGACCTATCAATCTCTCCTGGTAGTTCAATGCTGCCCTTACGTTTTGTGACTTATGGGCAGGAGCTCCATCATGAAGGTACCACATGTTCCTTCGTAGTGCTATTGAGCTCTTCTAGATAATGAAATACCTCCTGTAATAGAAAGCTATTCAGGTGGCCTTCGTAACAAAATGGTCCGATAACGTGCCCACACATTTATTGTCCACCTTCCTTGATGTTGAACTGCAATGTTTACATGGGGATGCTCCTGTGCATAAATATGAGTATTCTTTTTATTGGGACCCTTAGCGTTGCTGAAACTGCATTCGTCCGTAAACAGAACCCTTTCAAAAAAATCTGATTGTTCCCCCAGTACCTCTTCACACCATTCACAAAATCTTAATCTTCTTGCAATATCATATTCTGTAAGGGCTAGGTGTTTCTGTGGATGAAAAGGATAGTACTTATTTTCTCTAATAATTTTATTAATTATTGTCTTTGAATTATTCGTATTGTGACTAATCTGTCGCGTACTGATGCTGGGATTTTCGACTACAAAAGCTATTACTCTAAATTTGATAGTGTTGCCTCAAACCTATTTTTAACCCTTTCCATTACTTCCGGAATAGGACTTCTCGTATCTGGAAAACGTGTTCTGTATAAACGGGAGGCAAGTAGACATAAATTGGGATAACTTTTTTTGTATGACTTTTTGTCTATTTTCACAAATGTGGCAGATATCTAAAATCCACGTTGAAACGGGACATCCTGTACAATGAAGATTTTATCCGAAGACTGCGTATTCTTTTCCCAGCTAAAGTTGTTCAATGATATAGCCAGTTTTCTAAAAGTACTAGCAAAAACTTTTTTGAAGAAGCTATAATTACACTAAAACAAATCTGGTGATTAAAATAGGAATCGCCAAAGTATCTCAAACTTCATGACTTGCTTTCATCTATACGCTTCACTAACACAATCCACAACAATACAATAAAGGCGCGGTGTTCCGATATACTCGATCAGAACGATTCTGTACCACCATCAGAGTTCATTTTCAGCAGTGGGAAAGTGAACAAAAAAATCTCCCACTGGACTAACACTCCAAAACTAAGACAAAAGACGACACAACCCACTGCTAATCTAATCTAACACTATCATCCATAAGGATTTGTTTCCAAGTACGAATCAACTGCAAAAGCACAAACATATAGCAAAATAACCAGAAACATATTGGGAATTTCAAGTGGATGAGAGAAAATTGGGAAGTAAAAATTGTAAGGAAAATGACATAGTTGGCACTGATTCTTCCTAAAGATGTTGAAGCTCTTCACGGTGAAAATGGCAAAATTGAAGAATACATTCCCGAGCAAACGGCTACGGTTTATTCCAATGGTAAGAAATTATGGATTCTACATCTGCACTTCAGACTTTCAGACAATCAGAGTACATTAACGGTTTTTCTTTAATCATTTAAATGAAGAAGAGATAGAATACTTTGACCGAAACTAGAAGACTTTGTATAGATTTTCCTTTATGTTTAAAATAAGATTTATTTTTTTAGTGTATCTATCCATTAAAATTAAACCTTTTAATTAAAAAGGAACAAACGTATTTTAGAATTAATTCTTTCAAATATACTCCACTTAGATCGAGCAAGTAAAAGAAAAAAAATATTTTATTTAGTATCTATATAAATACTAAAAATCTCATTTTTATTTTGTGAAACTGTTGAGGTTACCCTATAGAACGCTGAAGATAATTAAGCATGAGGCAGTTTTCAATTTACCTTAAAAATTATTTCAGCTACGTTTAGGAAAACTTCCTGCGCGTAATTCAGTCGGCTGGGCCGGTGCGAAAACGGCAACAATTATGAGTAAGAGTAAAAGAATAACCGCTCGTATTTCATCAGAATTATGCCTTTCAAAGAGAAAAATTAACGATATTTGTAGGACGACAGCCGCTGACGGTATTAATAACACTTAAAAACTGGAAAAAATGAGTTAATGAAAAGAGAAATGCCTCTTCGCTTCCAACGCGTTAGATGAAAATAAAATATTTGCAGAAAATGTTCCCGTTTATTAATTAACGTTTCCATAATAATGCAATTAGTGCTTCCGGTCCCCGCTATTCAAAAGAGCTACTGAAGAAGAGGAATTCTTCATAGAATGGTTTACAAGGTAAAAGAGACTAATTAGAGTTACATTATACATCAAAATAAATACGTAAAGAATTCTTTTTAATTTATATTATAATTGCTATCACTTATTTCAGAAAAAAGAAATTGTTGGAGGTGAATACTGAATATTAAAGCATGAGTAATTATATGAACTGTTGAATGTATTGATAATATTACAATGTTGTAATATAATGTCTATGTCCGGATTAAAATTTGCTACTGAGACATATTACATAAATTAAAGTTTACAAGCTCAACTTAAATACGAAGTTTCTCGAGCGTACCAAACAAGTTTACATAGCTCCTTACAGAAGCACGTGTTTCACAAACAAAGTAGCAGATATGCTACTGCATCTCAAAGTTACGTGTATTTGGCACGTATGCATATCATACATCTATCTTTACAGGTATCAGCATACGTAAGTAGATGCATGCATAATAAAATTTGCAGCAGAGAACTGAAAATTACATTTGTCTCTTCAGAAATTGGATATTTTGTTACAACAAGACACAGATAGACAATATCAACAAAGACCTTTCTTTCTTTTCCGATATCTCTAAAATCGTCTATTCGAATTGATATTACATCGATCTTAGTTACTATGCGGTACACTTAGCTAATAATTATGAATCGTGCAACAGGGAATTTGTATTTAATGAATCCTCATGATACTTGCTTTAAAGTGAAATAAATAATACATATTTAATACAGCAATTATATTTGCTTTAACTAGTTATGTATATGAATTTAAAAAATCTTATGTCTTATGTCAAATTCATTTATTCTTGAATCAACTTATGACTTTTTAATTGTTTTAATAGTCTCTGATTGAATATAAATGGAAATGCTCCTATTCATTTTATGGAAACTCTAAATTCCAAACAGTCGAACTGTCTACCATAGACAGATTTTATAATCTTTGGAATGGTTTCGCTTTTAGTATTCTTTACCTCATAAGTTCTCTTGAATGATTATTAATGTCTTTGCCTTTACCTCACATACATGTATGCTTATAACCTACGATAGTAAAGACTAATGCTTAGGTAGATCTTAGTTTTGTCTAGATGTTCAGTGTGCAAAGACATGAAAATTTCTCTTCTTTATATACGAGTTGTTTGCACATTTACTTCCTCGATCAACAGTTCACTACATAATACCGTATTTTGGTCTTACTACAGAGTTCATAAAATCTTAATTAAGTTGGGGGTTGTTACTGCTAGTGTCTCTTTCTGAACCATCTTCGTGGATCAAGGCACCAGCTTCCATCTTAAATAGAAAGACACATGAAATTTAATTCTGAACCAGTAGCCAGTAAATTTTGAAAAATAAGTCAATCAACCCAAAAGTCGCCGGACTTTAGAATTATTTGTTGAAGAGAGATAATATACAATTGCCTGAATACTTATACTGGTCGGTTTAGTTCCGTTTTGGGCCACTATATATCCTTGATACTTTATTTTTATGAAATAATTTCGCATTTAACGCCATTCAAACTAATATGGTTTCTCTTTAAGGTATCCATAATATTTACTAGATTCTTATTATATTCTTCGATAAAGTTTTCTGTGGCCAGAGTATCAACAGAATGCACCAACACTAATTTTAGACATTCTAATATGTTTTTAAGGGTCCTCTGGAACACTGCAAGACCACTTGAGATTCAAAATGGTAAAAGTATATATAACGTTTAAATTCAGCTGTCAACATAGTTAGCTTTCGGGTATGTGCAATTTGAAATAAATTCTAGATTTTTCTCCAAGTAAATGGGCATTTGTAAAATCTGTGCGGATCTTTGGCTATCCATTACGATTTGGAAAAAATAATGGGAGGTGCCTAATGAGAGCTCCGCTGTGAAAATGCTGAAAATTTATGTTGAATGTTTGGTGGATGTGATAATTCTTTTTGTATTCAACTTCTACACCAAGAGATCCAGTGAGTCATCTTGATGCCAAAGAAAAAGGTTAACCATAAATTCCAAGAAAACTTAGTACAAATCACACCTTGCGAAGACATGACAAATAAGTCTTTCTGTAGATAAATGGTTGGTAAAACATGAAACCTCTGAAACCACCAATCGTGCACACAATCATCTGTAAACGAAGTACCTTCTGTAAGCTACTATAGCGCTAGACTGGTTGCCTAAAGCTAATCTAGGCTACAGATCGAAGATGCTTAGTGAGATTCAAAGTATTGCTTGCTTAAGCATCCCAGAGGCCATGTCCTTATTCTTCTTTGGGCTGCCTCCATTGCAGTTGAATTTATCTAAGCGAGGAAATAAATGCTAAGCAAAGATATGCACCGTATAACATCGTTAATTCTTCCCTCTACAGAAATTGTAAGAATGCATACCTTTTACGAACCAAAATTGACAGATGTCGTATTTCTCTCTTAAAAGAATTCTGTAACTGCAAAAATATACAGTGTTAAAAAAATAAACCATTAAGGATATTTTCACTAATACAGTAAATATTATACGATTTCAAGACGGATGTAAAAATCTCAAATACAGGCCTAATCGCTCTATTCCAGGGTTCATTCGCATATAATATAACTACTACCAGTCTGTGTTCATTTATGGTCATAAAAATCCAATAACTGTCTTTATCTAAAAGGTAGTATTCATTTAAAAGGTTTACAATTTCTCCTAAAACGCTCGTTTTCAATGAAAAACGGCACATCTACAAAAGTATGGCCTATAACACACTTAATCGAATAATATCGAGATTTATTTGTATAAATGTGATATCCTTTCGCCGAATTGGCTGTTACAAAATGTAGCGTAAAGCCATAACTTTCGTCTTATTGCGTCCATATATTATGCATAATTCTAGTTGTATAACGTATTCTCGAAAGTAGTCGAGACTTGCATGTGAAAAATTTATTTAAAAGGATATCATGAATATATAACCGAAGTCGACATATAAAAGTATCTCCAAACATTTACTTTTCACGTTCAACTTCATTTTCCCGTCACAGCATCCGCACTTATTGCCTAACAAATGAAGTTTTATGAATCGAACACAATTTTATTTTACGCTTCTCAGTTTATTGATGACTTGGTGATAACGAAATAAATTCAAAATACTTCGATTCGATCAAAGGTTTATATCTTCCTTTACGTATAAAATTAAATTGGAAAATCAGACGCGAAGTTTTCGCGCATTTACTAAAGATTAGAAACTAATTTACAATAAGTCGTTCGCTGCTACAAACTTTTAATTGCTTTTAACTTCAAATGATCAAATCCAGATGGATACAAATACATATTAATTCGAAGTACAGCAATATAGAAGTGTCTTATTTATATGAATTTTAGAGTTACATTACACATCTTGAGCGTGACACTTCACACCAAAAGTTATATTACATCATAACAAGATGAGAAATTAAGATTACTTAATTTCCAAATTGTAATAAATTATGTGTATATTAATCGCGTTTTATTTCCTTTCCAATTCCTTCAACGTAACTTTTAATATAAAACGTTCTTGTTCACTTAATTAGAAGTGCTTTTCACTTGCAAGCGCTTGTAATATCTTCGGTTACTCATATTATCCGCTCTTGATATTTACGAAGGAATGCCATTTAAATATGCAAAACTTTGTTCGCAATTTTTCAACATTTTATGAAAACCTCTTTCTAACAAAATTATCTTTTGCCTTCATTGATATGACACTTATAACTGCATCGAAGTTACACTTCAAAACTAGTTCGAGTGATTTATGTGATGCCAACTAAATGTATATAAAAGGCTTTTATGTTTGACGTTGAAGCTACTCGAAGAGCTTTTGTGTTTAACAGCGAAACTTGACCCAATAGGAATTTTCTAAATACGCTATCCTGAGCTTGATATTACGTTCGTCCATTATATGCGTCCATAATTTGACAAAGATATGAGATATTGCTGTAACTCTAGATTATTTCTTCAACCAAAGAAATATATTTCAACATTGAGGAATTATACTCGACGGATAATAACTAAAGAATTTTAAGATAGGTTTTTAACGTTTTTGGTTTTTACCGGACCGACCAGATAATTTCATGCTTTTGTAATGTTATCAACATATAAGGTTAGTTTTATTTTATATCTTTCTTTGTTAGATAAGTTGTTGCTGATCGTAATCCATCATTTATTAAGGGCACAAGATTATGTATAAGCCAACTCTAGTCGACGCAGTGGAATATATTATGCAAAACTCCTTGTATTACATGTAAGAATATTAGTTTTCATGAAAACACCTTCTTGGATTGTTTTAGAAACCAATTATACATATGCGACAACAGCCGCAACTACTGTGGTTGTCCAAATTGAAATGCAATTGCACACACACTTCCTGCCTTCTTGAAGATTTTATTCAGTAGCCATACAAATTGTGCTGCAAAGTCTCTCGAAAAGTGTTCACTCTTTTTAATAAAGAGAAATTGTGCCAGCCGATCACTCCCATTTTATTTATTCTCAAAAGCCTGAAGAAGATAAACATTTCAGAGGCTTCAACAGACTACCTCTACACAGAAACTAACATGTTTATCAACTAAGAAAATATCGCGAGCAAACAGTAAATGGAGAAAGACTTGCAGAACTGTTGGCTTAAAGCAACGGTATGAAGATGAATTGGCTCCCTAATAAGAAACAGAATAGTTCACATGTTGATGAATCTGTGCACTATAAAGACAGTCCTGGCAGTGGTTGCCAATAGAATAAAATGCTGTCATTTCGAAGTAAGATATCTTGTGCTGGATAACCTCCTGGTTAAGCTTCGAAAGGCAAATTTTTATGCACAGGCAGCAGGTGGATGGCAACACTCACCACCTCGCGAAAAAGAAGTGACAAAAGAAAAGGTTAAATGTAAACTCTAGAAAACAATTTGGCGTTTACTTGGATAAAAAACTTCCCAAACTTCAATGTCCGTCTATGCAAATCACACCTAGAACACTTGAGGAATAAAGCGAGGAAGGTCTTGTGGATCTGTATAGGAATGTTTGGTAAATCGTGAGGGCTGTAATCTTTAATGATTCACTAGTTGTATACAAAGGCTACTTTTATAAAATTCGCTCTGGTGGCATAAGACCAGTTCATATTATGCAGTAAAACACTTAGTAAAGTCCAGTGAATAGCTTGCTTATTCATCATGGATGTGGGCGCAAAAGATTCTTTGTCAAAGTCAACGCCAGCAGCATACCAGCATCTTGACCTGGATAGAACAGGCGCACAGTGGTTCAGAACGCCAAAAACCCTTTCGAAAATCATATTTTCAACTTCTTCATACAAAGTTAAAACTGTACCACAAGCAAATGCGCTTATTTATTGATGTCACTATAATATTGTTATACATTGCTAAGTGAATTATTAAGTCTCATTATTTATTATTGGATACTGTTTACCTGGTATAAGAAAATTAATTGTTTGTAACAGGTAATCGGATTATAAAGTTATTATTAAGTTTAGTTCTACACAACCCTACACGGTAATTACCTCATTTAGCGTGAATTAGCTATTTGGCTTTGTAAATTCAAAAAAATTCGCTTCCAATATTTGCCTATTCAGATCATATAAAAGAAAACCCCACTTGGTACCCGTTCAGTTGAAACTCAACTTTGAGTTGAAATTTGCAGATTATTCTGTGCGCTATTTTTGACATTTCTGACGTTAGAGTGGTTTTTTGTGTTTTTGTTGCCATAACTTTTTTTTGAAAAGTTGTAACATAATGGACGCGAAGAAAATAAGTCGATTGGTATTACACGAAGTCGCTATGAAGAATGATGACTAATCGACTGAAAATAAAAAACGAGCAATGTATCGGTTTATACCTACTTCATACATACGGCCTTGCCGAAGAAGATAAATCAAGTACAAATATTTTGTATTGGCTTGAACACATGTTTTTTCTAACATATTTTCAATATTGGAAATCGTGTTTTTATGAAAAAACATATTTGGCCACAAGAAGAAATTAAAAAATGGGACTTATTGTTGATATTCCCAAACCAGGATTTGGTACAACAAATGATGGCAATACAGCTAGACGATTTTTGCAACCCCTAAATTGTCATCTGAAATAACTGGAATCGATGAAGATTTAATTAATAAATTTGGAGTAATTTTAAAGACAATAAATAGTGGTCTTGACATTAATGTAAATAATTTTCGAAAATATTGTTTAGATACAGCACAAAAATACGTTGAATTGAAACAATTGGTATTATATGCCTATTTCAGTACATAAAATTTTGTTTCATGGGGCTTCGGTCATTAATAACACAATTTTACCCATTGGTGAATTGTCAGAAGATGCACAGGAAACAGAAAACACATTTTACGAAGAAATCATCAAGGAAGCATACAAATGAGGACTTGTTTTGTCGATTCATATTAAGTTCTGATCCATATTTAAGTTTACAACATTTAATTAATTCTAGAAGAAGGCAATTTCATTCAGATATTTTAGAGTTAGTAAATGTTATCGGGAAAGATGATATTGTACTGGATATATCATCTGATCAAGTGATATCTATTTTTCGCATTTAATGGTAGGTTTTACAAATGCAGGTTTTTAATGCATAATTTCAGATTCAGTATATCCAAAACATAAACTTGCTCAACTTTTAATGTAAATTTTGTTAAAACTAAAGAGTAAACAATTTCGATCGCGTTTTTCACTGAGAGACGTCTCCACTATCTACAAGCGCTGACAAGATCCCATCCATCTTCACTTTTTCTGCACTGGTACTGCAACGAATCATGTGCACAAATTCATCAGCTTAGAGGACACCAATTCCATCTTCCTGGCTGAAGTAAGTACCACCTTAAATTACGCAGAGCACATTATGAGCTACCTGCATCACAATGAAATCTACGAAACCCTTTATGACTTTCAAACATCCTTTAAAGCACTGCTGATCAAAATATTTATACCGATGTGTGTGTGATGTTTATTGATTTTTTAGAAAGTTGGATTAATTGAACAGGGCATTGTCAAATCAAATTGAATTCTATTATCAGGAAAAAAAACTATGAATAAATTGGGATACCAATTTAAGAGATAGATACACTGCTTAAGCAAGTTTCACAGACTTTCAAACCTACCTGAAGTCGCAGTTAACGTTTGGACAAACAAAAAATATTTAATTTTGGATAAAAAATACCGCATAATTTGGCCAATCTGACCAATGTATACATGAAATGAACAGAGACTTATAAAAACAAATAAATGCTGTATAATTGTATAATATTTGGGTTGCAGGTAGTTTGTATCACAATGATTGCTTACAAACGTATCCCAAACGCATAGCTTTACAATAACTTCATCTGCCCTCTTTTGGTGTAAATAGTTATAATTCAATTTTAGGAGGGATTTCCCACACTCGGAATTATATTTACATTTATATATACAATCGACGCATCAGATTTCATTTCAAAAACATAATAATTTGTGCAAGAAAACAAGTAGTTTTAATAATACTAAAATAGAGATAATTAAAAGGAATTATAGATTTATTATTATAACAAATAAATATTTAGATATGAAATCTCCAAATTAATAAAATCCAAAAATAAATAGACTAGTCTCCTTATTAATGAAATAAAGGCTAGGTACAAATATAAACAACGTGCGGTTACTTACATTAGAAAGTCAAGTTTAAAAAGGATCGGTTACTTCTTTATTCATTTCGCTCAAACGCGCTCGCGCCAGTCATCATTTATCATCTTCAATAAAGACGTATGGCAGCTGACGTTAATAAATCGAATCCATAAAGCAGTTTTTCCAGGCGATCGGTCGTAAATTAGAAAATAATTATTGAATCAAAAATATAGAAACGACTTTACCCGAAGATAGGAATAATTACTTTAGTGAAACTTTTAATCATTCATGTTACAGTGTGTTCGAATTATCACGTTAACTTAATTTCTCGCACGGTCCCTAAATTAAATTTATTCCTATCCGGGACTACGTGTGAGGGTCGAATGTCCCCGGAAATACGTAATGGGGAAATGGAATCTTATTTATTAAATTCAATAAATCATATCACCGTATATAATTATAACAGAAACATGGACAGACGAGCTTGCGCTTATAGAATTCAATTTGTTGCTAAAGGAGACATACATATCTATTCATTGCTATGATTACGCACTCTTTATTTCATAAAGCTAATAAGAATGTTCTAAACTTATAAAAATGCAGAGATAGTCTTCAAGATTAAATAATAGTTTAGTTAGAAAGGTCTTTTAATAACAGCTTCATATTTCCGCCTTCTACCTGCATTATTTTAGATGTTATGAGCTCATCTCATTCGCACATAAAACGACATAATTTTTCTATGAGTTGAAAACACGCCGTTGCGAGTAAAACTGAATTGCTTTATATCATCGCTCCGGTATCCAATAAAGCATCCCTGGCGATAGCTTCACGGTAGAAGACGTAATTAAATTGAACAAAATTGTCTTTTATACGTCGTCCGCTTGTATAGAATTAAATTAGAATTTTTATTATATTAATGCAGCGATAAAAGCGCAAATTACATTAAAAGGTAATTGCAGGCGAAAGATTTTATTAAATATACAGAGCAATATTTGATAGTAACAATATTATATTTCGATGTTTTCAAAAAAGCACAAATATCGAAGAGCTAGTAATACCTTCTCTGCTCCAACAGTCACAATAAGAACAAAATTATACTTGAGTTGCAAACTTCTTAAGTAATACATTTGAAGGAATATTCAATATTCATTAATTAAATAAAATATAAAATGGTTAAAAGAGAAGCTCTGCAAAAAATGTGCTTTATTGTTTTACATTGTGTTACATTCAAATGTTGACTAAAACATAATTAGCTGCAAGCGTTACTCAAAAAATATTTTAAAAATACTACTTGGGTTTATATATTTGCAACAGTAGTAACATTGCTGTATTATTACCTCCATTTTCCTCGAACACTAAACATTTCAACCCATTAAACACCAAAAACTTTTAACTAAACACAGTACTCAACAAAACAGTTTCATTACCGCCTTGATAATGACAGCTTTGTTGTCGAAACGCATCGGTGTTTAGTTAAAAGTTTTTTTGTGTTTTAGTGGGTTGAAGTGTTTAGTGTTCTACTTTTCCACCAAGGGATCCGGTGAAGAAGTTTCATTTTGCTCTTCGAAAACATCACTTTTTTGTCTATTTCTGTAGAATGGTAACTATCAATTAGAATAATAAATAATAATTTGATGAAATTGCCAGAATCGTAATGGTATTTAAACAGGGAATTAAATTTGAATTGCTAATTGGAATTTATCTGCAGAGAGCATCAGGTGTAAATCGAACTATTTCTGCTATAGATACATATGCTAAACGCACTGAGCAAACTTATCTTCGTAGGAAAATGCAATCCTCAAACACAAAGTGCACAGAATTGAATAGAAAATGTATAATTTCAACAAATAATAAAAATTATTTGATATCAATCAATATGTCGCGGCGGTTTAAAACATTGCACACTCAGGTTCAAGTCCCATTAGTCTTGTGATTGCATATTAACCACTGTTGTTATAAAGAGCACTCATTCATCAAGATGTCAAAATTCCTGAAAATAAAGTGTCGTGAGGTTATAAAATGCTCTTCTTGAAAAAACAAAATAGAACTGTAAACAGAATAAGCACTATGAACTAATAGTGAAATGGTTGGATGATGTTGAGAGTGTCGGATGAGGAGACTTTGACAGAGCATCGCTACATCTTCTACGAAATAACAGGCGATAAGGCACCAAAAAGGAGGATGGAAAGAAGGACATTTATAACTGACTGGAAGTCCTTTGAGGCCAATGTAGACATCAGACTTGCCAATATGACAAAGGGGGAAAGGAGCTCTCACAGTAAATGCACTGAAATTATAAAAGACGCGTATAAAAATAGCACTTGCGGCTGCTCGAAAGGATCGAGAAGTGCTCCCTATTGGTGGAACGAAGAAATTAGTAAAATGAGATGCCAATGTACGGCTGCTAGACGGGGGTATGCCAGGACTAACCGCAAAGAGGGAGGAGAGGAAGAGAGACGACGAGCTCATATACGATATGGGGACACCAAAAGAGAACTGCGTAAATTAATTAGTATTTCAAAGAAATAGCATTGGAAAAGACTGTGTAACGATCTAAACAGAGACATTTGGAGAGATGGGTATAAAATAGTAGTGAAGGGATTGAAGAATGTTACACCCGGTACCATATCGAATAAACATAGGAAGAAAGAGGTGAGAAAACTGTTGCCAAATCCAACAAGCCTAACAGAAAACTATAAAATGAAAGTTAATACAGTCCCGACGTTCACAGCTAGGGAATTAAAGGAATACATAAATAAAATAAAAATTGGCAAAGCTCCAGGGCTGGATGGTATCCCTATGAAAGCGATTAAGGAAATCGAAAAGATAAAAGAGGCGTGGCTATTGGAGGTACTGAACACATTGCTGCAAGCACAGAAGTTCCCAAGCGAATGGAAACTCGCCAAAGTGATACTAATACCCAAAGAGGGCAAGCTGGGACAACCGAAGTCATACAGGCCAATCTATCTTCTAAACACATTGAGCAAGGTGTATGAATCTATGATAAGACAAAGATTGGAGGAAGAAATAGAAAGCAAAGGAGGTTTGGCTAGACACCAATATGGGTTTAAAAAAGGACGGTCCACATTGCAGGCCCTTGAGTTAATCCAAAACATAATTGTAAAAAATGGGCATAAGTGGAATGTCTTGGTGACATTGGACGTCCAAAACGCCTTCAATACGGTCAGCTGGAATCTGATTTTGGGAAAGTTGCAAAAAAGAAAAATACCTGCGTACCTGATCAACCTGGTGGCGGACTATCTGGACGACAGGCACATCCAAGTAAGCAAAAACGAAACACTGTGGTGTACCACAGGGCCGACATTATGGAACGTCCTATATAATGACGTGTTGGAGATTACACTAGCGGGGCGGGCGAAAACAATACCTTTTGCCGACGATCTGGCACTTGTAGTGACGGCTGATACTAAGGCGGACTTAATAAGGATTACAAACAACAATCTTAGACAAATTTATAACTGGATGGCAAAACGAGCTGAAGCTGGCGCCGGAGAAAACAGAAGCACTCCTAATAACTAAGAAAAGAAAGAGAGAGGGGCTAGTGTTTAAAATCAATAATGTAGAAGTGGTACCTAAAGACCACATAAAGTACTTGGGGGTCGGCAGGAAGCTACAGGGCGCATTTGAAAAGAGTCAGCAAAAAGGCAGAAAATAAAATGGCAAAAATAATAAGGCTAATGCCAAACATGGGAGGACCGATAAGTTCTAAGAGAGTTGTGTTGGCGGCTATGGTACATTCCATATTGCTCCATGGGGCACCAGTTTGGGAAAGTGCCCTGAGATGTAAGCGAAATCTGTTACTTCTGCAAAAAACACAACGGCAGATACTAATCAGAGTTGCAGCGGCTTATAGGACTGCTCCTACAAGCGGTCTCCAAGTCATTACCGGTATAGCGCCTATAGACCTTTTGGCACTGGAGCGAAAGCACATGTATGCCTACAAGGGAGAGGTACCAGCAACGGAACTGAAGGCTCAAACAATAGACACATGGCAGGACAGGTGGCAAAACAATACAAGTAGTGGACAATGGACCAAACAATTAATCCCAAAACTAGACCCTTATTTGATCCAGGTCTTGATAGGCCACGGAGTTTATAGAGCGTATGCAAGGAGGATTGGAAAGGTAGCGAGCGACGAATGCGCGTACTGTGGGGATAGCGACACCGTAGGGCACACTATATTTGCATGTAACAGGTGGCAAGCAGTACGACAGACAGCCAATCGAAAGCTAGCTAAAGAAGTAACGGAATTAAATCTGGTGAACATGATGACCAACAGTAAAAGGCATTGGGACATTCTACAAGAAATGATCAGAACGATTATGAAGACGAAGGAAGAAGAAGAGCAAATCTTCCAAAAGAGCATGTAGCGTGAGAGAGTACTACTCGGCTGTTTCATGATGTAGATATCTGAACAGATGGTTCCATGGAATTAGCTTGGAGATCCCTAGGGTGGTTTTAGTGGGTATACCATCAGTTATTGCACTCACCGACTGGGAGTCCCACACTATCATGTGCGATAGAGCTAAGCACTTGATGTCCATAAAGGATTTCCACCTATAAAAAAAAATAGTGAAATGGTAAACTATACTTTACATGATAAATAGTAATGTGGTGGTCTAAATAAACAATAATGTAGCATGTGTGAAGATCACATGTCGTTGAAATAATGGTAGGTATAATGACCCTGGTATCATTTGTCTTTTATACCACTTACATTTCTGCTTGTTATTATGTTAAACTGATACATTAGCTGATAGATAATATTACCATCATAATATTTTCTATAAGAAGTTAGCATCAGAATATTCACGGAGTATGTTTACATCCAGCATCCGAAATTTCCAGGAATTATAGAAAAAAGATCAATAACGGATGGCAGCTCTTAATATATCAGCCGTAAGATTTTAAATGTGTCTCAAAAGTAAACACGCATTAGCAACAAACATATAACACACGTATAAATTAAAGCAGTTCAAATTACTTCATTACTTCAACGTAAAGTAATAAAATAAGCAAATAATATCTACCTAGGCACTACCCTGTTAAAAGTTTTAAAGTACATACTAAATCAATTTATATGCCGTACTAGAATTACCTAGGGAAGTTAATTACTAACAGTTGTTACCCGAGTCGAGAGATACAATTATGTACTTAACTGAAAACATAGTCTGAATAGGAGCGAGTTAATTAGTATTGCCTCTTTATTTTTGCAAGTAGACATTAAATTAGGGATTATAGCGCAATTTTAAGGACTAAAGTACGGTATAGTGGGTAATTACGTCATACAATATCAAATGAGCTCTGGTTACGTGAAAAATTTCGATTGTGCTACAAAAGCATTTAAGCAAGTTGCAGCTTTATCTAACCACACTGAGGAGCATCAATTAAAAAAATAAATACAATATACAGGAATTAATTTTCGTTTAAAAAGAAACCAGAATTAGTTTTTATAAAACTAGATACCTTAGAAATGTGTTGTCTTGGTTTTATACTGAATATTCTTGACTTTCAAATTGCGCTCCCATAACTTCTTTAACAAAATGGAGAGATCGAAAAATCTAAGTTTCAAGTCATAAAATTGACGATAAATTTGGACTATCCAACATTAATAATATTAATATGTGTCCGTTACCAGATATAACAGACTTTAACAGCTTTGTCATTTGTGTTCCTTGAAGCTGACATTTCTGATTTCAAGGGGTTGCATCCTAATGTTGTGTAAATGTGATAGTCACTCTGCTTTAGTACCATGATTTTTCTTTTATAGGAAGATACCAATTATGTGCTCCAGAGATTCTTCAAAGCATCGTTTAGCTAATTTTTTTTACATTGTCATTCTAACAGCAGACAAAACTCAGTCTACCATCACGAATATCTGATACTTCAATAATTTAATCACGGAAATCAAAATAGAAAAACGTGACTGATTTTTTAGACTTCGTGTTAAAAGCCTTTTCACCGACACTTTAACTGAAACTATTCCAGTAATAATAAAGCAGAGATTCCAAAGCTAAGATAATTAATTATTAATTTTATTACTTTTTCAGCCACTAAGACGAAATCCCTGTTGGATTTCAGTAAGAAAAACCTCAACATCATTACGGTTTGATTTTTCGGTCATGGCTCACTGAGGTTCCACCTCAAGAAGATGATCAAAGGGGACAATAATAAGTGGGAACACATGGAAACTGCAGAGCACATCATGTGCATAGCCGTGCCCCAACAGAGGTATTACTCCCTCGATTAGGCGGATTCGGAATCCAGTTAAATTTAAAGTGATAGACCCAAAAAGTTACTAAAGTCCTAAAAAAGAGACTGAAAGATTAAGGGTACCTACAATAGATCTTATAGACTCCTAAAAGTAAGGATTAAAGAACAAAAAAAATGCTCCGCTTAGGGGACACAGATGAATCAAACTTGGCCCTACATGCTTGAGAAGAAGTCATAGGATTACATAGGAACAAGCAACAATCTTATCGGAGGTAGATGATACGGAAAATCTTTAAAGCAAACAGTTGGTATCCTGCTTTCAAAAAGGAGTCATAGTATTGAGTGAAAGTTAAAACAAGCGGTTTATATGACGTTCACACTCAACAGCATTACTATATCTAGCGTTAAAATCAGAAACTGAAACTTTAAGGATAAATGTTTTGCGACCTTTCTATTGTATATGCATCAATAAGATATGTTAGGCTAAGTACCAATCATTATCTATGACTACTAAGAATTAATTTGGAGGAGCTATATGTTATTGTTATCGATCAGTTAAACCTTCATTTCTTTTTTATAGTTGCGTTGCTAGCAATGAAAATTACCTTCTGATGTCTTAATTCTTAAACCAGTTTCGTGTTTTCCTGCAATGTGCAAATACAGTTGTGCGTTCTCTGAATATTTTATTACTACTTTATCTAGCTAACGTTAAGAATTGCTTTCAAAATAGATCGAACTATCCTGGAGAGTGCTAACCGACTCGCCGGCGTATGTAGTGTAATAAAATTAAAACAGACATCACATGAATCTTTCACACACATTACAATCTAATTTGATTTTCTGATTAGTAGCTACTTGTTATAGTTTGTAAGATTTATTATCCTTGACATAACGAATGATAACCAAAAACTATATTATTCTAACGACATCATTTTTAAAAAACATATAACCAGTAACATATTTCAAACAAACTACTTTTCATGAAAATAATACTTGAAAAGAGTATGTCCAGTAAAGCACAAAATTAAAATATAAAATGCATAAATTGTAGCAATATCCGTATACCCTTTCTATACATTGTACACTCTCTGCGTTATCATTTAAAAATAACGATGTCCTTACTCAGAAAAAGCCATTACATGAATCTCCAAAAGAGATTTCGTATGCGTCTTTATTACGGAATATCTCATCTTAAAAGTCCGGCGTAAGAAATAACGCAGATAAAGCACGGACCGTCAGAATTATGATGCATACTAGTAGACATTAGGATCGATACGTACCACTACGCGTACCCCGAAAAAAAAAGAAAACAAAACGTTCTCGGACAGAACAGCCGATAAACATATAATCATAAATACATTACGTTCAAACATAAATCTTATGCGATCGTTTTCTGAACCATTAACATGAATCCTTCAAGTAGTTTGGGTTATATATAAGGTTGTCGTTAAGAGTGGCGTGATTTCCATCTCCGGCCAGATCATCTGGATGGCCACTAAAAGCCTGGAGCTTTGTCATTGTCAAGAAGAGAAGAGGTTCGTCCCGCTCGGCTTCGCTAACTAGTAAGACGCTGGCCGCTTTGTAAGCTAGTTTAAATGGATTAAATATACCGACGCAATTAATTATAGGAAACAATAATTAAGGTATTTATTTGTATTGCTGGATATGCAAACTTGAATTGAGTTTGACATTGAAAAATTCCCTAAGATAAGCGGTGAAATATGATGATAATTAATATACTTGGACCTTATAAATGTGTTTAAATCTAAAGTAAATTCGATAATTGCAAATAATAGAAAATCCTAACAAATTTAAACTTTTTTCCTGCATCTGGTTTGTAACTGGGTGAGCTTACTCAATTTTAGAATGGTCAAATCAGTTTTTCACACATTTTCTAGACTTTTGGTGAAATTTTGCAAAATAATATCTGACATATCCATATTTCTATGTAGGCTAGAGAAAAGCTACTGCTAACTCAAAAACAAAAATCGGCAAACGAATTGCTTGGCCTAAAGAAGTCGTATGATCTGTAGATCACTAGACTGATGTGAGTCAAAATTGGATACCAGTTTTATAGGATTAGGGATTAATGTGGTCACACACATATTTTTTCCGTAGAAACTTTGCTACCCCTTTGGTTTCATTGTAAGGATAGCTTACAAGGAATCACAGGCAAGTGGTGGTGACCGATTTAAATGAAATTTGGTGGGTTTGTAGACTGATGCAGTGTAAGAACAACGGTAACTTCCATAGATGCTAAATCGCCCGTTTTCGGGGGGTGGGGCAGCCTAAAGCCAACGCTACCCTTCACAATTTCCTTTAATATCTCCAAAACTATAAGAAATATCAAAAAAAAGTTAAGACAAATATATACCTGTTTTATGAGTACCAAAAGATAGCGACAATAGTTTTAAAAAGTTAGGGGGTGGGGGTTGTTTCTGGAAAACAAGAATTATGACAGGCAAACTATTGTCGCTATCTTTTAGTACCTACTCATAAAAATATAAATATAAATAGTTATATATTTGTCTTAACTTTTTTTTTGATATGTCTTATAGTTTCGGAAATATCAAAGGAAATTGCGAAGGGTAGCGCTGGCTTTAGGGCGCCTCACGCCCCGAAAACGGGCGAATTAGCATCTATGGAAGTTACCGTTGTTCTTACACTGCATCAGTCTACAAACCCGCCAAATTTAATTTAAATCGGTCACAACCACTTGCCTGTGTTTCCTTGTTAGTGAAAACGTTCAACCTGTTCATAACTAACAACTCCCAATCTTCCAAGGTGAAAATGTAGAAAGAAAATTTTAAGCAATAGGTATAATCTAGTAACACAAAAATTGAATTCTTTAAAAAGAAATAAATTTAGATTTACGCTTAAAATACTTATTTGACATTTTACATAACCTTACTTTTCCATAGTTATTTTGAAAAAGATGAAACAAATTGTAGTAGGGGAGTAGTTCAGCCTAAACATGCTCAAAATTTCGACTATCGATTTTTAGTTAATGTTATATATCAAATTATTTATTTTTTGATACTACATTTTTAAATTGCATTAGGTACCTACACGAAATAGTATTTAAAAGATCACTAAATGCATGCAGCAGAAATAACTAGATTCAAACTGTTGCAATAAAGTAAAGGACGACTTTTACTTTTAATCTAGGGAACATTGTATAATAAATCCTTCCTTAAAAGTAGCAAGAATAGAGACGAATCGAATTATGAAAGAAAATGATTATAGAATGGAAAATCCGTATCCATACGTATCCTATACGTATTACTTTGTAATACATATGTACATACAGTCGAATTTTTTTATCTTGTCCGTTACGTCATGAGTACTGTCAGTATGAATCGACTCATATGTCATGTTGACATTTCTCTCTCATGTACGTTAAATGTCGGTGATCAATATTTTACGTATATCTGTGTTTAATTACGCTGTTAATGACGTAACGGACAAGATCCAAAAATTCGACTGTACATACATACATACAGTCGAATTTTTGGATCTTGTCCGTTACGTCATGAGTAATATATCACTATGAATCGACTTATACGTCGATTTTTCACAAACCTAAAGCTCCCTGGATAACTGATGTTATAAAAATAATGATGGCTACTAGAGATAAGGCCAAAGCTAAGTTTATGAGCTCAAAAAATTCACAAGACTGGGACTACTACAAAGAACTTAGAAACTTAACTAGACACGCTATTAATCGCGAGAAGAGAGCATATTTTGATTATTCTTATAAAAACAAAAATCCTAAAACTATTTGGAAAGAACTAAAATCAATTAATATCTCTACGAAAAGACCAATTGACATACTTATCGAGCTCCAGGATGTAAATGACATTAACAGATTTTTTGTAAATTCAATCCCAGGTTCGTCTGATCGAAACGACGATTTGGTCAAGTACTACCAAACCCACACAAAGAATAATATCGACAATGATTTTGCTTTCACATTGGTGGATCAATATTTTAGCTAATATCTGTGTTTAATTATGCTGTTAATGATGTAACGGACAAGATCCAAAAATTCGACTGTAGAATTAAATATGCTTCCCTTTTATTCTCATTTATCACGCATATTTTAATATTTGCATTCTATAACGCGTTGCTATCGCCTTTAAAGAAACTAAACTTTAATTCCTCTTCCAAGATATACCATAACCTCGGAAAATCTGTCTGACTTAAGGCCAATTAGTCTGAATATCGATAACTATCAAAAATTTTCTTTGAGAAAATTCTGAAAATAAAACTAAAACAACATCTCAATAATGATAAAAATTGCCCATCTACCAATCTGGTTTCCGTTCTGGTCAAGTTGAAGGAGAATATTAAAAAAGATCACCGGTGATATCCTTACTGCATCGGATGCCAGGGATTGTACTGTATTGTTGGATTTCACCAAGGCTTTCGATTTGTCCACGATTGATCATAAACTAATGTCTGCCATTCATTGAACAAACTGGTACAGTTCAGGTACAGATAAAGTGTAAACAAATAAAGGGACGATGCCGGTAAACTTTTAAATAGTTTTCTTTCTGAAAGATTACAATCACAGTTGGTGCTAACCTTTCAATTTTAAAACGTTTGCACTATACATAATATATTCAAATTGTCAACACATTCATTCGTCAAAGAAACTGTGTTCTTGCACTGGATAGCATATCAACGCAAACTCGATACCATTTCCCGAACTTGCTCTGACAACATTCTTTGTACATTAACTCGACAAAATCGGCAGTTATGTGTTTTGAGTAACAAACAGACTTATTGAGTTTTTAATTTTCAACATTTTCGCCTTCAGATCAAAATTATAGATTTGCTGCCAGTTTGTTTTGTCAACGTCAGAAGCGTTTTTAATTTAGTCTTTGTTTAGTAAAGATCCGTCTTTAAAGCGACGAAACATGTAGGAAAGTGTCCAAAATATTCAAGAGCTGCAGTCATAGTTCGACAAGCGATACAACTCAAAAATGCTTTACAACATCGGTCTTACTTGTTAAAGATATTAAATTAATGTAGTAACTTTTGGTTCTATCCGCCAACAATCATAATTGCTTTATTGTCCGGTCTCTCAAAAATTGATTTAATGATCAAAAACTATAATTCAGCAGCGGTGCAGAACGCTTGCCTGAGGTTGTTTACAATGTTCAAAGTATATTCACATAATGCACACTTTGGAATATATGTAAATGATTAAATATTCGAAATCGATTTTTTTTACTGAATTCAGCTTGTATGTATCATTCGATCATTACCATAAAATTTATTGAAAAAAAATTATATTTAATAAATTTTTTCTTTGTGATTCTATTATTTATCAATGTTAGGTCACGAGGTTTAATTAACCAAAATTTATAAACATGATTGTGTCAATGTGACTTTATTAAATCTTTTTATTGTCCTGTTTTGAACGTTTTGCTACAACTCTTAAAAATGGATAAAAATGATGTCGTCGGACATGTTTACAAGTACACTCTTTCATTATATTTAAAAACAAGTCTTGAAGCTTATCTTTGCCTTAATGCTTGCTATTATTGGTAATATTTAGAATGAAACGAATTTAATGAAATTCTGGATCATTTATGAAAGCAAAAGTTATCTTTTGTTTAATTCTCCGAAGATTATCTTATTTTGTTGTTATGGCAGTCACAAGAATTTAGTTCGAAGGGTAATTTTGCACATAATAAATCAACAAATTATAATTGAAAAATTATAATTAAATATGCTCATTCTTGTAGTACAAGGTTAAGTGGAAGAATGGCAGTTTTGGGTTTGACCAAATTGCTAAACAAGACCCGATTTTTTTATAGAATTAATTTTTCTTTTGGATGAATTTGTAGATTAATTTATACTCTATGTTATATGGAGATACGGAAATAAAACCTATTTTATTATTAAAATTATATGTCATGTTGACGTTTCAGTGTAAATGTTACGTTAAATGTCGGTGATCAATATTTTACGTATATCTGATGTTTTAATTATGCTGTTAATGACGTAACGGAAAAGATCCAAAAATTCGACTGTAGATAAATATGTAGCACATCTGGTCATATAAGAATATCCATCAACAAATGAAACTAAACTTTAATCCTTCTTTTAGATATACTCACTAACGCGACGGAAAATATTATTAATAATACAAATAAATCTGGTATGAATATACGATAACGTATACTTTTGAAACGATGCTTTAGCTTTGGAGTTATCTACAGATCAATTTAATTTAAAAATTAAAACGTAAAACGTACTAAGACAAAGAAGATAAAAACTAGCATAAACTACATATTGCAGAATTAAAGCTGGAAGTCGTGGAGTAATTCAAGAAATGCGATGTGTGTTGAGCAACTAAAAAAGTTTGAACTTTATGCCAGAAGATTGACAGTTGCTAGGCATTGACTTACATTACATTATTGATAGTTGAAAAGTATAAAAAATAATTTTCTTAAAAACAAAAATAATTTAATACAACATTTTCGCCTTCGATAAAGAATTATGAAAGATTTCGAGGTATAGTTTGTTTTCAGAAACAACGTCAAGCGTTTTTAATTTATCTTGTTACACTTTTAAAACTTAAAAAAATGACTACTTTAAAGCGACGAAACATGAAGGAAAGACACACACAAAATACACAACAAGAACTGCAGTCACAGTTCGACAAGCAATACAACTTCAAAGTCAGTGAAACTACATCCACCGCAAATAATTAATATTTTAATAAATATAGTACTTATATATATGTTTAAATAAAACGTACTCTGACACATACTGATATTTATCAGAAAATCTGCGCCACATAAAAATGAAATTTACAAAGTTTACAATTTAATTAAATAAACTGTCAAAAATAAAAGCACGATAAAATGCTTTCGCGTGTCGAATAACCGCGACATTTTACTCTTACGTCACAAAGCAATTAACGAGAACATGAAGAACAAACATTGGAAGGCTTCATTTTCAAGTTGTTCAGTCGTTTAACTCCGACTAATTTAGACAGAAATATCAGATTAACAAAAGTCTTCTGTTAGTAACACGCAACATAAAGCTCGTTTTCGAATTTATTTTAGTAAGTTATCATTTTATACTTGAATTAGTTTGTTAGATTAATAGATTAACAATTAAATATGAAAATAATTTTATTAATGTTATTTTTATGATACTGTGATTCATTCTTTCCAAATAATATAAATTAACCAATTGACTGCACGGTATTTTTATTACATTTATAAGATGTAGATTTTCCCAGAAAAAGTAAATTGTTGTATAGCGTACGTATTATTAAGGACATCGAACATTCCTTTCTCTAAAAGAACCAATATAAATTCTTAGAAATTTATAGTTATACACTATTTTGTTTTCCAAGTTCTCAATAACAATGCTGTATGTGTAATGTATAATGTAATGCTCCGACTGGAACAAAAACATATATTTAAGACTTTCTTTTATTTTTTATAACTTTCCCGTAGACAATCGTTTATTTTTATCCATTAATTTTGCATAGTTATGTACAGTATCACAGTATCTAATTTGATTTGAAATACTGGCAATAATATATTTTATCCTAGCAGTAACAGATTTCAAATTTTTTGTTCTAATAACTACTTGTCTTTTGTATAATTCAACCCACAAATAAGTTAATCACATTAAGATAGTTGTAGTGATTTTTGACATTTCTTTTTTGTTTTTAATTCGATGAGCTTCAAATTAACCGCTCACCATAATCTCTATTTACTGTTGATTTAGGCCGTCTCACTGCACGTTTCTCTGCACTCCAATTTTTGGCTCATATAAGCAGATCCACTAGCACAAGGCACAAATTGTTTAATTAAAACACTTTTGAAATATCATTGAGATATTAGTTGTATCAAATGAATATTCTAATCCAGACAGCGTTAAAATATTTCCTTCAATCATATCTTTGTCCTCCATTAACCACCATTAACTCTCTTGATTAAGTATCTTATGCAAGTACTATATGCTACCCTCCAGAGACCTCAGTACTTTTTATATATAATTTTTCATCGTTGCAATTCGTTGTTTTCAATTTAAACACGACGTTAATACACAAGTAGAGTAGCTTTTTAGGGTAAAACAAATAACGAAAATGGACTATATTTAGCAAAACTTAAATAAGAAATATTTAAATATGTATTAATTGGTCATCCTTACATTTGTAACGGTTTGCACAATTAATATTACAGTTCATTAACGAGAGCGCTGCAATTGCAAAATTTTTGATAAAATATTTATTTTCTCGAAAACAAAAGCAAATATCATCTAGAATCTAAAAACTATATAATATATAGGGTGATCCATCTAAAATAATAAAGTTACATACGCTTTTTCTATCATTGGGACACCCTGTATATTTAAACATATTTTCCTTTTTCAAATTATCAAAGAAACCGCGTCAGCTGGGACAGCCTGTATAATCAAAGAATTAAAGATTAATTGTACATTTAGATGCAAGTCCCCAAAGAAAATTCGCAGAAATATGAAAAACAGCCTTCAGTAATTTCCAGCAATTTGTACAAAAATATCAAATTCTATATGTTCTCAAACAATGTGGGAAACTGAAATTGTTCTCGTAATATTAGTTCAGTAATGAAATAGTGCAGTTCCATTCTAATTAAAAATAATTATAATAAACTGAAATATTAATATGCATGCAAATCTAATTCATAATTTATTCTGAGAATGACACAAACTGTACCAACTAATTAATTTGTATCTAGATGTCATTTCATTTAATAGCAGCGCTAAATTAATAGAAATGCTCAAACAGCCAAAGTTGACGAAGTAATATAGAATGCTTGTAGTATAAAACGCCTGTTTAAATGTAATACATCCTCCAACAGAGAAAATGCTATAAAAATGTAATTTTTGTGTTTGTTTTTATCAACAACGTAGTAAAAAAAAACGTAGTAACACATCACTTGATACAGAATGTTTTATCAGTTCATGGGAAACAAAAAATCCACTACTATGTTTAATAATTCAAAGCACTACATTCGCATCACATGGTTTCGGCAAAGTGGTCACGTGCGCCATTTCTGGAGTTGCTTTACTTCAAAATATGAATTCGTGACCCAAAGGATATACAAGAAGGCATCGCTATGTATACATATAGATATACAAGTTATCTTCTTAAGATTTTCTCCGCGTTTTTATAGTGTCTATATATGTACAGTCTATTCCAAAATTAATGTCACCCCCGCAATTAAAAGATCCAATAAAAATCATATAACCGACACAATTTTTGATTGATGAATATCAATATTGTAATTGCGCTCTAAAATAAATTTCGGTCAAACCTAGTGCATTCGTTTCGCAATAGAACTTATAATGTATCTTCCATCACATCAAGCGACATTAATTTTGGAACAGACTGTACATATATATATAGACGCTTCAAAAAAAACTTGCCTGTTTACCTGACATCAGAGAAATATACATAAGAATAAGAATGTACTAACCAAGAAAAATGAACTATTAATTAAATCATTTAAATATACCCTAAAGAAAATCGACTGACGTATGATACAAGTTTGGCCAATTTTAATAAATAATATACATGTTTCACTGAAAGAAACAAATGCGGAGATCCTCATACATGAAGGAATGTTCTATGGAGTAGAAATTAATGAGGCAGTATTGTTTTGCTAGAAGAAAAAAATTGTGTTTGAAAAAGATATTGTACTACACATGTATTAAAATGCTGTTTTATTTTGCTCGCAAACTTTACTGGCAAAATAAACTTACATTACCCTACACAACCTTATTGGGTGAATAACTTTACTATTAACTATTATGAGCATATCTACCTTTAGAAATGTTCGTGCAAAGGAGAAATAAAAGAAAACAAATTGTTTTTCTAGTTTTATTCTTTCCAAATACAGAAAATTCACTAACGCTCTCAATAGATATTTTGCGGGATTCTTTATGTCTGACAGTCTGTTTATTTTTACGAAAGTACTGAACCATAAAATTAGAAAGAGAGAATTATTTTAGTAGTTTGCGCTTTACAGCTCAATTTTCGTTAGTTGGAAATAAACTCCTTCCTTCGTAAACTTAGCAATCTAATGCTCTCAGTAGTTATTTTCCGATTCCACTGAAATTGGTATGTAAGTAACCGTACATGTATTGCTCGTACGTGTGTATATTGACTTAATACGTTTAGCAAATCTCTTGATTTGTTCGGCGCAGTTCTAATTCTCCGTTTCGGGTTATAAAAGCGAAACCCGGAGAAAAGTTAAGTATGTTCGTGACGTCTATAATGTGTATCTCGGATTAAATATCTCGCAGTTTACTCAACGACGACATACGGTGGAATTTTCGATTTTATTATATATATATATATACAGCTATATACCATATTATATATCATATATACAGCCGCAGCTAGAATTGGTGTAGGGATACGTTTTGATAGGCAGGCTATTTAAGGGAATTACGTTCTCGGAAAGTGACGTGAAAAGCGCCTTGTGCAACAACATTCCCAAAGGTTTTCAGATAAAGAAACAATATCGTAGCGAGTTTATTTACCAAGATGTGATTGTTGATAGTTTCAATTTATTTTGTCTACATGGTTTTTGTCGTTTATTTCATTCTTGGACAATATTTGCTTTGGTCCTTTACCACACTATACAATAAAGACCAAAAGTATTAAATAGGTATGCTAAAATATGAACGTGCTTTTATGAAACGCAAAATTCTGAAAGAGGGATAGGAGAACACAGATGCCACAAAACATTAAACCTATAATTATTTACAATACATACAATTATTACATTAACTGGCCAGAAGAGCTGAATCAAATTACGCAACTTGGACAATTTTAAAACAGACTATACTTTGATTACTGTCTGGCTGGCAATTCTCTTTTTAGTATTATGTTTGTCATTTTATGGTTTTAATGTTGACCTTGGTTTATTTATTGGCAAAAATTCTACTATAGTACTATTCCATGTGTCATAATCGATATTACTAACGTTACCAATTAATTTTACAACCTGTACAAACAAAATAGATATCAAAAAATAAAATCGTATAAAATAAAATACCCTTATTGTACAGCATTTCATTACGCTATCGCATAGCAAACGCTTTGCATTTTTACATACTCAACTGATTCCGATTAAACCTCCAGTTCGATATATCAAATCCAATCGAAATGCGATTAAATATTTGAACGGCTTAAAATCAAAAGTTCGGCATACTTTATAACACATTGACGGCTTTTTTCCCGACCAGCATGAAATGCCATCGTGCACGCTACACTTGCGACATACCGAAACCATTTCAACGCAGAAATGTGACAGCGCGTCAACGACGTCAATCAAATGAATGTGAAATTACGCTTCCTGCCTTATAATGTTATTATACGAAGGGTAAAAGCAGGTTATGCGACCATTTATATTCGTTAAAAAATCTATTTAACGTATGGTACTCATGAAGAGTGTAACTGATTTCGTTAATATTGAAATGTAATTAAAACAAATTCGATTGTGGTGGTCGTAACAAGTATCACCAATTATCAACATTATCATTAATTCAAACGAGATAATTAGTAGATAATGGTTGTAAACCAAACGTTTAATTCTCAAAAAAAAGGAGGGAGGGGCGGAAGGTTTAAAAAAAGGGGGAGGGGTTACTGTGATATCCTTTTCCTGATTTTTTTTAAGCACTGTGTATGCTGGAGTTAAAGTACCTAAATCTAATAAATAGATCTAATTTTTTCTTAATAGTGGATGGCTCGAAAATATAAAACAACAAGAGAGAGATCAGCTTTCTTATATACAGGAAGCACCAGCTGAAGATTTAATATGAACGTATGTACCTACTAGCCAGTGAACCTTCCAGAGAAATGAAAACTAAATTTTTCCTTAAGATATGACTACAATACCATCATATTGTTCAAATACATATTTTATTGTAACAATCGCACACAGGAGAAATAGGACTTCGATGCAACACGTTTGATTTATGTCCAAGTAGACACACTCTAATATTGTAAAATATTTAGGAAGATAAATTAGAACGAAACACTAGAAAATTCAATACCGACGAATGTATGTAACACTACTATATTGATAGTTTCTGTCGATATTATCCGAAGCAGAAAAGAGATAGCCCTATATACTCGTTCATATATGTATATATGGGTATCCAGCCTAAGATGCAACGGTCCATAGTCGACTTATTATTAATTGTTTCAAAAAATGCTTCAAATAAATTTTGCCTCGAATCAAATTCTACACAATTTAAAATTAGTATCAGTAATGGCGGACTTCCGGTTCTACAGTAAGTAGATACTACCTTTATTATTTTAAATGGAATACCCTATATATTATTGCACTTTTTGATTCCTTATTAAATTAAAAAGGCACTTTGTTAAGCTTACATTGAGTCTGAGTTGTACCGTTTGCGAATTATGTGACGCACTACATACCATAGTGCCGCGGATATGGCGCGATTGGATGCTCTGCTCTAATTGACGTTCACCACGTCTCCGATGAACCAAAATTAAAAATAAATATTTAAAACATCTTAACCCTCATCTGCTTGACCTACTGAAATGAACGATATAGCATCAAATGGGTCCGATGGACCCGCACTTGCTAAGTGAGGATTCTAGTGATTTTATTCAATCTAATCACATATGAGGACTTGATTCTATTTAACAAATAACTCTAATGTATGTGCAAAACTTTTTATTTAAGAAAACTTTACAAAAACATCTATGAGTAACTTATACTGCAGGTTCCTTGCATTTGACGCATGTTACAGTTTTTTTCACTGTGTTCGCCACAATGCTTCGAGGATTTAAAACAAACTGTTTTAGTCTTTCTATGGATTACAGGAGGGCATATGTAGCATCTTCTTTTTGTCACATCTTCCTTATTTTGGTCTCTTTTGACACTTCTTTTTACTGCAAGACTCGATCGCTCTCAGAACTCCTTGGTGAAGACCGAGCTGTTGTTTCCTTCGTTGCATATGTTTTTCGGTAAGCTCGAAAACCAACTGTTTTAGCAACATTCTACGGCGGTAGTTCACACCGTTTTTCCAATTAGGGTTCAAACTCCATATAATCAGAGCATTGTATGCGCGAATATCCAGAGTATTATGGGTCACCTCCTCGTCTTTCGTTTTGAGGAATATGTCCTAACCAGTTTATCGAGATTGTCAACTCACCCAGTTATTGGCATTGTAATCCAAAATTATTTCGGGTTTCTTTGTTTCGGTTTCTGATACTATTCCAGTGTTATGCATAGTTGACATGAGAATCACTGCCCGGTTCTTTTTTGGAACGTAAGAACAAAGTGTGATGCCATTACGATATCGGAATATAAAGGATAATCCTTCTCGTTTCCCGTCGGACAACATCTCCTTTGGAACAAATCGTTTGCTTTTTCTTACTGTGCCGATTATCGTAGTATTCCTCTTTAGCAAAGTTTCTGCTAAGTCATAGTCTGTAAACAAATTGTCAAAAGTAATATTCCTCCCTGTATCGTGAAGATGTGAGCACAAATCGTGTACAACTCGCGGACCTTGTACGATTTTAGATTCTTCTGTTTGTTTGCTACATTCCAACTGAATGTTTATCCAGTAACTGTTTATAGCATCTGTAGCAATCCAAAACTTCAAGCCGTATTTATCTGGTTTAGATGGTATGTAGGTTTTTACGTTCCTCGCTCTACCTATCCATGGATAACGCTGTTCGTCCACGGTGATAAATAAATTTGGCTCATAATTTGTTTTGCAGTTATTTGCAAACATATCAAGATACTCCGAAATAAGTGCCAATTTATCAGTTTTGTTTCTCTCTTCCCTTGTTTCTATGTCATAAAATCTCAGACATCTTAGAATAAGTTCGAATCTGTTAATGCTCATTGTAGCTCTAAATCGGGGCATACCGATTTGCTCATCCCATAATTCCCTGACGGCTTGAGCTCGTGAATGAAAAACTCCTGCTAGTAAACGCAATCCAATCACTGCATCTAGTTCAAGTACGGTAATATCTTCCAGGAATCTGAGTACAGTGTTCTGCCTTTCTTATTTGAATGCAACACAATCAGGTCTTTTTGATGAGTAGTCACAAACAAGTGAAATGAATCTGTTATTGTGTTCACATTCACACATCGTGTAGGAGAACCTGGATTTAGCACTCGATAAAAGTTGTGAGCCGCAGGTTTTCTCTTTTGCCCGAGTGGTTTTGTTTTCCAATGTATTTTTCCATCTTTGGAAAGCTTGATATCTCTAAGAAGGGCAAGGGGAATGTCATCTTCTCGATCGCTATCTGAATAAATGTTAGTGTCCTCTATATTACCAGCTAAATGCGTAGGAGTTTTTTTCTAAGCAGAACAAAGGGTTATCTGAAGCGTAATTTTAATTATAACTAGATGGTTTTTACGAATAAAAAATACTAACTTTGTTGCTCGCCAAGCACGCTTTCATTGTCAATCAAAGCTATTATCTTCTTCAAGAATCCGCAAAACTTCCTCTTTTGTTAGTGCCGAGGTAAGTCGGATATCACCAAACTCGTAATCCATTGCGAGAGGTGTCTATTAATCAAAAATATCTCGAGTACTGACAGGCAATGTGCGACTTGCATCGACCTAGGTTAGAATATATCTGTCAAATGCTGCGCTTTATGATACGCCCAATCGCAAAAGTTACTACTTTATCCGCAGTGGCGGAACGGTTCTACATAAATGGAGTCCATTGGACCCATTTTGAAATTAATTGGCAATTATTTCTAAACTTCAAGCAGCTTTTGAGAAAAAATATATCATAGATTGAATGCCTACATATTAAGGAAAATTACCGTTTTTTTCAGATTTCTTGTATACTCAGTAACTTTTATACAACTATATTAAAACTGTAATGGGTCTAACGAACCCACCGTTATGCAGATGAGGGTTAAAAAAAACTTGTCACATTATGCAATATTTAAAACCATGACGATCCATTAGAATTTCAAAAATTTGTAGTTTTCAAACATGTTCAGGATCTTACAATCTCACAATGTTTCATACAACTAGAACAACTTCAAGCATTTAGATTTTAATTTTCAAAAAATTATGGGCTAATTCAAAAAATTGCTTTTCCATTTTTTTCAGTCAATTTCTTGTTTTTTCTTTGTAGTAATCAATGTGCAATAAATCAAGGAACATCTAAAATCTCACTTCAGAATATAAATTTAATAACATAATACTGGTACGTCTATGAGGCAGCTCAGGCTCACTCATTTTGAAAAGAGAGATGAGGCATCTAATGAATATAACTGTTTTTACAGAATTACAGTAAACCGCTCTTAAGTGAAATTAAAGTGCTTTATTAAATCCCTACTCTACCATTCCTATAGTTAATTAATATTCAAAAATATAAGTATATTATCTAATTTTTGCATTAGGGATCACCAAATCAGTATATTTGCAGACTACAACAAATTAGAGAGCAAAAACACGCATGCTGCTTAAAATGCTGATATAATTCATCCTAAAAAATACTACTCGATCGTAAATTTTCTAAAAAAAACAACCGTGACTCATCTTATTTATAATGCGAATTACATCTAGATAATCACATTTAAATGAGTACACGCCTTCTCCGATCTCCAATCTACCTTGGAAATCAATAATCCATTAAAGCGATGGATTGCAGATAAGAGACTTCTCTTCTACAAAAGCAGATCTTTGCCAACTCAGAGCTAGTCACGTACATATGACATAAAAATGCACGCGAAACGAAAAGAAGCTCGAATAGATTTGTGCATGACGGTGAAACGTTGGCATTTCAGTTTATATGGCAGCGCGCCACACGGTTATAGTGTGCCTTCTTATCACCGACCGGAAACACATTCCGGATTGTTCAGCAGGAACGCCAAAGAACGTGCTGTACAATTTATCGTTGGCGCTATTATGCAAGCGAAAAGAACCATTATATAGGTATATTGTACATATCTGTACAGTAATAAATCCTGGAAAGTTTGTTGAACCTCCGAAGCATCGTTGCAGTATTAAGTACTATATGTATAGCGTTTGTTTAGATATTTACTGACCCAATTCAATAACAGCTTCTATCTCTTCCATACGTTCAGTTGCAATTTTTTAAATTATCGCCTTCATATATCTTTCCTCTTTCTAAATGGGTCATAAATACATGAAATTTGTTCCGTTGTAGAGTTTTAAATGTGTTTACATGGAGCATAGAAAATAACAAACACATCTGCTGTACGTTTACATGATAGATTTCTATATTGACAATATGGAGTCTCTAGTTAATGGTGAAGGTTGTTGGTACATTACGCAAGTTCCTCTATGAAAAGAAAATGCAACCGATGATTTATCAATCAGTTTATTGGCATGATCAATCCAACGCAAGTGTTTATCCAATGTGAGATGCTGAATGTCAGCTGCGATCAGTTCCGGAATCGACCTAGAGTTCGTCACACAAATAGTTTCAGTCTTTTCTGACGCTGGAAACTATAACGATATAGTCTTACTTAGATTTGAAACTAACACACGAAATATCATCAGCATATTAAGTAAAAGAATAAACTTACATAGAAATATGTCATTCGCACAAGAAGGGAACAGTGCAGGACCCACAAGTGAGCCTTGAGATACCCCATATTTAACAAATGGTTATCGAACAGTTTCATAAACTCCCGCGATCGCACGTCGCCTGATGTCTATTCAACAGATAAAATGAATCCAAAATAACTCCTATATATGCTTTCCATTTTTGCTAAAAGTTTTTAGTCGATTAAATCGAAAGCCTTGGAGAGATCAAAATATAACACCAAACCACAATCTCCAATTTTTTGTTGATAGATCTGACGTGAATGCGAATTGTTGCAACTTCTCTACTACCTCTTTTAAAACGAATATAATTTTAACAAGTTTAAGTATATTAAAAATGATGGAAGCGCCAATATACTCGCCACGTACCACAACAATTGATTGGTCAGATTTTGAAGCTTTCCGCTGCATCTTCTGGGTTTGAAAATCGTACACAATGCATTTTATACTTTAGTCCTTAGAATAAAAACAAATCTGAAGGTGCCAGCTCCGGACTATAGGACGAATGATCTAGTCATCTTAATCCGGAAGCTTCCAAGAGTTTGTTTGTTTGTTCGACGCGCAATGTGACTTGAAACATTGTGGTGATGAAGGACAATCTCATCGTAAACGAGCCTTTTGAACAACATCTGGCAGTTATAGTATCGTGTACCATTCTTCGGAAACCGAAACGTTTATTTTCAAGCACGATTGTTGTGATAGTCCTTGATTTTGAGAAGAAACTGGCTACTCTTTTCTTTCCAACACATTGAAATTTTTTCACTTTGACTGGATAACGTTCTGTTGGAAACATCCATCGAACCGACTACCGTTTTGATTCCAATTCAAATATATATATCAAGCTTTAATCACCAGTAATGATGTTTTAAACTGCTTTAGAGCTACTTTTGCTACCTTAAGTTTTTTTACACTTTTCACTCGGTATTGTTTGTATTCCTGTTAAACTATTGCAGTCATGCTTATACCGAAGGTGCTCCTAATAATTTTGTAAGTGACTCAACTGTCGTCTTGAATCATTCTTCGTGCGGTGTCTACAAATCGTCACTAAGTGAAGCCCTTTGAAACTTGTTCAAATTCTTTAAATTTGTTATGCCAGTTGTAAACACTCCTCTGAAGAGGAGTTTCAGCACCAAATGCAACACGAAGTCTTGAAACACTTTGTTTTGGAGTTAAATAACTTTTGAAGTCATGGCAGACCACTTAGTTTGAAATTAGTTTGCAAAATAACTGTTGCAGTTATAAAAACTAAATTTGAACCGTTAAAATAGAAAACAATAAACATTTGTTTCATAGCATGTTTGATTCGTTTAATTCAGTATAAATATTAGTTTATAAAAATAATCAGTGTTACCCTCGTAATAATTGAAACCAAAAGGGACTTATTATATTATTATACTTATATTCAATGAAACTGCGCCTAGATGATTAGTAACTTACACTTGATTATAGAAGAAGTTATAGAAAAACAACTTTATATTGAACGGAAACAAGCAATAACCAAGCAAGCTTCGTTGATAACTTATATTTTTAATTAATAATAATCATTAATATACCAGTAAGTTTTTAGTGATACCTAAACAACTATAAAATAAATATTTAAATTATAAACTGTGAATCCTTACACAGAAAAATTAGTAGGATAGAGTTAGCCATAACATTTATCATATCTTCTTTAATAATTGACAAACATTAACAAATATTTGCACACGATAACATCGGCTTCATTGTATTAATTTAATGTAGTTTAATTTTCATAAATTAATCAAAATTAAAAAAAAATGAAAATGATGATGATGATTTTGTCCACCCAGTTGGACAAAAATATTAAAAGACTAAGAATCAGCAATAATTAAAAAAACGTTTATAATAGAGTAAAACCCATAAAGTTCTTCTATTTTACGAAATATAAATGTAAAAACAATAAAAAACGCGTTTATCCACAAAACTCGCAGAAGAATTCCTCACAATCATCGCTCTCAATGCCTGCAATGCTTCGTGGGCTCAACCGTTACAATTACAAACATACATCTTATCCATCCTTCTTCCGATTTTGAATTTGAATACGGTTCATTACAACATATGCAGTTTACGTCTTCGAATTCTTCTTCAGAACTATCAACTGACTTTTAAGATTGCTTCACTTTTTGCTCGACCTTTCGTTTGTTAATTCCTTTGTGTTTTTTTTCCTTATCGACGTTCATATTTAGTTTCGGCGTTTTTTGAACCTTGGCTATCTTAAATGCTTCCTCGAACTTCTTCTTATAAGATGTTGATGTGAGTATCGCTGTTTTCCCCCTCCTTTTGTCATTAGGATTGCACTTTCTTGCGCCACGAGGAACTGTAATAATAACTTGAGGAGTAACTGAAAATGTTTCTTGTACCATCTTTGGCAATTTAAATGCGAATTTTTGATCGCGGAATGTTGATTTTGTAAATAAAGGCTTTGCTTTAAAGTGAATTTAATTACTCTAAAGAAGTTCATCAAAGCAGTACTCTCTTTTAGAGAAATTAAATTTGCGTCCAAGTATAGCCTTTATTTGGCAAATTGAAATTCCTCGCTGAAAAATTCGCATTTAATTTGCCAAATATGGTACATGTGGCGAGGAAGGCGGAGTTTTATAAAAGTGTTCAGCAGAAATAGAATCAGGAAAACTTTATAAGGCCCGTAGAGGTGTTTTAGGTGCTGGGGGCGTTAGATAAGATTGATATTCAATTGGTGGTCTTGATGTTAGAGGTGCCGGAGGTGTTATATGATGAATTTGTTGTTGAGGCTGACCAGTATTTTCTTTGTTTTGATCTTCTGCATACTGTTTGTTGGTAGTCTCAGCCGGTTGAAACTTCCAGTCTGGAAACACGTTACTATTTAACGGATTAATGCTCATTTTTGCAAAACCATTAACAGCTGTTTTCTAAAGAAACTTTACCTCTTTTCTCTCTGGCTTCTACAATTGTGCGAGGGACTTGATATTCTTTGGATTTGCCCATTTTGAAAAATACTGTAAGAAATATAGGTAGGTACAAATCTAGTTGGACAAAACGGGCTAGTATCCCATTTTAACCATTGATAACTATCCCGTTTTACCCAACTGAAATTTTTGAAATAAACAATAAAATTTTAACAACTTAGTCAAACAAATATATAGAAATATATACACCAAACATTTAGCTACATTCGCAAATAAATAAAAAAGTATCAGTTTAAAATGATACGAACAAATTAATATAACCGCACTTTTCTAAACATGTGGTCGTACTTGGTCATCTAAGCAAACTAACGAACCACTTGTAGGCGACAAATGTAGAACTTTGGTGGTACTATTAGGATTGCATATTGAGAGACAGATGGTGGCAGAGGTATACAAATTGATGGAAGTATCCTGTTTTATCCGACTCCTTTTAGCCAGAAATGGGATCATTTTATTCAAAGGCTTTGAATAAAAGACCGACGCCTCTAGCCATTTCATAATTAGTTTCATTGCTAATAATAACTTCACTTTACGAAATCCGATAACTAAACTATTTTGATCACATTTATTTATATATTTCTAATATAATATAAAAGAGCGAGATTTAGATGCTGCGTATAAGCAATATGAACGACATTTCATATAACAAAACATGCTACTACTTAGTGTACACGGCTAACTAGCAATTATGTCCTTTAAAACAAATACTATTTCTCGCGCCAGTTACAAATCAAAGCAAATCTGGTAAAAATAAATCGAAGTAATTGAACCGATACTAATTTTACGAATACGAATTGATTGCGGCTCGTTTTAGTACCCACGATGCTGGCAAGGAAAAAAGATAGCTTAATTTGTTTGATCATTCACTGGTATTAATCGGAAGCGGCCCAACTCAGTATAATATCAGCATTGTAGATACATGCAAAGTATAACTGGATACGTAAAAACAGCAAATAACGATCACGTCTTTAAATATTATTGCAGAAATTCAACTGTTGTGAAACAATATTTACTGTGTAATTATGGTTAATTATTGATTTTTGAAATTGTTGACACACAAATTCATTATTATTCAAGCTATAATAAGTATAATTCTAAAAGTAACACAGCACAAATGTTAGTATATTTTATACAGATAATAATTGCCACCACCAAAAAAATCACAGTGATATTACATTAAATTAATATAAATCTAGATTAAGTTTGCATTAATAAAATCTTGGCTTTGTTCACATTAAGTATACAGGGTGGGCAAATTTCGATGTTTTAATAGGGGATCTCGGTAACTGTAACAGGTATCAAAAAACGGACCACGCATCGTCGATCTGTTTTTTCGAGAAGAGGATGATGGTGAAAACCAAATTTGGCTATCGGCTTTCGGTTTCGAGTTATCCCATTTTCGTTTTATCACGATATCTCGGCTATTTATGAAAATTGATAAAAATGACTTTTACGTTCTTCAGGGACTTTTTTGATTAGAATGCAGTGGCGTCAAAGATTTTTTGAAAAAATTTTCAATATTCGATGTAGGACATAAAGTTATATTTTTTTATATGGAACATATGTATAGTTGGCTATGGTATCATTAAAAAGAGGATTTTTTTGCCATTTCAATGATATATATCATGTGGGGACTTTTCGTTCATTTTTACTGTATTATAGCAAAAAATTAACATTTTCCATTGATTTTCATCATTTCATTGCTTTTTGTTAGTAGGCGTGTGTCATTCAACATACATGAAGTAGGTTTATAAATAGTATCTATAGTTTAAGTTAATTATTTGATTGTTGCTTCACCTTAAAATTATAAATTTGTGATGGCTTATGAAAATTGCGAAAAGTATATGTTGCAATGTTTTATTCACAATAATAATAATGCTGAAGCTGCATGTGAAACATATTTTAATCGTTACTCGGAAAGAAGGCAACCTAATAAATCTATTTTTGACTGAATGAAAGAAAATCTCATTAATTTTGGAACTTTTAACAAATGAAGATCGACGAATCACACATATTTTAAATTTCATGTTGAGAATAAATTGGCGCCCATTATTTACAATACATAATTCACACCGTCTCGAAACGCTCCGCAGTGCATTGTGAATATGAATACAAGAAACAGAATTAAGATACTGTATAAAGTTCTCTCTCAGTTCGTTAATGTTATTATGAGTTTGTTTGTATAACCGGTCTTTAAGATGTCCCCAGAAAAAGAAATCTAGGGGTGACAAATTCGACGTGGTGGCCACCTTACTGGTCCGACCGTGCCTATCCAGTTGTCTCCAAAATTTTCAGTCAGCAATCCTGAGACTATTCCAGTGTTATGGGGCGGTGCGCCGTCTTGCTGGAAAAATACATTTCTTATCTCGTTCAAAGGCAGTTCTTCCAAAAATTCTTCTACTACAAGTTGATTTATGATGTTATAATGCCGTTGACCATTTAATTTTTCTTGATAAATTTGGTATGCCAGAATACGATTGTCAAATAGGGTACACCAAACACTAAAGCCGAATCGACCCTGATTTTGAACATCGACGGCACAGGTTAACATCAGACCACCAATGTTCATTGTGTCGGTTAAAAATTCCGGCACTGATAATGTAGACTTCATCCGTCCAAATAATTTTTCTAAAAAATGATGGATCCTCCTGAATTTGTTGAAGATACCAATTGCAGAATTCTAAGCGCCGTTCAGGATCAGTCAATAGGAGCTGCTGTTGTTTCCTCACTTTGTATGGCCTAAACTTATGTTTCTTCAAAACTGATAACGCACGTCGTCGTGATATACCCAATTCCACTTCAATTTGACGGCTTGAGATTGAAGGATTTGCCACCGCCATTCCAATAACATTGACAGTAACTTCCTCAGTATCTTCCTTATTATAATTCTTCGATCTTGATTCTATGTTCCAAAATTAATGAGATTATCTTTTTTAAGCCTTCTTTCCGGGTAAGATTAACAATCAATCAAAATAATCACGATTCGAGTGCGTAAAAGTAAACGTAAAAGCAAAGTTTACTTCCTGGAACTTGATTAATTTAATGACATTTTAAAATCATCAAAAACAATAAACGATAATTAGTATTATTAGTATAGTTCTCTATTTACAAACGCGAATTCGTGAATGGGTCACTCATTGAAATATGATTTCACGCACTTGGTTCGTAAATAACTATTCACATGCAGCTTCAGCATTATTATTATTGAGAATAAAGCATTCCAACATATCATACTTTTCGTAATTTTCATAAGCCATCGCAAATTTATAATTTTAAGGCGAAGTAACAATCAAATAATCCTTAAACTATTGATGATAGACACATCAAAAACATTTAATTTGAGGTTATAAAACTTATTTAGGTTATAAAACTTATACAAACAAAGTTACAATAAAATGTCAAGTTAATAAATGTCATTATGCCAATATGTTCCATATAAAAAATATAACTTTATGTCCTAAAGCAACGATCAAAAACATTTACATAGCCTACCCTAATTATGTTTTTTTCGATGGCACGTTATTTATAAACCTACTGACAGATTCATGTATGTTGAAAAAATGACACACGCCTACTAACAAAAAGCAACGAAATGATGGAAATGAATGGAAAATGTTAATTTTTTGCTATAATACAGTGAAAACGAACGAATAGACCCCACATGATATATATCATTGAAATGGCCAAAAAATCCTCTTTTTAATGATATCATACTCAACTAAATAGCCGAGATATCGTGATAAAACGAAAATGGGAAAAATCGAATGTTCAGGGATAACTCGAAACCGAAAGCCGACAGCCAAATTTGGTTTTCACCATCATCCTCTTCTCGAAAAAACAGATCGAGGACGCGTGTTCCGTTTTTTGATACCTCTTATAGTTACCGAGATCCCCTATTAAAACATCGAAATTTGCCCACCCTGTACATCAATATAATAAATCACATAGTCAACGAATATTCTATTGTATTCCATATTTAAAGAATCTTTCGATTGGAATCGTTAAATATGCGCGAACAGCGTTATCGGCAAAAATTTATTCTCAACGTGTATCGGAGTAGGTCGGCATCGATTTCTTTGACATCAAAGTTATTTACAAATCATTGTGATGCTTAATGGTTAACGGTTTGCCGATGTCGAAGTTACCGACCGATGAATACGTCGTCGAAGTTTGCGGGACTTTTGTAAAGCAAAGCCTTGCAGCAGTAATACCGACGAATATCCTCGTTTGCTTTACTACCTAGTTCTTAATACTAGAATCTTTTAGAAATCTCTCTACTAACATGCAAATTCTATTTAACTATCGTAGTAAGGATTTGTCTACAGTGCAGATAATTTACATTGAGCTGATTGCAGTGATTACTGGTCAGAGTCGTAGATATATTATATTTAAATTAATAAAAATCAATATAGCAACAATGGAGATTGTTTCATCTACATTTCTAAATTACAGCTTCAAATTTTAATTTTAAAAGCAGCTACACTTTCGCCGGTAAAAGTTTCATTAAAAATGTCGAATGATTAAAAATTTATAACTTCAAACAAGCGAAATACGAAGTTAATGTATGAAATGGAGCTGTGGTATAAATAATCCAAGCACCAGACTGTCATCGGTTAATTTTGTGCTAAAATCCTTTTATTTGCTTACGGTTTCTACTTAAGTGTAACGTTTCCCATTGTAATGGATAACAGGATATCCCTGATACAAAGCGTGCTCTGCAGAGGCGGTAGGTAATTTCTCGCTTAGTGAGTCGTATCGTGAATCATTCAGGAGCTTTAAAATGTTAAATGTGCCAGTCCTTCACCATTATTATGTATTTTACATACATTCAAGTGCAAGGCTGCAGTACTTGTTAGCACGCCTGATATAGACGATGGGTACGCTTAGTCGCCATTAAATTTCTTGAAGCCAAATTGTGTGACTTGCTATAATTACGATTTAATTGAATCTCCTTATTTGCATATTAAAAGAAACACCATAGCAAGCGATACATATACGAAAATTTGAATAGAAAAAAAAACATAAGCAACAAAATAAACAAATAGAAACTTTTTAATTTGTAACAGCTTTTTAACTCTAAAATAATGGATACAAACCCGCTTTTATCTTTAATACGTCTAGATTAATCACATTACAGTACCGATATCATTTCGGAAAATCTGAATTACTCTTCCGTGTGCCTGTCTCGATGCCATTCCACGTCCATCTAATGTCTGTAATGGTTTTCTTTATGGAGAGGTTAATTCGAGGATATAGATCCTAACAGTTCATTGCCATTCTTTCGGATCATTTAATTTACTTTAACCCTTTGTTAATTATTCCATACTGAATGGAAATGGGGAGATAGGAGTGTTAGATAAGATAATAACATAATGTAGGAAAACGTAGATTAAATTTTGTCGTTAGTGCTAGTAGGAATAACATTAGAATGACAATATTTAACATCTTATTAATAAAACTACTGAAATAATTTGCAAGATTTTAATCATAGCTTTAAAATTAAAAATGGTATTAATACCGAATCGGTGGCATTCGATTCTACAAACATTATTTTATTAAGAAAATATTAAATCATATTTGATTGATCATTTGGGGTTATTCCAGTTTTATAATTCTAAATGCTACAGCCCTATTACGTATAAATTTTGTTCCATCAGCCTGCATTTCCATCGGAATACATTTATTGTTCTGATAGCTTTTATACACAGGTCTCTAAATTTTAACCAGTTAGTGAATTTTAAGAGAATGACATGGCCAAAAATATACAGAAAAGACAATGGTTTATTGCCAGATCTCTTCAGTTCGTACTTTATTGAAACTGCATCAGAAATTGTGTTCATTTAAGAAATGTTTCCAAAGACCAAAGTTGGTAATAATAATAATAATATATTTACCCAACAGGTTGCTCCAAATAAAGGACAAAAGATACAATTAATACAGGGTTGACCACTTAAAATGATGCTTTGAAATTATGGCCAAACTAAATAAAAAATTTAAAATCGGACCAGGTAAAGTTATAGAGTTCTAAGGGAAGCACATTTTAATAAAAATGTGAATTTTATACCATTTATCATAACGTCATACCGAAATCAATTTGCATTTATTTAAATGGGATGTGGTATTGTTATTTTGAATTTCTTAAACAGCAGATTTTTTAACGTATAACTGTATAAAATATGACCAATTTTAATAAGAAATGAAATCAACAACTTCTTGAAATTGCCGCCAATATTCCAAATTTTGAAGCGCGCAAATATTGTTATTTACCTGATGCATATTTACGTAAAACGCTATATCAAATCTGACAAATGTCATACATATTAACATGCGTTACGTAAAATTTCGTTACACTAAGCTTGAAACTTCGATACCGCGAAATTTAAATAATAAATTTCATTCTTTGTAATTGCAAACAAATTTCATTCTTTGTAATTGCAAACATAGTGGGATAAAATATTTAATAAGTGAATGTGATGTGTTAGAAATACCATCTTCTTACAATACAGTGACAAAAAACATACACGTTCTATTTAATAGAATGCAAATTAATTTCGGCGTACGTCATCATGAATGTTATAAAATTTACATTGTTATTAAAATGTGCTCCTCATCGACCTGTATAGGTCTACCTGGGTGGATTTTAAAATTTTTATTTAGCTTGGCCGCAATTCTAGTGCATCATTTTAAGTGGTCTACCCTTTATACTACAATAACAACTAAAAAAAGTAGAGTATAAACGACTACTTGAACTCAACATTAAAGAAACAGAAAAATGAAAAAAATATTACATACATATCGCAATTCGTGTTTTCTTACTCCTCTAGATTGTTCTAGTGTTAATGAATATTTCGATGCGACTGATTCGAACCAAATGTATTACAATTCCCGTATTCCCTCTTGCTTTAGTTTCACTGCAGTCGATTCCAGTGTGGTCGCTCGACATCTAAATCAGATTTCTAGTTTATCCTCTGGTTGAGATGGCATTAACATCAAAATGATTCGTTTATGCCTGCCCTGTATACTTCCTTATTTGACACATTTGTACAACTGCTGCTTGCTTCAAGGCATTTTTCCTGATGTGTAAAAGAGAGCGATTGTTTTACCATTGCCCAAGTGTGCGAATGCCTCTACCTACGCCGATCTCCGTCCTATAAGTATTTTGCCAACTATGAGTAAAGTGTTGGAGAGAATGATGCGTGAACAGATCGTGCTACATTTGGATCACTTTGGTATGCTCCCTGATAACCAGTCAGGGTTTCGTAGTGGGTTTAGTTGCACTACTGCTATGTTGAATGTTACTAATAACATACTTCGAGCTCGTGATGAGAATCAACTTACTATACTTATTCTTTTGGTTTTCAGCAAAGCTTTTGATACTCTTAACCATAATTTACTTTTATCAATTTTACGCTCTGTTGGGTTTGATGATCTGTCGATTGCTTTGTTGACTTCCTATTTACGTGGTAGGCGTCAGTGTGTGCGTTTGGGTCAAGTATGTTCGGGGTTTCTAGAGACTAATAGAGGTGTGCCACAGGGCTCAATTCTAGGTCCTCTTCTTTTTACTATTTACACCAGCCTCTTACCTACTTCGGTTAAGAGCTCGAACGTGGTCATGTATGCTGATGACACTCAAATCTATAAATCCTTTTATGCGCATGAATTAGATGTTGCGTTGTCTGCTATTCAAAGTGACCTGAATGGCGTACATACGTTCTCGAAACAACATGCATTCGTTCTGAACCCTGTTAAAACTATAGGTATCCTGTTTGGTAGTGCGCACGTCCGCGAGCATTTGCAGCATAATATTGTGCTGACCTTGGATGGTGTTCCGATCCCTTTCGTGAATGAAGTAAAAAATGTATGTTTCATAGGTACTTGACAATGAGTTTCGTTTTAGACAACATATTACAAAACAAATTAGTACTGCTTATTGCAACCTTAAACTTATCTTTCCATTTAGATCGGTTTTCAATAGAAAATTAAAAACTATGCTGTGAGATACATTTGTATTATCCTCTTTTAATTACGGGGCGCCTGTTTATGGTCCATGTTTGGACAACGCCACTGCTCTGAAAATTCAACGTGTGCAGAATGCGTACATTAGGTATATTTTTGGGTTAAGAAGGTATGACCATGTCTCTCGTAAGTTAAATAACTCTTGGTTGAACATGAGAAATCGAATGTTGTTGCAGTGTTTGTGCTTATACCATAAGATTATTCTTTCCAAAACTCCTCCGTACTTATATAATACCATAGAATTTAGAACGGATGTCCATAATATAAATATTAGGCGCAGGAACGTCATCAGGCCTCCAGCACATAGCTCTGCCTTATTTGAGAGAAGTTTCAGTTTTTCCATTTATAAGCTCTTTAATCCGTTACCGTCATCCTTGAAGGTTGCCTCACCTTCTGTGTTTAGACGTGCTGCCAGGGAGTTGTTGTTTGCGAAGCAATAGCGCCACAGTTTGCTATTTATTTATTATTATTAATATTTTCTTTTCTCTTTTTTCTGTCTTCATGCAGAATTTAGATCTAGGTTTCTAATATTAGGCATTTTTTGTTTCCTATTTTAGTTCATACTTTTGTAGAGGTTTAGGTGGTAGACCAGGGAACAATTCTTTCAATTGTTTCTCTGAATCCTCGCCTCTTGATTTTTTTCCGTTTTCTTTTTTACCTGTGTACTCTGTAGTACATTTATTATTATTATTATTTGAATTTTCTGTTTTGTAAGGGTTGAGAAGAACGGTTAAATAAAGGCCATTTATTATTATTATTATATTGTATTGTGTCAAATAATTATAGGATCACGATAACTGATTAATTGCTATTGATAATATTATCTGTAGAGGTGTAAAATGTGTGTCGCAGATGAGTTACGATATTAAATTAAAGCTGCGTGACATTGACACTATAGGGGAATCTAGTAGAGTTTAGGCGCGTAAGGGTGAAGAATGTGGACAAGGACCTCGAAGATGAACGAGGAACAAGAAATTGAAGGCGAGATAAAAAGTAAGGAGCATCAATATTGTTATTTACAAGATTATACACCAATTCTATAAGCGATTCAACATCAAATTGGTGAAGCAAAAGCTGATAGTCATAGCCACGCTCAGGGTAAGAACCTTCCTGTTTGAAGTATAAATATTGTAAAAGTTTTCTTTGAGCTTTTTTCATAGTTTCTTTGTGGGAAGTGTAGAATGGATGCCAAATCAGAGAACCATACTCCAGCTTAGATCTAACGAATGCGAAGTAAAGTAGTTTAATTGTTTAAATATGAAACAAAGGAGAGCTTCTAATCAAAAATACTAACATCTTCATAGCTGGCGTTACGATGTTTTCACGATGAGTGGAAAAGGTAAGGGAACCGTCAAGATAAATACCCAAATCTCTCACAACTTTTTCTCGAACGAGTGAAGTTTCATTGATGGTATAATGAAATAGAATAGAATTCTGTTTTCTAGTGTAGCTCATAATTCTGCATTTCTTGACATTTAATTGCAAACCATTAGCAGTACCTATACCACTCGATTAGCCGATTAACCTGATCTTGTAAATAATAACAATCGTTAATGGAATTTACTGTGGTAAAGATCTTGAGATCATCTGCAAACATACATTTATTAGTATTAATGCAATCCATTAATGAATAAAGTGAACATGAGAGGCCCGAGATTGGAACATTGCGGAACCTCTGAGGTTGCACGAAACAGTTGCTGTCTACTTCTGGAGCAGAAGACATAATTTCACCATATAGACTACAATTTCAAGATCAGCTTGGCGAGAATATCGGCCAACCTAGTCCATCCATCTGATTACCAAACACGTTTAATATTTTGTTATTAGTTCCCAAGTAAAGATAGAGAAGAGTCCAGTTTATTGATAACTCCAACAGCACAAGAAATAGAAGTTTCAATTTCCACAATGCGGGTGTATGACCGGTCGAATGTCCTCATAGAATCCAGAGATCAGATACGGATTTCGTAAAAGATTAAAGCGGGTATTTGGGCCGAAAGTTTATCTAAATTTAGTTGTTTCCCAAAAGTAAATAAGAGACGTTGCTTATCTAAATTTTCTGCAGAATGCAGTGAGTGATCTTTTGCTTTAAATCTATGATATATTCTACTACATTTCTCTATTGGTATTAGGAAGGACCTATATTATGAACTGCAAAAGCATCTAATTTAAACCTGCTTGCCCCCTTAATTTGTAAATGACTTCAAAGAATTATAACAAGAAGTGAGTGAAGTACCACCAAAGAGATATCATATAGCTACTGTAAAATAGAAGGAAGAAGTTTTAGCTTCGTATCTCCCAAACCAGTATCTTATAGATACGTTTTAGCCTATTTCAATTCTAAGAACCTTAGGTGTCTGTTCTGTTTAGCAGAATAAAGTAAAGACAGTAATTACTGTCAAATCTCGTTACAACCAATTTTTTGTATAATCGGAGATAACCAAGCTATTTCGTTCTATTTCCGGTTAAAGTGCCATTGCCAGATGATAACTGTCCACTATATTCTAAAATTCATGATTGAACATTACAGAAAATTACTACTGAGTTTACTATATCTAAAATTGGTGTCGTCAATGCCTAAGACCAGGTTGTAGCTAACGGACAGAGATTGTCAAATTTTCAATGAATTCATTTAGTAAATTATTAAATTAAATTCAATTTTAACTGACATTAAAGCAAAACAAACAATTGTTATTACTTTTGCAACGCCGCCTATGATGAGAAGAATGATTCCTTCCTTCAACTCCATTATATATAAACCACTGAAAACGAAAATAGATTTTGTTTTAAAGATTACTCGCAGTAAAATTTCGTCCGGGTTTATGAATTCTTTTGTGACCATAATCTCAATTCTGAGATGTTATGACTAACTTCTATCTCCTCTCTATACGTAATTTAGCTGTTCATTCAATTCGTAACAATGAGTCCTGAAACAGCAACATTCATTTATTTCGACGGCAGTTATTTGATGTAAAATTTCTCTTCTGTTGTTCCTCCTTGGTCCAACCGCAATTAAATTCCGTAATTAAACAGCACACCGACGATTGATATAAAATATTTTAAGATAACTCATTTCAAGGAGTATTTCCTTGGTTAACTTACGTCTGGTATAAGTCGATCGAAATTAAATTTAAATTATATCGTCAATACAGTAAGAATTGATGAAGTATGGGAATACGATATTATGTAAAATATTTTAATAAAAGTATCTAAAGACATAAATATATGTAACAAAGTGAATCTCTAAATTAACAGCATTCTATACAGTCCTTACTTGCCAAGCTTATTAAATCCAATCATTAATAAATTAACAGGCAGCTATTTACATACTTCAACTGTTTGAACATACAGTGTGCACAGCTTTTAAATAAACTTCGCTTTCGGAAAATCTCTTAAATATGTAATAGTATTGTGTTTATTATTTAATATAATCTTCTTCAAATCCATCTTACTTTATACAATGTTACACATAATATACTTTTCACAAAGAGAAAATTCTTGTAAATCTAGTGTAAGATTCCTTGCTATATGCAAATATTTACTGGTTCATTTTCTCTTGCCTCTCAGCTCGGCAATCTTTCGATATCGATAATGCTAACGGTGCTTGCTACCCGTTTACTAGGAGAAATTCACCATTATATATCCAGGTAAATAAATAAATCATCCTTTCTTCAAGCAGTCCAATGAAATGATCTTCCTGCATAAAAGAGAAGCCACCGTTTTATCCCCATTTATATTCCTATCTATAGAAACTTTGAACGTTGTTTATGCCGTACGTGGGAAACAACTTTTCATAAAAATAATACATAATGTAATACTCATGTGTATCGTCCATTACCGATCCGAAGCGTCGCTACTGATAACGTTCTGCCGTCGCCTCAGTTGCTTTTGATACATATATGGAGCTTTTAAGTATTTTGTAGTGTTAAAGTCTATTCAGAATGGTATAAATGCAGTTTTTAGCTAATTATTTCCGTTATGAAAACAAATAGAACAAAAACTCCATGCATATAGCATAAATCATTTTTATAAAACTATGCTATTTTGTTGTTGTGTCTGTTGTATATATTTGTAGATATATTAGAAAATAACTGTATAAATAACCATTTTAATGATATGGTGTAACTATGACAAACTTTAGTAAATTATTGCACAAAATTCAACCAAAAATTTTGGCATTTATTCATTCCTTAATATATTTCTTCTTTAACAGATTTTGACTAAAGCATAATATGCAAGAATGCAATCTCTAGTGCCTTTTCTCCATTGTTGTCTTTAGAGACATACTGCAACCCATTTTTTGTACTCGCTTATCGACACCTGTCATTTCACGATTCGATTTGCGTGCGTAAAAAGTCACTTTAAACACGAGTGCGTAAAAGTAAAGTTGGTACTTCCTGGAACTTGATTAATTTAGTGACATTTTAACATCATAAATCCCTAACCTTAATAATATGGTCATAAACGATAACGTATTTAACAATATGTATTATTATTATAGTTCTCGTACAAAAAATATTGTATAGACACATAAAAAAAAATCGTAATTAGAGTAAGCTATGAATGGATTGTTACTTTAGCCACTTTCACATAATGACATTTATTCCTTGACATTTAATTTGAGGTTATAAAACTTATATAAACTAAAGTTACAATAAAATGTCAAGTAATAAATGTCATTATGTGATATAGTGGCTAAAGCAACGATCAAAAACATTTACATAGCCTACCCTAATTATGTTTTTTTTCGATGGCACGTTACGAAAGAGCGTTTTTATGTTCGCGGAATGAGCGGGTTGTAGGGGGGTGATTAGGCGCATTGGGGGCGTGGCCTGTGCAGCGACTCATAATTAGTATAAATACGAAGTTTCATTGTTATTAGACAGTTAGTCTTTGAGCTATCATCAACCAAGTAACATAATCAGGAGTGAAAAGTGAAATATGGAAAAAATCGAATATCGTGCCGTTATAAAGTTCCTTACCAGGCAAGGAAAATCAGTCGCGACCATAATGAATGAGATGTCGTTGGTTTACGGCGAATCTTGTCCAGGAAAAACCATGGTGTACAAGTGGCATAGTTTATTTAAACAAGGAAGCGAATCCCTTGAAGACGACCCGAGGCCGGGCAGAAGCATTGAGGTGACCACGCCAGCACTTATCCAAAAAGTTGAAAAAATTGTACTCAAAGATGCTCGAATAAAGAAGAAACAACTCGCAGAAATGATTGGAGTATCCGATACAACAATTTTTAAAATCCTACACGATCATCTCGGCATGTGTAAGGTCAGCGCCTCAGCGGTCAGCCAAGGGTGCCGAGAATGCTCACGCCGCCGCAAAAACAACAGCGCGTAGTGTTCACGTGCATTTTTGGACCTCTATAATGAAGACAAGGATGGTGTATTGAGTCGAATTGTTACTGGAGACGAAACTTGTGTTCATCATTATGAGCCTGAGTCCAAACAAGACTCCATGCAGTGGCATAAAAAGGGCACAGCACCTCCCAAGAAATTTAAAGTGTCACAATCAGCTGGAAAACTCATAGCAACGGTATTTTGGGACTCGGAAGGATTATTGTTGATTGATTATAAAGATAAAGGTGTTTCTATAACCGGAGAATATTACGCTTCAATATTAGAGCGACTAAAAGAAGCCATTAAAGAGAAAAGACGGGGAAAATTGACGAAAGGTGTGCTGCTTTTGGACGACAACGCGCCCGTCCACAAGAGCCGCGTTGCGTTAGCTGCCCTGCATAAGGTGGGCTTCGAAATTGTGAATCACCCACCCTACAGCCCAGACCTGGCCCCGAGTGATTATTACCTGAGAGACGGAATTGACCTAGTCCAATGAGAAGGACCTAAGTGGGAGCGTATTCCCCTCACAAGTCTAGGCGGCGATCCTTGCAAATTTTTCGGTGCAAGGCGTTTTTGTGACCTTTAGCTCTGCTGCCTTAAATATATAAAACATAGAAAATTATTTTGTGATTCAATACACAAAACTTTCACATACTCGTAGTTTCATATTCCTTTTTTACGCTGGTAGAAAGATAGTTATTGAGCGTTATTTTAAAGGCGCATTTTAAAGTACGTTTTGAATAATAAATTCATGATGTGAACACCATTTTTCTTTCAAAGATGTCGCTTTTGTCGTTACAGAATGTCAGATTATCTTCTCGGCTAAAGGGGCAGCAAATCCTTATGCTTATTAGGATAAAATGTAGTATTAATACACTGAACGAAGTTAATTCTTTCCATTTAATAATCTACAGGCAAGTCTGAACAACTTTATTTTAGTTAGCAGGCCTTCTTACCTTTAAACCACCGAACCAATTTATATAAGATTGTTTTACAATTATTACTAAAATATTCTGAGTTCACATAAGGCGTAATTAATAATCGACATCCATGTTATGCAATATATCGCATATTGAAACAAAATTTGGTTTTCTAAATATCTTGCGAGGTATATACCCAAGACAAAAATGACTCACATTATATAAGTTTGGCGTGCTATGCAACTATAAAGTTTCAAAACGATATTACACATACGTTGCACACATGTCGTTCTAAACTTTCAGTTATTGCCTCGATTTGGTTGTATTTGCTAACTCGTCGAAATACTTATAAAGTTTAATTTAGTAGAAACTAACAAGTAACCACTACTACTTTGTGATTGCTAGTTTACAAATTTTAAATTAAATAATATTTGAAGGGCTGTTGCAAATCTACGTAAAGTTACTTGTACTATATACAGCATAAATTGTAATATAAGTATATATTAGGTTTAGGTTCTAACATGTATCATTGAAAATTAGCTGTTTTCTGTTTAACGTGTACATACAATGCCTGATGCTTTCGTCCTTAATTAGGAAAATAATTAAGTTCCTCAATATTAGGGGCGCTGTATGCTTCAGAGAGCAACTAATATAATAACCACAATATCGTAGTATCTAAATTCTCTAAATTAAATTAACTCTATTGTTGCTTTACCAATTAAAATCCCTCTCAATCATTACTGGGTTTTTATTAAAACCACTGTTTATTTAATAAAAGGTTAAAAGTTAGTTTTAATCGCATTTTAAAATCATTTTCATTAAACTTCAAATTTTCTATCAAAATCCTTCAAAATGAAAAACTACAGAAACCAAAAAAGTATCATCTATTCATTCTAATTTACTTTGTGTATAATAGGCTTTTTCTCTCTTCCAGTTTTTTGGAATTTTTTTCACGAACTCACCCGCAATTTGTATTTATGTCCGCACAGAAAGGTTAGACTACCCCCGTACGTGATGTGAGAACCAGAGGAGCACGCAAGAAACAGCTGAAAACGACAAAATAACAAATTCTTCTTTGGGTGGGTAATCATATAATATAGGTTATAAAATAGTTAGGAGTTATAAGTTATGTTAAGCATGTACGTAACATAAATTTCCTGCTTTACTTTAACTATATGTATGTATGCAGCTACGAGGAACTACTACTACTCTTTAACTCTTCATATCAATAACCGTAACGGCAATACTAATATTACTAATTTTCTCATTCATTTCTATTGTAAAATCTAAGAGAAGAATAAATTCCGACTAAACTTCCCATTATACACATGCGAAACAACTACTTTTTGTTACACTACAGAATGAACTACAACTATTAAACAAATCCACAAGACCTATATTTCAACGTTCTTGTCCTATGCCATTCGCGCTTTCTCACGTACAACAAATCACATGGAATTCTTAACGCTAACTAATTATTTCCAATATATCATTCTATGTGAAGCGATCCGCAAGGATCAAGTTTAATAGCAGCTAAGCTTTCCGAAATAATTAACTCCTAATTGAAAAGTATATAGCGCCGGTAATTAAATTAAGCAAAAAACGAGAAAATGGGCAGATACACTATTCAAAGCAGACGTTCCATTTATATACTAACCGAGTCATGTAAGTGGCTTTTCCTTTAATTAAAATGTGTAGGAAGGTATACGACAGCCAAACATTAGCTTTTTAATTATAAGAAAGAGAATCGTTTTAGTTTAAACATTCGCATTCGCTGTATCAACATTTTATCTCTGTTTATTTAAAACTGTAATTTAATACAGTTTTTTCTTTACACCGCTTTTAAATTTGAAATTTTGAAGTTTAAGTAAATAAACCACTAACTACTTCTACTTTAAATAATAATACAAAATAATTTTACTCTTGCCTTAAAGTAAATATATATCAAAAGAGCTCATTTAATGTAAAAAAATGCTCAGCTTTTTTGGACAATATGTGCAATGAAAAACACATCAAGCGTTAGAAACGAACCACATAATTTCGCCCTTTCGGGTCTCTTCAGCGTTTCTCCAAATGCGAAACCTAATTTCATCGCAATTCCTCTCTCAATGTATATTATATAACAGCCTTAGACAATGGATTAATTCTATCCTTGTTCTATCTAATGGGCAAGGTCGGAAATAACGCCGTCGGATGTTAAAGCAACACACATCAGCACAACAGTTGCCATTATCAATTTTTTTTTAATGTCAGGTAAGTGAACTTGACACATTACTTATTTATGCTGTACTTTCTTTAATATCTGCGATTGTGTTGTTTTCTTTTATGATATAATCAATAAATCTACAAAAACCAACATGTGTGTTATTTATTTATCTATTCAATTCATTCAAAATTAATTATTTAGTAGCAACTTAGATCATCTTGATTGTTTTGCACCACTACAAAATATCATTAATGTTTCTGGAAAAAAAAATTGATGTTGGTGTTTCTACCTTTGCATGTGTCTATAACCATTCGAAAAACATAACCCTAAATAAAGAAAACGCAGAAAATATCCCAAATACCATATAGATCAGCAGCAAAAAAATTTGAAGGTGTTGTCATGCAGTACGAAATCGACATTCCATTTATAGCACAATCATAATTATCACCGATCACATTTTATGTATAGATGATATCAGGGTATGCTGTACAACTTCCGAAACACCTAATTTTTATATTCAAAATTACCTTTCCAAACTTTACGAATTTATTTATTTTTTTTTTTTATGTGTGGTGGGTGCTTAGTTGCAGTGACTCCGTAAGCTGTATTACTTGTCTGGCTAGCACTGCAACTCTTGCGGTGTAGTTTAGTGTGTGTAAGTTGTGTTTAACTTATATAATGCCAACGATGGTGTTTATTTTTCTAGTTATTACTCATAGGTAGAATTTAACGTTTAGAATCTTAAGCAAACATATAATGATGATGTAATACCTTTCTTAGTCCTCATTAAATGCCATTTTATTACATTTATCTTTCAAAACTATTCTATTAAACCTTCATTTCAGCCATATAACCAATTGTATTCATTTTAATTTGGAATTTCCTAGTCAATGGTAAAGAATTATTATAAATTTATATTTAACTTTATTTGAAGCCATTTGGAATTCCCAATAACTTCTCAGAAAGGAAAAACCCGAAAGAGTGTCCTGGTAGTGTGGAGAAAAAAAAAAAAAGTTTGTTAACAACAACAGTCAGAGTTTGAGTTTTCTGTAATCGGTCAGGAGCAATACAATGCTTCCTTCGTATTTTAGCTGAATTTTTCTAAGTCCGCCGGTTCGCCAAGACATTGTATCAAGTTTTAATGTGTAAATAAAATAGTTAAGTGAATTTACTCGTGTCTTCATTGCTAACTGCCACCAACCAAGAAAAAACAGCTCACACGGAAGTTACGACCCGTTAGCGGTGGAAAACCACAACAATCAACAAAACAGATGACATTCTATTTTCACTATCGCGAAAAAGGCCAAAATACTAGCCCGGCATTTTTGAATTCTCAAATCTGTCGATTGTTCCAGGTTGTTCTAGTTAGCCTAAATTTTGTTCCAGATTGTTCTGGTTGTTCTGAATATTATCCCGAAAAAATTACGGTCCTATGTTTTGTAATAGAATATTCCATTTGTGTCTCGCCACGGTAATCGTTCTAACATATCACAACCGAGACTTATTGGATATTTTTGGGCTTGAATAAATAAATTGATTTAAAATATGCTTTCTGAGGCGTAGAAATAATTGAATGATTTTTGCTTGACATCTTCTTGATTAAGCGATTGCTCTGTCCAAAGAGTTTTATTAATTTGCGTTGCTCATGTATGTATATGTTGAGACATATAAATCCTTAAAACGTGCTCCAAAATAAACTAATAATTTGGAGCTTGCGAAAAACTAATTATAATATTCGAAATAAAACCCAAACTTTTTCGCAAAATTATGTATTATTATCCATGCATATGCGCATTTCATGCGGTCACGTCTATATTATGTGTGTACAAATTAAAAATTTTTTAAAAAGTTCAAAAAATTGCAGTACATGACAAAAAATGACTAACATACGTGCAATAAACAAGAATTTATAAATAACGTACAAACAATTATACAAGTTTTACGAGGTCCAATCAGTATATTATTCAACATTGATGATCTTTGAGATTGTCCTATATATTTTAAATCACACTTTCGACCTAATTTCTAATGATCTTTGAGTTTGTCTCCACATTTAATCTCGTATATCCCGGACTTTTTCCTATCCTCGTCTACCTGGTTTAGATTTTGATTGAGGAAGCTCCTCAATGTGTAATGATTCGAGAACGCGGGTTTCAAATGAAATTTTTTGAAAAGGTTTGAAATTTTGTGGTGCCAAGATTGGTGAAATCTAATTTTGAAATATCGAGGTTCTTCTTTGTTAACTGAATTTAACTTAGTGTTCTGTTTTATGAAACTAGTACGTTTGAACCTATTATATATTTTATTAATGAAGGAAGCTGAATATCCATTTTTCTCTGCAATTTTGTATATAAATTGTAATTGTTTTTTAAAATTTACTTCTGACAGCACAAGGCACAGAAAATAACCTGTGGAACAAACTATTAAACGCTGCGTTTTTGTATTTGTGATAAGTAACTGAATCTGCATGTAGGTAATTATTAGTATGTGTCGGTTTTCTATATATGTATATCGAATTCAAATGAACCCGCATTTCGTGAAATGAAAATGCCAAGAAATGGAACTCTCTCTGTTTCATAGGTGAATTTCATAGATGGGTAAAAATTGTTCAAGTTTTTTACGAAGTTCTCAACATCAAATCCCTTGTCAGCCACAGCAAAGATGTCATCCACGTATCGATAATAAATTTTTGGAAACTCAGTCATTGTTTTACTAATATGGTTTCCGAAATCATTCATAAAGACATCCGCAAGAAAAGGGGACAGTGGATTTCCCATAGACGTTCCAAATGATTGGTAATAATATTTAGAATGAAATACAAACGCATTATTGGTCATACATAATTTCGTAAGTTCAATATATTCCCTAATTTTGTTAGGTTCGATGAAGTTTTGTTTAAGTAAATTTTCCAAAGCTATATAAGTCTCATTTAACGGAATGCTAGGAAAAAGTGCGGTCACATCTAAAGAGATCAACTTACTATTAATATTGTGTGTATCTTTTATTTTGTTTATCAAATCTATTGAATTTTTTACTGTAAATGTATTGTTAAACTTTAAATTTCTAAATTCATTGACTAGCCATTTACTTACATTATATGTACTTGAATTGATGTTATGTACTCCAAAATATTTTAGGCAATGTATATGTACATATGTATATATATTATTATGTGGTATTTGAAGAGTTCTAATTGAATTAATTATCATTTAATTAATTTTTGAAGAATTTAATGTTTAATGATGGTTATAACTTATTAACTTTACGTTAATTGTTAAAAAAAAAAAACCAGAACAGCGATAGAGGGAGTGGTAAAAATGAAAAACACAAATATAATAATAGACCTAATTAAATTTTATTTAATAAAGAAAAAGTAAAAAAAAAATTTAAACTTACACATACAAAGACTTGACAATTCACTTGAGATAGAAATTGAAGAAAGTGAGAAAATTCATGGTCGAGCGTTAATGGAAATTAAGAAAATTAACTAAAGAAGAATAACAAAATAAAAACATGCACATTTTATAACTGAAGGTGTGAAAGTGATTGTATAAAATGACTTTTTGTAATTTTAAAATTATTAACATTGACTAAGACAACTTACAGGAACAAGTTTAAAATATTAAAATGATAAATCAAATAGTTGTTAATAAGTTATAACCATCATTAAACATTAAACATTTCAAAAATTTTAAATGTAATTAAGGATAGAACAAAACATTTAAATATATTTATTTGGAAAATGAAAATACATTTAAATTTAAACAACTGTGACTTTATCATTGGACTTCAAAATTTAATAATATTTATATTTGATATGTATATATTTATTAAATAACATTATATTACATATCAAATATAAAAACTTTTTTTCAAAATTATACCTATAATATAAAGAAAACTTTGGTAAGTCATTTAATACAGAGAGATAGATCACTTCTTTAATTTTTTCTTATTCCACCGATTGAGCTGGCTGTCTGTGAGTTATATAAAAGACTACTTTTCATGTCATGACCACGTTTATTTATAAAGTTAAAAGACCATCATTTTCCGATCCACTCGAGGAAAATGATCTAGAGGAGAGAACTCGAAATTCTCCTTGCGCGACAATAACAATACATTCCCCAATCAATTGTTTCGATTTGTTCCATAAGTAACACTTGAGTCGAAGCATTTACTTCTTCTACAAGGTGAGTATATGTTATTATACATGATCTACGAACCTATATCAATTAGTTGTACACATTAGTTTTCCTCGACGTTCGAGGAGAGACGGTAGGAAAATGGAGGAGAAATGGTTCAATAAGGCACATCTCTTTTGCTTTGTTTTTTTGTATTATCTTAATAATATGCAACTCATTATTGTCATTTAGAGTCAATATCGTAGTGCTCTGTATATAAAGAGTAAAAAAATTAATTTTCCATTTCATTCGTATTTGTGTTTGTGCTTTGAAAAAAACATAAGAAAATGTCAAACGCGTATAAGCGGAAACCTGGATCGACTCGAGGACTATAGGACAAAAACTATATAATGTTGTTTATGAGACTAAAAAATGAATAAAAATTCGTCATATAATCAATATTTATACTAAATATGATAGTAACATTCATTTTTTCTTTCTGATCCATCTCTCCTTGAAAGATCCATCTCTCCTCGATTTTTTTATTTTCTTTCAAACGTGTCGTATGGTGTCAAATGTTAATAGAAACGGATCTTGATATATATGATTCTCTTCACAAACAATAAAACTTAAACTTACACGGAATAGTTTTTTTTTTCTTTTCGCGAAATCTAGATTGTAGATGGAAAAATAAAAAAAGTGATTCATCTCTCCTCGACTTACCCTATATGTAGATACTTTAGAATTATATTTATATTTACTCCGCATTTTTCAATAAATCCTCATGTTATAAGGACAAAATAATTTTCTGTTCTTGGTAGGATATTAAGTGAAAGCTGTATTGCATATTTCCGGTATTTTCTCCGATAGAATAATTTCGTTTATATTGTAAAGACGGAATTATATCGATTGTTCCCAACATCGAAACCATAAAACTGATCATTTCACGGAATATATAGGATCTCAAAGCGTATTCTATTTAATATTATGTATGGCACGTGCAACTGTTTGTTTAATAAAGTAAACAGCATGAGTATTCATCCCGCGAGGCGCTGTTTACGGTAAAAAAAATCTTCCGTATTCATATATACATACGTATGTATGTATGTAGGTATACATACCTACATACGTCACATTTAGGTATTTATTCGGTGATCTCTAACGACTGAATACCTTTCACGCTTTTATGTTTAGATGTCCGAGAAATATATTTACGTAGTTGACATGAAAAACTCATTAACTCTCCATAGAAAAACTTTAGAATAACACTAGTTAATGAGGATTAAGTTAAAGCAGTAGTCCCCAAACTTTTTTGCGTCGCAGATCACATTTTTATTATTTTATTTTTTGGGTAAACTCTCGCCTCCTTAATATCGAATTGTTACAAATTTATCAACTTCAACTGTGTGTTTGTCAAGTGACACAGAAATAGTCACTTTGATAGGTGTAACTGTATTAGAGTGACAATGTTAAAAAACATGTTAGACCTTTATTAATTCAAACGACAATCGAGTCCAATTACAACCTAAAATAATTATACAAAAAAATAAATACTTTTAATAAGGGAGATAAGATTGATGCTTTAATAGCAACTTTTTTTTTGAGAAGCGTAGCAATAGCGTATTTCTATAATAAAAACATCCTTGAACCTAGTTTCAAAGTTACGTAAAACATAAATATTGAACGTGGGTTGAAACGTCTTCATCTTGGCAGTTTTTCTGTGATAAATTGGGAAACTAGGAAAATTGTATTAAATTAATTCTGACAAGAAAAGCTGAAATTATTAACTTTATTTTTATTAAACTCAGAGCGTCAATTAACAAACCTGTTAAAAAAAGCAATATCTGCTTTCCACTTGCTCAAATTTTCTGAATCTTTATTAATTAAAACAGCAGATGCCTGGAGTTTGTTTTAAGAAGCTTTCTTGGTGACGTCCAAGCGAACATACTATCAATTGTGGATCTCTTGTAAAATTATTTGAAAGTATTTCAAATCTGTACCTGTTTTACCAGGGTGGCACCTTTTCAGATAATTTTAGTTTCAAAGTGTTATTGCTCAAAACTTTAATTTAAAGCAACTAAATTGGTTTGACCCCTCGACGAAGAATCATAGATCTCCCATTTTTCCATAAAGCATAGAGTCCTAAATCTAGTTCCAAATCCCCATCATGTTTCACAAACGTTTATATTTTAGAAATTTTTACATCAGAAGTACTTTATAGGTCTAATATGAGAGTATATAGATAAATACTATTTGTTTTATGTGAACTATTTCTAAATTTCGGTGGCGATCAGCTCAAATTGGATCCATTCTGGTGGACCTTCCTTTAAATCGCATGCAACCCCAAGTTTTGTTTTTGCTGACATGGACCTCTTGCAGTTTGGAGGTGACACGCAGAGCTAAAGTTTAGATAGGTCACCGAGCATCCTAAGAAGCATATGCATAAGAAGAAGTGTTTAGAAAATATTATACTTATCCAGGCGCAAGCGTAATGAATTAATTGTTTGAATGCTGAAAGATTGCATTAAACGATCTTAAATTCCTACCTATTACCTATAAATATCAGGATACTACTCAATATATGGATTTATTGTACGCAATAAAAGACAAAACAATTTTACTTTGACTGTATTAAATACTTGTTATCAAATTTAAAAATGTACTCGTTCGCTTTCAAGCGTTTTGAATGCTATTAACAAATCACGTGAGTAATTAAAAATCTGTACTCTTCAACAATATTGTTCAACAACTTTGATATACCTATACTCTCTACAATATGATTCCACAATTGAATTTCTGCGTGCGGAAAGGGAAGTACCTATTACAAAAATATGAACGCTTGAATAATTGATTAAATTGATTTTTAAAAGTTCTGGAGTATTTACATTTTTTACTATACTATGTGGAAGTAAAATAATGAGAATTTCTTTTTATGCGGTAAGGATTTTGTTTTCAAAAAATACTAATAATTAACAATAAAGTAATATTACCTTACTATATTCTGAATTGCTCATGATTTAGAAGTAAGAAAATTCTCCAAAAGAAAAATTACCGGGTTAAGGAAAAAACCGTTAAAGCTAAATTATAACGAAAGCTGCAGTTTCAATATCCGAAAAATTTGCGACTCAATCCAAAAATCTTATGTCAATCAATTTTCCGTAATAAAACGAAGTTAAAACTGCAAAAAACTCTATAAAAATTCTAAATCTCCAGGGCCGAATGTAATCAATCCAAAATCCTGCAATCCCAAAAAATATTACATACACTATAGTGAAGCCAAATCCTAAATAAAAAGTTCTAAACCAATTGATAACATCCTAAAAAAAATTGTAAAACTAACCAAGCAATGCAACTCCAAAATGTCGACATTAAAAAAAAATTGTAAATATTAAATCCAAAGTGTAATTTCAAATAAATTCATAAATCAACACTCCGATCATTCTTCGTTTGAACTCGCTCATTCAACTCTACTAATGAAGCAATCTAGAAAACAGAATCCCCCTACAACAAAACAAAATTGGAATGAAAGTGCGGCAAAGTGGGTTCGAGTACGCTTCTCCCGTTTTGGACGCAACCTGCAAAAGTTCGTCTTATTCGCCCATAAATCCATCAACAGCTAAAACATTCGGTTTTGGATAAAACGTCAAGCAAAAAAGCGTAACAACAACGCATATTTTTTTTAACATAAATGAGTACCCTTTACCTTTCATTTTTTAAATGATAATTTGCACTCTTCTTTCTAATTTTCGTATTTTAATCTTTAGACAGCCTTGCATAACATATATAATCCCTTAATGGAAATTACCTATTTTCTGTAATTCATCCATTTAAAACGGATTAAATTAAGAAAATGGATTAGTTTATTCTCGATCCACGATATATGGTACATCCAAGCCATTATATACCTTTATATGATTACAACAAACAAAGTATCGGCTGACTGCACGTCTATAAACTCCTATCAGGGACTTAGGCTTAACAAACAATAACTAGCTACGCGGGAAAGGATAAGCAGCACAAAAGACGAGATAACAAACGACCGCAACACCATTTCCAGAATAACTACCTGCAGGAAATCTATTAACGAAATAAAGCGACGTTGCCAAATTGCTGCAATTGAATATCTACACAACATCTGTAAATGTATTTCGTTTTTTTTAAAATAAATAACCGGTATGAAAATTATACCGCTATTACTACATTATATATCCGTAAAATGTATAAATTGTACATTTTGGCAACCAAATATAGCTTTTAAGCACCGTAGGAAAGCAAAAAATACATGACATAATGTACATAATAAAATTGTTTTGACATATAAAAGATATTTAATGAACCACAAATCTATAAAGTTAGGTACATCTATTGTGAACCTTTTTTCGTAAAAAATAATAAGACATGATGTTGCATTATCAAGTGAAAAGCATCGTCTGTTTTTATTTAGGCGGGAGAAGGAAGTTGAGCAAATTGACACACGAAAGATATTTAGCTTTCATCTGCAAATATAGAAAAGTTGCGTATGGCGTATGCGAAAGCTGTATAACCATCGCATATGGCCGACGAGATATAGGGATGTTTGTGTTTTTTTCGCTTTCAATTCGCCCGAAACCAGTTTGCTAGGTTCGATATCCGAAAACTTAAACAAACCTCCGCGACAGCATACTTCGATAGCAATTATTATTTGTTTACTTCTACTTTCGTTGGATATCACTAGAAAAGAAATTTCAAATTCTATATACAAGTTGTTGCATCGTAAATTTGCAAATATTTTGATAAAAAAAACTTTACACAAATGCTTTTCGATTTTCTTTCACCTTAAATTAGTTCATTCAACTTATGTAATCGTATGTAAAGTCAGAGTTAAACAATGATTAACTTACGTCTCAAACTACACCTAACGAATTAACCACCAAAAATCGAGTGTCACCTACTGGAAATTTAAGAATTTGAAGCTTTCAGAGACGTTGTAATCTGTTGTATAACCAGAATTTTGGTGATCCTAAGCCATGATTTTAAGTTGACATTGAGGTAGTCTAACCTGGTTTTTAACTGGTTTGAATTAATTTTAATGGTCCTAAATCATGAGCTATGCTTCTGATGGTTGTGTAACTATGGTCCAGCAGACTAAACTTGTTTCAAAACCACAAAATTTCCGGAATTCGTCGAGGAATCACATAACTGCTGCTACCTTTATATACATATATACATTATACATTATAATATATTGGGATTTCCAGACCTTTCCGCCTTGACTGCCATGTTAAATTGTAAGGATAGTTTGCATTTGTGGTCTCATACTTATTCGAGTCATATTACCTATATCCTCTTCGGTCCACCGGTGCAGCCGGCTCGACACTTTTAAATTATTTTTTTTACATAAATTCAATGCACCCGTTGTCGCTTAAATCCATGCGGCCAGCGGACTGGACGTGCATAGAGCAACGTAGCATTTTTTGTACTAATGTTTACGTAGTCGCGCCATTGTTATTGGAACGAATTGTGCGAGGGTATGAGTTAAAATGGATCGTTGTAAAAAAGACAGTAAGATTCGTGTTTTTTATGTACATTTCTATAAATTATAATTTGAAACTGTTAATTAGACAACTGACATTGTGTTGACGATGTTTGTTTCAATTTGATTTACAAAGGGATTGCTCAAGGGGTAGTTTTGTTAATTTCCAGTTTACTGGACGTTGGGTTTGAATTCATCAAATTCATAAAATGTATTTCTTAGTGTTTCACCTTCAATTGAATGACATAATTTAATTTTTAGTTCATTATTGGGAAAAACCATTGTATGAGGAGGAGTTGGCCAAAATGGCGGTAAACAGTGATCTTGAAGGCGATTCAGAAGAGGACATTGATGAGCTACATGAGTCTTCAAAAATAGATTATGAACTATCTGAAGAAGAAGGAAGTGAAGATGACATGGTGCATACTGTAGATTTTGACGTTAGTGTAACGCACACTCTAGTTCCAGTAGCTTCACCACGAACTCTTGATAACTTTTCTTCAGAACACGAACTACCTCTAACTTCATTTCAAAAACTTAAACGACGAAGGTGATTTTCCTCCAATGAAAGTTTCAGAATTTCGATTAATACTAGTAGGTTAGTATTTATATATTTTTTGATTTAATTGATAACGCGAGTAAGCAACACTAAAAATGCGCGCACCTTTTTCCTAGTTGCGTCCGTCCAACGAGCCCACCAAGTTTCCTCAACCAGTCTCGCCCAGTAAGACGATGTATAGTATTCGAAATAGCGCTTTAGTTATGATATTTTATATTGAAAAGAATTGTTATTCTTCCGCTTAATAGTTATTTACTCTAGAGAGAACAAATATAACGAACCTTGTTTTAGAATAAATTCTTTGTTTCTTTGTTATTGTATGTATACATCACTCTACCTTGTCTAGCTCAAAATACGTTTATCGGACTCCAAATACCTCCTTTATCCATTTGTATACATGCCCAGTCAAACATAACCAAAACTATTCTCTTAATTTGTTATCTACATCTTCTTTCAATATTTTGCCGAGAAAAAATGTATGTGTACACAGACATAAACATTAAAATCACATTGTCTAGCATTTTGGGACGGGTACTACAAACATTCAATTAAATCAAAAATGAAGCAAATTTATTAAAGAAAGAAAGGTTTAATGAACAAAAAAATTATAAATCAAATTTTATTTACTTATTATAAACATACATATGTATATATTAATGAAAAAATAAATACTTCTGAAATAAAATACTAGTATTATTCATAGAAAAATTCCCAGTTCTATGCCATTAGGACTTAATGCCAAAAATTCCCAAGATAAACGATGTTTTTCTTTTGAATGTGCAGTATGTTCTAGTCCAACATTCATTACTTCGAGGATCTAAAACGTATTGAGGAGCGCAAACACACTGGGATCTGCAAAGCGGCACCCATGCACAAGTCACATTTTTATGTGTACCGTATTTACACACGTCTGGGCAGCTGGAAGCACAACTGTTATATACTTGTCTTCTTCCACATTGTTGCAAGGGCCACACTGAAACAATATACATTAACTGTAAACTGCACTCGCTTTTAACCTAATTCGTATCTCTTTTTGCCGCAAGTTGAAAGGATGTAACGCACATGCATTACCACACCAAAGAAACCAGCACTTACAAATATACATTATACAATAGAAGTGCTAGGAAATTTGAAAAAATGACGATATTAATTTTCGTTACATTTAACGTGTCCACCTCGAAGTATACAATGTCACGTTACATTTGTTATTTGATACTGTCATATATTTTTATCATTGTATCTCCGGTTATAAGTTCTGTACTAATGTTTTTAAATTTCAGACTATTCTTAGAAAACCCGGAGTTTTCTTATACGACTTATTTTGTTTAGTAGCTTACTTTTTTAATTTTTTATTGGTATATATACCTAGAATCTTAGTATAAGTGTTATCCGAACTGCAGAATAAATGACTACAATTTTGTTAGTTTTATTTTTCAAAATTGTCATAGGCCTGGCACTTATCCAAGATAGTGTCCCGCAAATTTGAAGCAGTTTGTACTAATTTTGTGACGAGTACTGTAGTTTTAAGCATCAAATACGGTTAGCAACACTGAAACATACGAATAGCACTGAAACTATTCTTTTTCAGTGATAATTCATCTGTTTCGTTGTCGATGGGCCACTCTGTATACAGGAATTCTCAGCATTCTCCGAGGAGACGATGACATTTTCTCGGAGAATTGTTTCCCGATAGATTTGCCATTCACTGTTGAGAGCAAAGTTATTAACAGCGCAGCACTATAAACGGCGCACGATAGTGCTGTAACAAGGCCATGTAAACACATTTACCACAATAATACTTACATATCTAGAGTTGATGCGATACTGGTTGTAGAGTTCCAAACAAAACACAGATGCATGTATACTCAAAGCAAAAAGAAATGGAACAATTACAATACCGATATGTATTGAAATTGTCCCATTTCTTTTTTCTTTGAGTATACCCATTTATCAGTAGAATTAGCAACCTTGTAAATAACCGTTATGTGAGCTCGAACATGTTAACATTCTACGCAGCTTTAGTCCCATCTAGAGAACACATGACTGAATATTTATAGAACATATTCGTTCTTACGGAAAATAATATTTCTTATATAAAAAATAAATTACTTATCACCACCTATACATATACCTAAATGTCCTACGAAATTGTTAAATTTTATATAAAAAAGAACTGTGATCTTCGTAAATATCTCACAAACTAAAATCACTGATTTTATTGTGGAAACGTATTGTGTGGTGCATTCAACTCAATTAAAAATAGAAAAACGAACTTATTAAATGTTCTTCTTCTTTCTAGAAATGGCATTGATAATTTCCATTTTTATACATACATTTTACACTTGATTGACCCAAGTAATTTATCATCTAAAATATTGGTGATAGACTTACCTATGCTTCCTTCATATATATTGAATAAAAGAACTGTTACTAGGATGAATATTATAACGAGCTTCATTTTCTCTAACGACACCGACGCTTTTACTTTTGGACAGAAACTGTTACATGTCGTTTTCATATAGACTTCTATTCTAAACTGACGAGATAAGGGTACTAAAATTTAATTATGATAGCGAAAAAGCGTCTACGATGTATAAATCGTTGACTCAAATAGGTTTAATGTAGTTCTTTACAAACAATTTTATTACAATTTTATCTGCAACGAACAACGACACACCTTAAAACATTTTCAATATCCTTAAAGTGTTTACGGCATCAGAGGTAGTTGAGAGATATCTGTAATGAAAATTCTTTGAAATATCATAAAATGATAGTTTGGATAATATTTATGATTACAATGTTCCGAGTAAACTTATTCATATTTTTCTATGGCTAATAAAAATTTTTATTTTAGCGTTCTGTGGAATATTATATCCAGTACCTAAACAAATCCTTTGTTGTCAATCTCATCAAATTACTAATATGTATGATAAGTATCTTCTTCAAAATATATACTTAACTATTTAGAATTCAAATTCTCGTTGAATTGTATCTTTTCAATTACAATGTCGATATGTTATTGGTAATATTGAATGACTAATAAATAATATTTAATGAATAATAAATAATAGAAGGTATTATATGTATACATATGTATAGTGGAGACGAACAAACAGAGCGATCGATCAAAAAATGTCGCTCTGTCGAAAAATTTCATCTTCGATTTAATCCTCTTTTTTGTCAAATTGTAACAGCTGCCTCAGCGACAATATACGACCGTATTATTAATAGAAACTCACATATACCCTTCTGAAGTTTGGTGAAGATCTTCTTCAATCGTTAACATTAGTTACATCAGCGATTCCCGTTTCAATAATACGGACGTAAAAAAAGAATTACTAGTTATAATTATTGTTGCACGCACTTATCATATAATAACGAAAGGGTATAGTGTTCAAAAAATTTATTCAGATAAACGTAAAACTACAAATGGAAATTTCTAAATTTTCGATGAAGTTCTGTCAAAACCAAAATATAAAATAACCAGGTAGTTGCAATTTCAATAATTTTCATCATCATTTTGGAATTTGTCTCTCTTGGTATCCCTCATGCATAAATATTTTTTTTCGTAACAGAGTACAATAGTCGGAGGGATAAGTAACGGATATTTTAGTGATCTCAATGTAGAAAGACATTTCTATTTTTCTACTGTTAGGTAATCTAAAACCAGTTGCCATTTTAGTCCAGGAGTTAATAACTAGCAAGCCAATTTTCCTGTGTTGCCTGTGCTAGATACGTATCACATAACTTGGTATAATATTTAAGATTCCATTTATTCATTCATCCAAAATGTAGAAGACAATGATTTTATTTACTAAAACCCCTGACACCATGTTTTCATCGAAAACATTGACAAGAGAATTATTTTGTTTACTAAATTCCCATCCCACACATTTATTTCCTACCAATATCTGCAATTTTGAAATCCCATGTTTTTATAGGCACGTTGTATTCATTTGAAAACACAAAAATTGATTGTCGATGACATTTTACCGGTCATAGGAAGGATTCTGATCTAAACTGGTAATACTCATTCTTATCAAATCTTATTTGCTTTATCAATTTTTTGTAGCAAACATAACACTACAATACTAATAAATTCTACATGCCTTGTGCAGAAAATTCAATTTTAGATGTTCTTGTGCTAATCTGATTCTGAACTCATTTGATTACGAGAAATATAAATCACCAGAAATGCTAACAAGAGTAATGAATATTTTAGGCTAGTACAAAATGTTATATCAACACATCTTTAATACACAACAATGGATTTTTTTAATAGCAACAATAAGAGCGCTTTGTCTATAAAATTCTCTAACGTGTCTTGCTAAGAATCATCTGAAACTCCACCACAATTTCAGGTGTTGCCCTTCTTGTTGTGCCCAGTGTACATACTTTAGTTTGTCATGATTTTAATTGTATTATTATAACAAATTTGATGTCCTAATTTTGATATTTTATATAAATAATGTTATTACAAGTTTCGTTTTATTTATAAAAATATGTTATAAGAATTAGCCTAGAGTCTAGGCCCTAGACAATATGTTGATATTAAACTCAGCGCGCCATCTATTCCAGTACTACTCAAATATTTAGCAAGGATATTGGATATAAAATAGTTCAGAAGCAACGGTACAGGAAACTGTCAAATATTGCTATAATCGAGCATAATAAATTGTTCTAATTTTCAAATGATCGCACCAGTATAATTATTCTAAATTTGTTTTCATATCTATTTTATGTAATAAATTGTAAAAAAATAACTATAAATGCATAAACAATAAAATTAAATATTAAATGCTTTTTTTTCTTAGAGCAAGTTATTTTTATCAGCCATTTCGTTATGCATCCATAAATACTAAATTTTCTATCGCCCAAAACATATTAATTATTCAGTTCTATTGATTTCAAATAAATAGTTTAAATAAGAATAAATACATTATATAAAATGACTATATAAAACTAAATAATATTTAAATAAACATGTTTGTATTATGATATTTGATGAGATTATCTTTGTTTAGAACTTCTGTATATTAGGCTAAATATTAATTAGAAATCCATGCTAAAATAAAATTTAAAAACTTTTATTTGTCAAAATATTTTCTACGACTTTTCGTATAGCTGCAGATAATTTTAAATTAAGAAAGATGAACAGACATTTTTTGTGCTTCGTTAGATATGCCCAGAGAATTAAGGTACTAATAACAATAACAATTATTATCCAACTTAACCTACCTTTCTTATTATGAGCAGCTAATTTTCATGTGCATTTTATTAGCAAATGTCGTGAGTGGGAAAAAGACAGAAGGGAGAGATTAAAGAAAGGATTTACATCATTATGCAAAATCCTACCATGCTATGAACCATCACTTACTCTTAGCAAAATAGAAATATTGCAAAAGGCACAATCGTATATCGAAGAACTTCAAACACAAATTAAAGAACTTCTAGAAGGCAAAAACACAAAGCCAGAATGTAAAATTTTAGAAATTGTTGTGTATTAGATGTAATTTTTTATGATTTTAGGTAGTATTATCAAAAAACTTCATGATCGTGTAAAACGATTAGTAATACGGAATGAACAATTATGTAATTTATTAATAGATGCGGGTATCAGATTACCTTCGGAGTGTGGAAATGTTAAAAAATTTAGAGGTACAAAAGTATGGTCCAATAGGATCACACCTGAACAGGCTAAAAAGTTACTTAAGAAAGAAAGTATGTTGAATATTATTCTTTATGAATTGTGCTATACTATTTATGATTAACGATTTTAGAAGAAAATGAAACAAAAAAACCGAAGAAGAAATTACAAAATAAAAACAGAAAAGTGAAAACTTCATCGCAAAGAAGAATACCAAAAAAATCAGATGTAATTAGGAGTCAAACCATTGCAACCAATTTGCTTCAGTCATCAAATTTTATAACGTTAGTTACTACGCAGTCTTGTTTCATCATTACAAATGCGCCATCTACAAATGTAAATCAAAATTGTCTTGCAAAAACAACAACAGATGCGTTACTTTAAAAAGATTTTTATAAATGTATGCTAAGACTTTAATATTTGCAGTTTTGACAAACTCAAATTTATTTTCAACACCTTTAGTCGCTTCTGCTGTTAAACCACCTTTAGTTATTACAAAAACTAATGGTGCTATAAATACAGTATCATCTGGTACGCTACTTGTTGCAAATGGCAGTCTTCTACCTGTAATTCAACAACCTACATTGGTTCCAACACAAACAATTATAACAAACCCTACTCCTATTGTTGTAAATCCAGCTACTGCTAATAATACATTATTTGTTGTCCCTAAAACGGATAACAAAGATGTTACTGTTAACAAACAGTCGTCGATTTTGACTTCAACTATTAAAACAACTACGAATTCTAAAACAACGAATGTTTTAAAATCGTTACCATTGTTAAAGCCGAAAAGAAGTGACTTAACAAAAACAACACATGTTAATAAAGTTCCAATACCAGCGCTAACATCTAAATATACGAACAATCTGCTCCCTCAAGTATCTGTTTCTCAAAATTTAAAATCCAAACTTAAATCTAGTAAAAGCGCTAAAAAAGAAAGTAGTACCAAGTGTAATAAACCTGAGAAGGTAGAAGAACAAATCAAACAAAACGAAGTTGAAAATAATAAAGATGTTAATTCTTTAAATGAAGATAAAAGTAATAAGTCACAAAATGAGGAAAACGCCGAAAATCTTGAACCCACGTCAAAGAAACCAAAATTGGCAACTGAAGGTTCTGCTGATAATACAGATGAAAACAAGAAAATAAATATTATTTCTACATATTCTATAGATTCATTATGTAATGCTTTAACTGAACCTACTCCTATTAGTCAGCAATCTATAACTGAAAAATCGAATTGTATAGAAGAGATTCAAACAGAATTGAGCAAATTATCAGACGCAAATGAAAATGCAAACAAAGAAGAGGAGAAAATTGAGAAAGAAATTCCAGTAAGTTTACCTCAAATTCAGACAAATGACAGGAAAGAAACTTCTAAAACGAAAGAGGTAGTTGAAACCTCTACTAGCCAAGATACTTCTGATGCAAATATTTCAAAAGAGAAAGATGAAACAGCAAAACAAGATAAATCGAGCGTAAATCAGAAAAATCTCGAGCTTAATAACCATTTGATGCATTCTGATTTATCAAACGATATATTCGCTTCTTTATCACACGTATCCACAGTTGGTGGTCAAAATCCAGAATCCACATCTCCAACAGCAGCTTTTCTACTTGCATTTCCGTTAGTATCTTCGCTAAATTCATTGAAAGTTACCGAAGTGATCGAAGACGAAGTCACGGAAAGTCAACACGGAACTCCAACTTTACTTCAAATAGGAACAATGGATACAGCGAAACCTAATCAATCGCAATCAGACACTTTAACACCTAGTTTGTTGAATTTAGATAATTTTTCATTCTTTTCAAAAGAATTTTACCCATCATTTGATCCCATTGTTACATCATCTGCATCAACTTCATGTACTACAGTAACAACTTCCGCAAAAACTACTGAAGCAAAGAAAGAGTTCATTGATTTTAATGTAAATCCTTCAGAGAAAAAAGTTTCTACATCTGAAGCCAATTCAAAGAGCGATTTAAAATATACATTGAAATCTATATCTAATAAAGAACCGTCTACATATTTAAGCAATAAAGATCCACTGAGGCGAGATACAACTTCCAGTTCAATTTGTCAAAACAATATTGTAACTTCAACTTGTGAAAATATATCTACAGTCCCGATTTGCCAGAGTGTAACTAGTATTTCAACTTCTCAGAACATTCCTACCGTCTCAATTGGCCAAAATGAATTTATTGCACCAGTTTCGAAAAATTACAACACTGTCAATCATGCTACTTTATTAACATCAACTTGTCAGAGTATACATATACCTTCGTTTTATCAAAATTCTACACCTACAAATCAAAATAGCTTTTTAATACCATCCACGTCAGTTCCAGTTTGTCAAACTTCATCCTTAACTCCTCACTATCATATATCCAGCTCCGTTAACCAAAGTGCTTGCCAAACCACTTCTAAAACATTTTCTTCGTCCATTTCATCTTCTCAAAATGCTTTTCCAACTTCAAATTGTCAAACGTCAATCACTGTTAGTCAAACTACTTCATTAATACCTCCAACTTCTGTTCCCGTTTGTCAATATCCGTGTTCTACTGCTGTTAATAAGAGTGCCCCTCTTTTACCGCCGTTATCAGTGCCTGAAACTTCATCCATACCCAGCCTCCATGACAGTTCTATTAGGCAAAATGCTTCGTTGATGGTTCCTGCGTCTGTTCAAAGCTCTCAGAATACATCTGGTCCAGCATTTTATCAAAGTTCCTCTGTTTTTAATAAAAATACTTCTGCAATACCTTCTTCTTTACTTCCTCCAGTTTGTCAAAACTCATCTATGCCTCCACTGTACCAAGGGCCTACCGTCGTCAATCATAGTACTCCTTTTATGCCGCCAATTGTACCAATTTCTCAGACGTCGTCAATACTTCCACGTTATCAAGGTTCTAGCAGTATTAATCAAAATGCGCCGTTTATACCGGTTTGTCAAGGCGCACTTACGATTCCAATAAGCCAACATTCTGCTGCAATTAGTCATAACGCTACTTTGGGTTCAATACCTCAAACTTCCGTTTCGACGTCACTTTACCAAAGTGTTTCAGTTACTTCATTGTTACATAATACGCCAATAACTTCTGTTTCCCAATCTCAAAATTCTAATATTAGCAGTAAAAATGTTGCTGCAACTCCAATTTCTAAATCCGTCTCTACGGCTGTGTTTTGTCCAAATTCTAGTATAAACAGTCAAAATTCTACTGTACCAGTGTCTCAGAGTATACCGGCAGTATCGCAGAATGCTGTAATAAGTCTTCCTAATACAAATCTTAATATACCAATAAATTCTAGCTCATCGGATTATAGTTTATCATATAACCATTCATTGTATAGCCATGCACAAACAGCAACAACTTCTTCTACTACAACACTTAGTACGAAACATCAAATAGAAAAGTCCAGAGTACAAGAGAAGAAAACTTGCAACTATTACCCCACAACATCATACTCAATACCTCAGTATAACACTTTTAACCCATTTACGGACATTCCTAAATCTACTGTTACGTATCCAATGTCAACAAAATCCTATAATGATGCTTTATACACAAGTAATTCAACCTATGCATATAATTATCATTCCGATAATTTTACATCGACGTATTCGTCAGCAAAAACAAATACCAAACCTGACAAATTGTATTATGGTTTAAATTATGACAACTACGATTATAAACATAATGACTTTCAAAAATACGAAACAACAAGAAATCAACAATTTGGTAATTATTATAACGAAAGTCATATTCGAAATAAAGAAAAAACTAATACAGAAATATTAAATAAGAATCATAATTCAAATACGAATACTACTAACAAAGCAACTGTTAACTGGATGACCACACCAGATATTAGACAACATCAAAATGATTTTATAGTTCCATCTCTTCCGAAAGAAATGGATTTTGCGTCAAATCCCATTTATTCCTCAAACTCTTTTAGTACACCTCAAACCACATATTTCAATGCAAGCACTAGTCTTTACTCTTCAAATGATTTTCATAACAATGCACCGTTCTATAGTATTCCGCCAAGTTCACTTCAAAGAAACGATTTGGAGGAAAATCAATTCTCTTGGTCCCCCTCGAAGCTACCTCAGGTACTTGATACAACGCATAATTTTGGTACTTTACCAACACTCGTTGGAGATTTGGCTTTGGGAAATACGCAACCGTTTGTTGAACAAAAAATTGAAAATAAAAACGTAAAGGAGTTCAGGGCTAAGGATAATACACGACGTTCAAAACTTCCAACAAACTATGATAATCAATCAAATTTCCTCTCCGTTAGTCAATTAGTCGACCACAATAAAAATGATGGTATACCAGGCAGAGTTACAAATAGAAGGAATAGCGGAAATAGGTCTTCAAATAAAAATTCCACGAGTTCCAAGAATTCCAAAAGGAAAACTGACAAGGACATGCATAATTTCAACAATACTAAAGCGGTTGAGAAACAAATTAAACACACGAATAATCAAGAATATCAAAATCAAAATAACGACAATTCGAACTGGATGGCATCATCGAATAAGAACAGAAATGCTAAGATACCATCCAGTAGTTATTCAGCAGAGGCGTTAATTGGTCATCACAATCAAAATGATATGAATAGAAATAGAAGTTCACAAAATTATCCGCCAGTAAACAAATCTTTACCAGTGCCGTTTCTTACTGACAATATTTTACCGTATTTTCCAATGGATATTCCTCAAGATAATACTTTGGCGCAACAAAATCAAAATTATCAATCAAATACTTTCACGCATAATTTTTCCTCTGGAATACAAAGTAGTGTTTATCCCAGTAATACATTCGTACCAAATCCAGTACCAATTACAACCAGCTATTTACCATCTACGAATTTTATACCGGATATTGGTGGCAATACTGATTATCCGCCAATTTTGCCGGAAAATACTTTTTCACACGTTGGAAATAAGCAATCAGAAAAGTTTTCGAAAAATAAATCTTTACAAAACGAAAAACCCAACGAAAAAAGAAGTGTAGCACAATCGAACAATTGTTCGCTGAGCACTAACAAGAAAACTAAAAAGAAGCAGCCCAATGAAACACCAAACCTTTCTAACTTTGATTTTAGTTTCCTTTCTATGCCTGCCGCAATAAATTCGCCAATTCTACCAGATGATTTCCACGCTCATACCAACTTTTTACCTCCACCTACCCCTACGCAACTCTATCCCTGTAAAAATCCATTATATGGCAAGCAAGATTTAACTACGAATAATTTATTGCCGTTGCCAACTGCTTCGAGAACCGGTGTGGCACATCCAGAAATTTCACCATCGTTAAACAACGTAGGAAACACGTTAACGAATTTTAATTTGAGTACTATCTTTCCGGAAATAAATAAGGTGATACAACTCAATTGTATGTTTTCGTAATTTAAAAATGTATTTATTTATTGCAGGGATCAGGACCGATGTCCGATATTTATTCCGAAAATGGTAAAGCAAAAGGTTATAATCAGAGAGAATTTTTAGGAGGTACTTCACAAGTAAGGCAGTAGAACATTGCGCAGCTATTTGGTGATGTTCCAAGCGTCTTTTAATGTTTTCAGGTACCGTTTAAGGCAAATTTGAGTTATATTAACTCACCTACGTCTAGTAGTTAGAATATTTTGATATGACCATAGAATATAGGTAATCTTCATATATAAACATCCCTTCCTCGTTGATAAAATTGTTTATAATCGTAAGAAATGTTAAAAGATTTGTTTTTAATAGTTCACAATTGTACAACTACATCAGATATGGGATAAATTGCAAGCAAGAATTAAAAATATGTGTAGATAGAACTAGAGCTGGCAAATAGTGCCAATAGGCAATGGCGGTGTCTTGACAAAAAGTGGTGAGACACATAAAGTGATACAACCTTCAGTCTTTGAATCTGTACGATATCTGTTGCATATACATATACAACAACTAAATACTATTTTGAAGTTGTGCGTTTACTTTAATCATGTCGCTATTATTATACACGTCGCGAAATATAACAACACTACATACCGAGCCTTCATTTTTGGCATAAAAACACATTTGTTCAGTCGTGACTGAAAGAACTCTGGAAACATATATCTAATGATTTCACACATACTATCCACTTTGTGATTTCACGGATTTATTTTTCATTTATTTTGTATATATTTTTTATGGGCCGCGCCAATGGATGTTGACGCAAATTTGCCAGTTTTATAAAACCAATAAATTTTGTAATTCGATTATTAAGTTGAATTAGAAAATGGTCTCATTAGTTTGAAATAAAGAAATTATTAAAAACATGTATAGTACAAAAGTTGATTGATTGCTATTAAGATCTTGTGTTCATTTTATTAAATGCTATAGCTGTTTGGAAAATATAATCATACACGGTTACAATCCAATTGTTTTTGTTGTTGTTTTGTGTGCACGACTAAATTTCGGTCTACACTGGATGTTATGCCACGCTGTTTACATGAAAATTCAATACGATACGATCCAAACATTTATCAGTTTAATCTTCAAATTGAATACAGATTTTTGTAGTATTTACATGACGTACTGAATACAAAAACGGTACTGAGATCGTGAAAAACGTAAACGTAGTAATTATATCTTCTAGATAGCTTTTGTGAGTTATGCAAATTGTTAATGGAAAAGTCGAATTCATCTACGGAATCTTCATGAGTTAGATTTTCACATGCGTTTATTGAAGAGTAAATGTGGAGTACAGTACTGTGCAATAAAATCTGAGACAAGTCGTACTGCCAATCTGTAGTTGTGTTGTGCAAAAAAAAAACTGAAACATCTTATATCATAAATCTTGCTTCGGCGTTGTCAGGTGGTTAGAGTATGATAACGTTTTCTATAATTTAAAAAATCTTAATGTAATACTCTTTTCGGAATTCTTACTACCACTTTACGGCACAGCAACAACACATGCAAGGAAAATAATAGTAGACAATATTAGTGCTACTGGCTTTGTACAACTCTGCTGATAATTCTTTTAGTAGTATCTATATGAGAATTTCAAAGGAAACATTTAAAGAACATTCAATATTAAAACATTATTTTATAGCAGAATACAAGAAATAACAGAATAAAGCAATGAATGTATTTAATATTTGGTCATATGGCCGTCTGCAGCAACAACGTCGGTTAATCTGCCTAGCATTGAGCGAATTTAATTTCGCGTTAGGTGTTCATTCTAATGTCTCCCATTCTTTCTCTATAACCTCCCACAATTTTTGCGCATTGCGAGGATGAAAATGTGTTTTATAAATATTTTTGACCATATGTTTCCATATATTTTCAAGTGGGTTTAGGTCTGAACTTTTTGGAGACCATAGCAGAACTATATTGTGATTCTGGAACCACCGTCCAGCAATGCGGTCTGTATGGACGGATCAATTGTCTTCCTAAAATATGTAGTTATTGTCTGGAAGGATTTGCGCTATAGGTGGTAGCATTACATGCTCCAATAGATATATCTGTATATATAGCGACAACAAAACGTCTATCGATATTCCAGCATACACGGAAACCAGCCGAACTTATCCAAGCCCACCCGTTTACGGAAAGCCAACATTTTCATCAAGTCGCGAATGCAGTGGTCTACTCTGACATTTCCATTGTAAAACAATTGGAGCGAATACTAATTGCGATTGGTTATTTTCGTAAGTTAATAAATTATTGGAAGATGCTGTAGAACTTTTTTAATTGGAAACACGTATTTTTCGGCTGGCTGTTGATCTATGATAGAAACTGGAAAAAAATTTCTGTAACTACTTTCCTCGCTATAGTAAAACGATTAATTCTTATGTAATTTAGCAAGGTCGCATTTTCAGCATCAATGCTGCTTCTAGGACATCCGAAGCTGATTTTCCTCCATCTTGAATCCACTGTTTCCTTACATCAAACACGGTATTTTTATTTAAATTAAAATACGTTGCCGCTCTTCGTATTGACTAACCATCTTCTATTTTGGACAAAATCCGGGCTTTCATCAGTTGATTTAAATGTTGAGGCGACTGCAATGGTGTTTTAGTGTTTTAAAAAAGTCATTGAAATTTAATAGTTTTAACTGTCTCAAAATTTAAGGAAAAAAATGACACTGGCAGTATATTTATTCAATTGACATTCCATCAGTATGAGATCATCAGACTTTAATTACACAACTTAAATATGTTTGTCCCAGATTTTGTTGCACAGTACTGTACATATTTTCAGAATTTTTACAAATTCCTTCCTCAATCACAAACGGTGGGTTGTAAACCAAATACCTATCGGCCTACGTAAAGCGTTATCTTAATCTAAGTTAATTTTTCAATAATATTGATATATTTTATGTATTTTAGAACAAATTTTACAATACTTCGTGTAGCATACTAAGTAATTATCATATAAATTAATAAGAACACCAAACACTTCAACCGACAAAACACCAAAAAACTTTACCAAAACACTGACGCGTTTCGACAGCAAAGCTGTCATTATCCAGGCGATAATAAAACTTGCTTTGCTGTCGAAACGCGTGGGTGTTTTAGTAAAAACTGTTTTTGGTGTTTTGTGGGTTGAAGTGTTCTACTTCTGCAGTGAAAAACTTAATATAAATTAATGTTGTTAACTTCGTCTCTGGCAGATAATCGCTAAAATTTGAAATGGTTAAATATTCTAGAAATTTTGCGAAAATTCACATGTGCTAGATCACTGTTTCACGCGGAACAAGCATTTAAGTTTGTTCTGAATGATCAGAGCGATTAGATCGACGCACATTTATTTTAAATTTGTTTGTGACTGTATCTGGCTGGACTGGTTTTGTTCACAAAGGGCCACCCTTATCTGATCTTTGTAATGAATAAAATTCGGTTACTATAGCTAGAAGAACAGGAAATATCAAAAAACTGAGTTGAAATGCAATATGTCCTGATAATCGCAGTTTATACAAATATTACTGTGCGTGTTTATAATACACTCAACCTCAAAAGAAAATCTTAAGAACTTGGTCTTTTTTTTTGTTTCTTTTATACATATGCTCATATACTTTTATTTTTGCGTGCGCTATCCCGAATTTGTACAATTTCTCTGCTTAAATAAAACGTTATAATTATAACATTGAATTAATTGCGAAATACAATCAGAACTTCAGAAACTGTTTAAAGCTCTGAAATTATTTTTAATTGTGCGATTTTAATGTTGAACGGTTTTATACATATATCCCAAAATCGAACTTAAATGTTTTGTAATTCATATATGGTACATGTGTGAAACTACTTCTCAATTAGATAATATTAGTTTATTTATATTTTATGTAGTGAATTATGCCGTGACCATATACCAATATACAATATTTTGTTCTTAATAATATAAGTGTAAAAATTCCTATGTATCTATTTATGTATTAATAACTTATGTAAGAGGAAAGATGTACCTGATTAATGTTAAGCTTGAATAAATGAACGAGTTTAATTGAAATTATTATTTCATAACCAAATTCCAGAACTTCCATTTAGGATCGAATTAAATCAAACTAATAGAAAAATAAACAAGTTTATTAAAAATATAGTATAAATGAAAAACAATAGCTTATATATTCTTACATTACTTGGATTAGTTCTAAACCAATTCTTTTTCTTCCTGCTTCAATGTTAAGGACTCGAACTTCCACAGTATTACCAGTTTCTAGAGTTTGACCTTTCATTTTGCTAATGTGGATTAAACCATTACATCCCACTCCAATATCAATAAAACTTCCAAAATGCGTGTTATTAGTAACACACGTCCTGTTAAAGTATCACCGCTGCGTAGATCCGATAAATTAGTCATACCTTTCTTAAACAAGGGCACTTTAGAACAATCATTTCTTAAATCGTAATTTAAAGGTTTTGTTAATGCATCAAATATTAATTTCAAAGTATGTTCAGACGAATTAAATTTCTGGCTCATTTCTTTTATATCAACCTTAATAGTTTTGGTTTTCATTGCATTTATAAACTCGGTAGTGCCAACATTCCTGAGATTTAAACCTAGATGTTTGGTTAATTTTGAAGTTAATTCATACGATTCAGGATGAATAATTGTACAATCTAACTTATTTGAATTGCGATCTTCATAAAATTTAACCTCTTCTTCCGCTGTAATAGGACCGACTCTTAAAAAACCTGCACATTGTTCAAAAATCTTTGAACCTATTCCACTAATTTTCATCAATTCCTTTCTATTTAAATACGGTCCATTTTTATTTCTATGTTCGATAATTTTTGTAGCTCTCTTATCAGATAAACCAGCTATCCTCCTAAATTAAGTAAATAAGCTTACTATTTTATACATAAAATTCATTTTGAGTAAATATTACCTCAACAGGCATTGTGAAGCTGTATTTAAATCGACACCTACAAAGCTTACACATTCAGACACTACTTCATCTAATGCTTCCTCTAATTTTTTTTTTGGTAGATCGTGTTGATACATTCCAACACCTAAATGTTTGGGTTCAACTTTTACAAATTCCGCAAGTGGTTCTTGTATACGTCTAGCTAAGGAAACTGAAAGAATAATGTGATATGTCTAATAAGAGAAATTATTAAGAATTGTGGAATAATACCTGCGCTAATAATATTTGGATCTAGTGCATCAAATTCTTTTTTAGCTTCAGAACTGCATGAATAAATAGAAGCCCCATTTTCACTAACGATTACATAGGATACATCTAAAGGATGAAAATAATTCCTGCTAATTAAATCAGATATCCAGCTTTCAGTTTCACGACATGCAGTTCCGTTTCCTAATGCTATCAATGTACAATTATATTCTTGCAGAATCTCTTTTAAAGCCCTAGCTCCTTTTTCCTTTTTATTTTCATTCAAATAAAAAACCATCGAAGTTAAATATGTTCCAACTGGTGAAATTAAAGCGGCTTTGCAACCATTTGAAAATCCAGGATCAATACCAAAAATTGCTCTACCTTTTATAGGCGGTGTAAGAAGTAGTTGTTTTAAGTTACTGCAAAAAACGTTGTATGATGCTTGTTCGGCGGATTGTTTTAGTTCTGTTCGTATTTCTCTTACCAATAAAGGTTGCACTAAAGAAAAAGCATTATTAGTATTACGAGTCCTTTGATACAGTATCTTTTAATTACTTAGTCTTGTATAGGAGTCGTTTATCGATTCGTCTAATATTTTCTTACGTGCATTATCGGAATTATAATACATAAATTTCTCTTGACAAAATCCAGTGAATCTCCTCAATACAAAGTCAGGTACAATTATTTTGACGCTCAGGATTTTTTGAGTTTCTCCTCTATTGATTGCTAACACCTAAGATGTAAAAAGGAAAAACAAAATCAGTAAATGTATTTATATACAGGGTGTAACAATAGTGCGATATTCCTTCACAACTCCATTTTTATGCAAAATATAGCAAATATTTAAATACAAAACTTGTTTAGTTTTACGAAATTTATAACGTAAAATTATTCTACGATATACAGGCTGTTTAGTTTGTCCGTAACCATCAGTATCTTTACATTTTTAAACAGAACATCCTATATATGATCACATTTTTGAATTGCCCGCGGAATTTTAAGACAATTTTATATAGAATCATATTCAATTATTTTCATTAGTTTACAAGATATTGACAATTGTTTGAAAATTTTAACATTTTGCTCTCTTCAGAAAAATGCCATTATTTCGGTAACGGAAAAGTGTAATTTTATGAAACTTAACATAACGTTAGGAGCATCTCCTATTATGACAATAAACAGATGTAGACTTAAATACGTTATACAGAGTGTTCTAGAAACCAGTGTCTTTTTGAAACAATTGAAATGCGAAAATCATCATTTTTTTATGGGTTAGTTGAAAGTGAAATTTAATTATCTATTAGTATGAATAAAGCATTTATGCAGTTAAAATTAATGGTTTTAGAGATTATTCGAAGTATTTCTCATTTCTGAGTGTTGTTATGTAGGTATGCTCTTTAAAAGAAAGTTTCTCTATCGTGTTGTAGGGGCTGTTCGGTAAACTTGCTCCTTTATATATCCCCAAAGAAAAAATCACATTTGGTCAGATCGGGTGACCTTGGTGGCCAATACACTGGGCCTCCTCTGTCAATCCATTTATCACGAAGTACATTATTTAGATGATTTCGGACATTCCTTGAGAAATGGCACGACCTTGCCACCATATTGCTGCAACCACAAATTCCTTAATTAAGAGGAAGGGTGTCTAGAACTGTCTGTACCATTAAACAAATATATACACCAAGTAACCGGTTACCTATTATTCCTCTCCATACATTTAAAGACCAACGATATTGGTAATCCACGGTTATAAAATGAAGATTTTCGCGGTCATAATATAAAAAATTGTGTCTATTAACGTAACTGCTTTTATGGAAAGTCGCTTCGACTGTGAATAAAATAAAATAATGAAAATCTAGTTGTTTCCGTTCTTTATTTAACATCTACCGGTAAAAGTTGAGACGACTTTCAAAGTCATTCCCAGATAATTCCTGTAAATAATATATATGGTAGCCATAAAATTTGTTTGAATTTTTTGTGTGATTTTTTTGGTACTAGTATGGGGATTATTTTCGTTTGTAACTGGCTTGGCACGTTTATATTCTACATGTCCAGTTGCTTAAAAATCGATCCCGAAGTCTTTCAAAGACTAAAGGTTCTGGATGTCACTTTATATCAATTACGTTAAGGTAGTACCTTCATATTTTAAATATAAGTACCAATTTAAAACGCACGTAGATTTACAAAAATGTCAGCACAGCTGACAAATAGTAAGGAAAGTTAAAATTTAAAATTATTTAATGTTTGGTCTCTAAACTTCACACCTACATACAGAAATGAGAAATAATTTGAAACATCTTTAAAACTACTAATTTTAACTGCATACCTACATGCTTTATTCAAACTAATAGATAATTAAATTTTGCTTTCAACTAACCTATAAAAATATAGTTCCAATTTGAAAAAATTGAAGATTTTCGCATTTCATTGTTTCAAAAAGACACTGATTTCTAGAACAGCCTGTATAACGTATTTAAGACTACGTTATTTATGTTAAGTTTAATAAATTTTTCCGTTACGGAAATGATGGCATTTTTCTGAAGAGAGCAAAGTAAAAATAATTGAATATGATCCTGTATAAAGTTGTCTTATAATTAAAAAATGTGATCATATATAGGATATTCCATTTAAAAATGTAAAGATACTGATGGTTACGGGTAAACTGAACATCCTGTATATCGTAGAATAATTTTGCGTTATAAATTTCGTAAAACTAAACAACTTTCGTATTTAAATATTTGCTGTATTTTGCATAAAAATGGACATATGGAAGAATATCGCACTAGTGTTGCAACCTGTATAAATAAACTGCTTTCATTTAAAATAGTGGTATAAATTAATTAAATTGTGTCCAGGATTAATTAAATTTAAATTAAAAAAAGTAGACATCAGAGCTCACACGAATTGACCTTATAATTTTCAACAATTTAAAAACCTAAAAAAAATAAATATTCTTACTTGATGCGGTTTTATGAATTGTACAGGCATTTTAAAATCAAAATAATTTTCATATTTACTTTCGTCTACTTGATTAGCTGATGTATCGTTTACTTTAGAACTCCGTTTCTTAAGTTTTTTCACTTCAATTCCAAAATTTCCCTGAGTTTTTCTAAAGAATAAAATAAAATCAAGACTACATAATAGATAAACATATAACTACATACAATTTTCGGAAAAATGTTAATACTTTAATATCTGTTGATATCATATGAGCTATTATATGTACAACTCCTTTTTCGATCTTTTCATATGTATCTAGCTCAGCATTGTTTGTATCAATATACCTGTGCAAATTTACTTTAAAATTTGATTCTAAGATTTGTTGCGCAGGTTCTTGTAAACCTAACACTCGAGCACGTTCCGCTAACGTTTTCTTATTACCTGGTTTAAAAGGCGCGTACTACAAAAGAACAAAATTAAATATATGATATTATTGAATAACTTGAATTAGCTTACTATGTGTTCAACTTCTTCAATAGTTCTTGCACATAAGACAGATTTCCTTATGTTCTCATCCAGCTTTCCACTTTTTTCTATACAATTTAAAACAGTTTGTGCCCTCGACTTTAAAATATTAATTTTATCATAATTTTGTTTAATTTCACGCAAAATTTCGGGACTCATGTTATCGGTTGCATCTTTTCTATAACGAGCTATAAACGGAATTGTACAACCATCATCAAATAACTTAATAATATTCTGCGACACGTTTAAATCAATATTCTGATACTCCGAAAGCAATTCATAATTTTGCCAATAACTATCACTAGAATTGCATGCATCAGATTTCGATGGAACATGATTATCCGTTTTAAATTTTTTGGTATCAGTCTGTTCTTCATTCTCATGCTTCATATTACGTTTACTCTTAGATTCATTTTTTGGCTTCCTTACATTTTCTATTTCGATTTTAACATTTTTTATTTTTTTACTAGGGGGTTTATAATCAGAATCATCAGAGTTACTCTCCATTTTAATTGCATTTTCTGCTATTAACGCTCTCTTTTTAGGAGACCTTTTCGAAGATGTTTCATTAACAACTGGTTCGGTTTTAATCTTTCCTTCGATTTTAATGTTCTTTACCTTAGAATTACCTTTTTTTATTTTCTGCTTCTTATCATATTCAGAATCAGAATCTCCGTCAGACATACTTTCAATCTTCAAATTTAATTTTTTCTTACTCATCTTATATATTTTTGTAGACAAGACACTAACATTAATTTTACATACAAGAAAAGTATTTAGAAACTGTCTTCGTTACTAACTGATGCACGTAATTTCATTATATTTTAATCTGTTATTTAGTCACAAAATTTTTAAGTGGTTTAAAAATTTAAATACACATATTGACAGATCTTCCTAACCTATTTTGTAGTTCATTCTGTTGCTTTCATGGCATAGCCACAATCTAAACATAAAAATTACTATAATTAAAAAGGATAAGATTTATTGCATTAGGTATACCAAGTACGTACACATTTTGAATATTTTGGTAATGAAATTATAACAATTTTATTTAAATCCTTCCATAAAGTTTATTATTTATTAATTTTACGAGTTGATATGATGTGTCCCCATGCGCCATAATAGAGAACCTATGTACATTGTAATTATTCTTTAAATGTAAAGATAATTATGAGAAAAAGCCATTTCTTTTATTCCCAGACGAAAAAATATATTTTTTCACCTAGAAATCGGAAAAGAAAGAATCACGATTACAGCGCTCTCCCAAAACGCGGCGTTTACGCGAACTACAACGGGTGACGTATGAACCATTGTTTATGTTATCGAAATTAATGGCTTGACTACTTGTGCCTTGTATTCGGCCGATTTGTTTTTACTTTAAAAAAAATGGTTCACTGCCATGAGGAGAGATGTACCTTTGGAAGACTACAGGATATTGTTGTTCTTATCATTTTGATGTAAGTACAAGTACATACCTAACCTATACGAGTAGTATGGTATTAAAATTAGTGATATTCAACAAGTAAATACGTTACAATAATATGTATTATCATGCATGTACACAAAGTACTAATTCTGTGTATTAATATGGTTAAAAAAGGATCTTACATTTGTGTTATCATATTAGTAATTAGTCATAACCCTATAATCTGACTTACAGGTTTTCTACGTCAGCTTGCGTTTGGGTCACGTGACTATCTGGCATCTTGCAACTCAAAAAATCTCGAAAACCACAACTCCTTGAAAAAAAAAATTTCTGTTTCATTTACCGGCGATCACAATCCTTTATAAAATGTTTAATTCCTGTTAACTTTTGAGAAATCTAGGTTGTCTATTGTCAAAGCGCTTTTTTTACGTATGTACAGTCACACAGAAAAGTTTACGTACGCCTCACAAATACTCCGTGTAGGAGAATATTGATTTTATTGTAAAAAAATGAATATGCCAAAAAAATACATAAGAACACAAATATCGATTCCGTGGTTTAAATATAAAATAGAATATTTTAACATTGTATAAATAACAAAATTGAATTCACAGAACTTCTCTCTTTTCTTAATCTTATTATTAACTTTCGCATTTTTGGACTCATTTTCGTAAAAATATATTTTGTTTTATAGGCAACCCCGCACTTTGCCATTAGAAACACAAATGCAGCCCGCAGCTGTTTCTTTATTATTCTTTTTTTTTGTATATCATGCGAAATTTGCAAAAAAGTTACTACTTTGTTTGCATCTGTCAATATAGATGTGTAATTATAATGGGACAATTGTAGTTTGTTTTGAACAAATGTGTCGTTGAACATATAAATGCGTAGGATGTTTTAATTAGAAGCGTGTAGTTTGGCTTAAACTGCAAATTTAGGAGGGGTAGGTATACTTTTCTGTGTGACTGTATGTGCATTTTATTTAAAAATAGCTGGAAGCATTTCGTGTTATAATTATCTTAGAACGTTTACTTTTGTGTTGTCTCATTTATCGTATTCACATAGATAAGTTACCGCTGGATACCGTTAAGAATTGTATTATTAGCGATATAAACATTCAATGTAGTAGGTACTTCATTTATCATTACTTACCGGCGATTTATTCGATATAATAACTGAACAGGACCATTGTATCTTTGCTAAATAGGCATTAATAGCACGTTATACATAAGCAAATTTAGAGAAGGCTCAAAAGGTAATGAGAAGAGTCATTTCCTATGGATGGACGAATACGGCATTTGACCCTGGCAACGGAGAAGACCGAGGTCGTTCTACTGACCAGGAGAAGAATCTCTAGGGAGATCGAGATGACGGTGGATACAAAAGTCATAACCATTACAATTGCAGATTCCATTTTATATGAAGTATTTCGGACTGCGGCTCGACAGCAAGATGATTTTCTGGCAACAGATCCAGTCGTTAAGCGATTTAGTTTTGCTAAAGTAACGACGATGTTGAGCCGACTTTTGGCCAACTTAAGGACCGACGGCGAGTAAATTTTGATTTAATGACCGTCACCCATTCCATACTTTGTATGGAAAAAGATCTGGGCTGACTTTTTACAAAAGGACAATTACAGAAAGCGGATGGCTTCAGTATGTCTGACGGGGAGCATTTTCAGGATAAAAAAGCGCATACAAATGTACGGTTTGGTCATTTGTGCTCGTGATCGCAGGAGAACTCCGATAGACCTACTAGCTCTAGAAAATAAGTCTATTCGAGACACGACGAGACATCAGCTCACGACAAGCAAGAGCGGACGCTAAAGCGCTGAAATGGTGTGATCTGAATCACACGTTAAAAGTATATGAAGTATTGTTAATACGTGACTCACACGACAACGTTGGCAAGAGCGCTGGCAGAACGACGACGAGAGGACGGTGGAGGCCAGACTTTTTACATGTTGCAAATAAACAAGATGTGGATGGATCGAGACCACGGCGAGGTATTGTAATAAATATCGCTTTATCACCCAGTTTTTTAGCGGACACGGGTAATTTCAACGCATACCTGGCTCGAATGGGTGATAGATAAGAACGCGACATGCCAGTATCAAACGACTCTGCGGAAGATGATGCTTAAAACACCTTCTTCGAATTTAAGAGGTATTTTGACTAACAGAGCCGCGCTACAAAATTAATTAGGAAATTTAACGCCGGATAACGTCGTGCAAACGATATTGTCAGTAATATTTACCACTGGCAGAAGATCGCCACGTTCGTCGAGAAGGTGCTTAAAGAGAAGAAGAGTTTATAGACCCAAGCAATGGAGGCAGCCGACCGAGGCTAACTACGAGGTGCCATCCTTATTTAGTAATGCGACCATATTTCCGGGATGGATTCTACACCTGACAAAGTGAATCTGTCATTTTAGTGGGTGTGAGCCCCACACACCGGGGACGGGTCTCGTCCCTGATATTTTATTAAGGCATTTTTCCTCACTTACCGATGTAATAACTGAAAGGACCAAAAAAGCAAAAGGCATTAGCAAGCAAAAATTCTAGGTGACACCTTTATGCACCGCTCTTTACGCGTTCAGATTATATACATAGTGTACTCGTCACGTTTTTCCAATACTGTATATTACACCCATCAAAACTTATCCACATTGTGTGGGTTGGATAATTTTGAGAAAGTGATAACAAATAGTCAAAATCTTTGATTCAGAAGTTGCTATTGTCATCGATGATATATCAAAGCACAAAATGACGAAGTTAAAAAACGACATATCTCACAAATAGAAGTTAAAGTAGCAATTTTTCATTAGCATGTTAATTAAAATTATAATGTATAAGCACTAATATATAAAGTTGTTTGTTTATTTGTATCAGTGTTGAAACTTTCAAAAATACACAGATTACCGTTTGAGGAAAATATTTTCGCATTGGTCTCTTGAAAAACAAAAGTAATAGACTGTTTAGAGATGATTATAGGGTATATTTGTTTATGTGCAGATTTACGTTTGCCAGTTTTGTAGATTTATAATACCTAACAAGATGCATTATAATATAGTTGTTTATACAACGAGTCAACAATGAGTGTTATTATCTCCTAGAGATGAAGTTATGAATCGAGCGTTTTTATCTCTTTATCTATGTATAAAATAATTTAACGAAAATACCAATGAATTATATTATCGACTGGTGCTTGACGATTCGATAATTACTGAAGTGGCTGCGCTTGTTTGTCGTTACTATGATGACGCTTATAACGCTATGTTCTTAGCGGTGGAGTGAAGGGAATAATGACATTTTGTGTCTGATTATTCCCTGTGGGCATTACAGGCCCCATTATTATAACGAATATACTATTCAATATAATGTCTACTTTATTATTTAATCATAGATAAAATTTATTACATACGTTTATATTTATAATAATCAGTTATAATCAAGTAATTAAATTATATACCGGCCGATTCCGGTTTTGCTTTTTTTTTGTAAACTTAAATTGTGTTTTCTCCTAGTTAATCTTCGAACTACAGCTTGTTGAAGGCACTTTTTTACGAGTTTTTTACCCCTAATTTCAACGATTGCTTTGACTACGTACCACTTTATTGGAAAAATATCAACTAGATTCAATTGAATGGTCCATCATCTAATATTGGATTAAAACTATGACAACGGTTACACACTATAATCGTATACTATCCTATAACAACCAAGCATTGAGTGTTTATAAGATCAGTGCTATGGCTGCCAAGATCGCCAGATGTGATGTCGTTATATCTTCCTATTATAAAAGTCTTCAACATGTGGATATGTGTCCATAAAGTTTTTTTTTATCAGTTTAATTGGTAAAAGAAGTTGATTCCACACAAAAATCTAAATCACACTTTATAGGTGATTTAATTTTTAGAAATTATTAAGTCAGTTTTTGAGTTAGATAGTTCCGAATTAATTCAAAAGTATTTGTTAACCAGAGTAAATTTGTTGTTGAGACCTGTGAAACTCAGGGTAGATAAAAGATAATACAATATTTATCAAATTAAACAACCTTTATTAGAGAAGCGATTATCACAAATGACAATTATTGATTTACAGTTAGAGTATTAAAATTACAAAAGGGATATTCATCATAAATAGTAAAAAAAATTAGTTACATAGCAAAAATAGGAAAATTCTGTATAAAAAAGCATCATTCACATATTATTACAATTTCGCTTTTGTTTTTGTTCGTAATAGTTTAATATATATGTATATTGTATTTATCTAAATTCACAATAACGTTTTGGTGTAGTTTACAGTACAGTACGATACAAAAAATAAACAAGAAAATGTCTCTTTGAGACTTACCATGTAAAACATGCGTTCTAATTGTAAAAGTTATTTATCAATAATTAAAAAATAAAATATAATAAAAAAAGTAGTGATTGACTAAATGTGACTGTTTTGTGCTTATTAGCACCATCTGATTTTTGAGCACTTTGCTCCGCACTCATTCCACATGCATACACTTTATACAATCATATATTTATATAGTCTTAACATTAGTGCATATACTAAATCTTCCAAAGGCTTTCATTAACAATACTAACTATACGTATTATTTATCACGTATCTACGGTCTACGCGATCATATTATATAGGAATCATATACATACAAAGTGAAAGGAAAATAATAACATAATAAGGATAATAATACAAATATTTTGAGGGAAAATCGAGGCAAGGGGTTTCCTTTCTAAAATTATGTAAATCTTTTATGTTAAAAGAAGTTAAAAAAAGAAAATGAGAGTCCACCACCAAAGATAACCCTTGTCTGCAAATAAAGAATTCAATCGAAGAAGCCAATGGAAAAGATAGTTATCAAATGTACGAAAGTCGTTTCATCGGTTTGACTAAAAGAGATTGATAACGATCATCCGCACATTTTCTTCGCAATTATATATATTTACTACAAGATTTAACGACGATGACGTTGATGCTGGTTCTTGTCGGGCAGTAGGAAGTGAATAGCAGTACATTTTTTCAGGTATACAAGAACTGGAAACAATGTAGTCGTCGATAAAAATAAATATATAATATACAGGCTTAATATTAATGAGTTTCATTCGAGTATTTTCCATTTGCCTTTCATTTATTATAAAAGACAAGTCGTCATTTATTATGAGCAATTACCTATTATCTTAATAATACACCATTCGTAACGACTATCTTCGTTGTCTTCGTGTTTTTTGCTTCGTCTGCATCTTTTCTTAGAATTACGTTAACGATAAAATAAATGTCTATATCGGAATTTTAAATATATATTAAGTATAAACGGTTTCACTGTTACGTGAGGTAGTCTGGGCTAGGTTCGGCCATAGGCTCTGGTGTCGTGAAGAGTGGATTTGGGAATTCAGGCGGATGCGGAAGAGGTCCTGCGGCTTTCGGCCTGCGTCGGAGCGCCATTAACCAACAGGATACTGCTACAGCAACCGCTACCAATGCCAAGAGGGCCGTGATTATTAAGGCGATGATAAATCCGATCATCGAAACACAAATATCCTCTTGCTTCGCTGCGTATTGTGCTGAAAATACAAAAAATTAGTAAATATCTTTCAGTATGACAATACTATTAAAACATGGAACTCCGATTACAACGATCGGAATTCAGGAAGTGTTTCAGCCTTTAGCGGCTGTCGCAACGAGAGTTTTAATATCAATAACCGGATATTGGCGAACTAATAACCAAAACGTAAATAAGGGGGTGATTATTGTAAATGAAATTTAAAACGTATTTTAATGGACATTATGTTAAGTTTGGTATTCATATTATTTTACGTTCTGTGTGATTTGTAAAAGTTGAAGCATTACTTCCTCTTACCTTCATATGGATCTCCTCTTTCTTCTCGTCTCTCAAGTGTGAATATGGCATTCGATGAAATGGTAATTTCTTCCCTTAATTGACCGGTGAGATAATCGCCTGGAACCGCTACATCGGTTGAATTTTCGGAATCAATGGCTCTTCTCTTTCTTCCAAACGCATTATATCCGCGACAATTCACCTAATTCGGATTTTACAGAATTTAAATATATGATCTACTATATATAAAGTGTATACTTACAGGTTGACATTTTCCAAAGCAAACTCTAATATTACATTGGAATTTAATGTTGTCGCTACTAGGGAATTTGAACGCATTAAAACCAGCTTGAAGGCTGTGGGTGTCTGGATTGTAATCCCAATCGCCGAAGATCTTCGGATCTGTGGCGCAACCATCTTCATCAGTGACAATATATTCGTTCTCTATCTTATTATCACTAGTTCTTGCTACACAGCTTCTTGCGAAACCTCCATAGATAGATCCAGGTTGTACTTCCACTTCAAGTTTTAATTCGTCACCGATGGCAGCTGAAGAAATTTCTTGGCCAGATCTTGTTACTATCCTCATTATACAAGTCGGTGGTGGTCCCGTGTTGGCTATAGTTCCTGCCGTTGTTAACATAGAAACATTGAAACCTAAAGTGACATTTTGTTCGCCAGTTTGATAGACACACTTGATGTGATATGCTTGAGCCTTAAAGGTAATTAATTGAGGATGCTTCTGGATAACTAAAACAAAGCTCGCGTGCCCCTAAAAGACAATTAAACATAAATGTTGTAGTCGCGATGTTTTGACATTATACTTACATTGATATGAGCAAGTCCACAGCTGCCGAAATGTACTTTAAACATTTCTGTAGTATTGACTGCTTTCGGAGAGAAATTTACGACTCTTCTGCATTGTTCGTCTTTACTATGTCCTTTTACATATAATACACCGTTAAATCCATGTTCGGTTATGTAGATTGCAACTTGAATTCCATCTGACAAACACGTTACGTTGAGTTCCGGCTTCCCAAATATTCCTCTTGATTGCGCTGCAATAGGAAAATATGACAGATTTGTAACATTAACTCTCTAAAATACTTACTGCATACACCACGATGATTGGTAGCGTTGCAATAATGATCTTTCTCGCAGCTCTTTGTGAGGCATGGGTCATCGCAACTCTTCGTTCTTGGATTGCAGTATCTGTCATCTGAACAATCATCATCACTTTCGCAAGCTGTTGTTGGAACACAATTTCCTTGACTATCTAATGTATAACCATGCTCAGTGGGGCAGACACAATTTCCATGTTCGTCGATTATGAATCCTCTATCCAAAGCACATACGCAGCGTCCTCTTTCGTCTATTTTATATCCACGTGTTGGTTCACAATGAACGCATTCATCATTGTCGTTAAGAGCAGTATTTGGAGGGCAGACGCATTTGCCATCGGGAGTTGGTATAAAACCTTTGTCAATTCTACATATGGGTGCTGGAATATTAACAATAAAGATAACATTTATTTTTGTTTTATTAAAATTTTCACTACTTACATTTTGTGCATTCTACAATAGCGTTGCCTTGATAACCTGGTTTACATTGACAAATCATTGTTCTAACTGGTTCTGTATCTAATACCGTGCAATCTGCGTTGATACCGCAAGGTTCTGTGGCTATGCATGGATTTGTGCAGACGCCTCTAATACAGGCTGTTTGTGAAGGGCAATCAGAGTCGTATTTACATGTCTCGTTTGCTTTAACGCATCCTTTGACTAAGTCCTCTCGGTATCCTACCGGACAAGTGCAAACTGGTTGGTGATTATAAACATTGCATAATTCTGAAGTATCGCATGGATTTCTAACTTCACAAGGACTTTCGCATTCTCCATTTATACAAGCCTGGGTTGGAGGACATTCAATATCAGATCGACAACTCAGAGCACGACAATTGATCCTTGCATTGCCGACAAAACCAGGTAGACATTCGCATACATCTCTATGATTGATACCGTAGCAAGTTGCTCCTTTTCCGCAAATAGTTCTACTAGAGTCGCAAACAGGAACACATTGTCTGTCAATGCAAGCTTCGTGAGCTAAGCATTCGTCATTAGTTCTGCAACCAGAAGGTATGCATCCTATTTCGGGATTTCCTATAAAAGTATCTTTGCAAATACATAATGGTTTATGATCTCGAACTTGACAGTCAGTGTATGGACCACAATTGCATGGGTTTTTACAAATTCCATGTACGCAAGCTTTATCGGTAGGACATTCATTATCTGAAATACATCCGCTGATCTGTTTGACGGGTTGACAAGTGCCGCTACCGCTACTGATATAGCCTGGTGGACAAACGCAGATCATGGTTCTGACTGGCACGGTTCCATCTACTCGACATTCTGAAGGTACATGGCAAGGCTGGATAATAAGACAAGGATCTTGGCATTTATTTTCGATACACGCTAATCTTGGTGAACATTCCGGATCTTGTCGACATTCTGGTTGTGGTTCTCTCTTACAATCGATGTAGGGATTACCTATGAAACCACTTGGGCATCTACAGAGAGCTACATGGTTTTGAACTTTACATTCAGCTCTTGGTGAACATGGATTTTCGTAAATGCAAGGATTAATACATTGAGAATTAATACATTGTCTGTCACTCGGACAATCGCTGTTGGATGTACACTCTACTACTATACATTTATCGTAAGGATTTCCACGATAACCACTTAAGCAACGGCATTCAGCGTTATTCCTAGCGACGTAGCATTCTGAATTGATACCGCAAGGGTCTTGGACTAAGCATGGGTTAACGCATTGACCATTGATACAAGATTTGCCAGGTTCACATTCAAAACCGACACGACATCCAATAGTATGGCAAGCGTAGTTGGGATTACCTTCATAGCCGTCTTTACAGGAACATACCGGTCGGTGGTTTTGTACTAAACAAGCTGTGTTACGTCCGCAATCACAAGGGTTTCGGCACATTCTATTCATACAAGCCTCGTTATACGGACAATCATCATCCGATACGCATCCTGGTGGTATTGGAACTATAACTGGGTGACATTCACCTCTTTCATCCGGAACCCAACCTTCTGGGCATGTACAAATCATTGTACGTACAGGAACAGTATCTAATACTGAACATTGAGCTGATCGGTGACATGGAGATAACTCATAGCATGGATTTACGCATTTATTTCTGATACAAGCCAATTTGCTAGGACAGTCTGGATCAACTTCGCATTCGTGTACACTAGGTGCGCGTGGTAAGCAATATGAGTATGGATTTCCCATTGGTAATTGTTCTGGACATCTGCATCCAGCAATGTGATTTTGAACATAGCAAATGGCGTTTTGAGCGCATGGTGGATTGGCCAGGTAGGAACATGGATCCACGCAATGATCTTGAATGCAAGCTTTATTATTCGGACAATCGTTGTCTGCGTGGCACTCTACATGTTCACATCTGTCAAATGGATTTCCTACGTAACCGGGAGGGCATTTACAGGCTATTCTATGATTATGTCCGTAGCATTCAGCATTGGTCGCGCATTGATTATCGAGAATACAAGGATTTATGCATTGACCATTGTAACATTGTTGATCGTTGGGACAATTGTTATCGGATTCGCAACCAACTATAAAATGATTATAATTAGCGATAAATAAAAATTATATCACCTGGATTACTTACGCTTAATACAGCCTACTTGTGGATTTCCAGAGTAACCTGGTTTACAGTAGCATATGGGGTAGTGTCCTGTGACTATACATTCGGAATCATGACCGCAATTGCAAGGATTAACGCAAACACCATTAACACAGGCTTCCGTTCTAGCACAATCAGAATTAGCTTTGCAGCCTAAGATTTGTTCAGCTGTAAATATAAGAAATTATATGATTTAATTTGGAATACACAATATAGAAAATTAAAGTACTCACGTGGAACACATTCTATTTTTGGATTGCCTTCATAACCACGTGGGCATGAACAAACAGCATTGTGTCTGTGTACTGAACAGAAAGCGCGTGCTGCACAAGGACTATCGTAACTACATGGGTTAACGCAAAATTGATTTCTACAAGCCTTATCGTGAGAGCATTCGTTGTCGCTATAACATTCTGGGATTGCAGGAGGAATACTCTCTGAAATTAAGCATATGATATATATTATTTTGATGTCATTGAAGTATTTAGATTATTATTTGTAGAATATACAGTTCCTCTCCCACCAAAACTCTGCTTTGATGCATGGATTGTCACTTTATTTTGCTCAACCAGGAACATGGTCATAGTTGAAACAATACTACTAAAGGTTAAAATAAACAATAAAATAATGTAAAAAGTATTTACCCAAATTGCATTCAATATGCGGTCTGCCCGTGTATCCTGGTGGGCATGTGCATTGCGATTGGTGGTATTGAGATTTGCAGATTGCATTCTTTCCACATACGTCAATCTTACAAGCGTCGATACAATTTCCTCTAATGCATTTTTCAGTATTTGCACAATCGGTGTCTACTGCGCATTGTTGACTAATTGATACGCACCTTCCAGTGGTATCTATAAATGTATCTTGTGGGCATTGGCACAATAACGTACGGAATGGTAAAGTATCGAGTACTTTACATTCTTGATCTGGATGGCAAATATCGGTGTTTCGGCAAGGGTTCTGACATGCGCCGTTTAAGCAAATTAATTGCGATGGACATTCTGAATCTGATCGACAACCAGGTAATGGCTTACTTAAGCACTCTATGTATGGATTGCCAGTGGTGTCAGTTGGACAGACGCATTTTGGTTGATGATTTTGACCGCGACAGATTGCTGTTACCGCGCACGAGTCTTCATCGCACGCCGGTCTACAGACTCTATTTAACCTGTCGCAAACTTCATGATCAGCACAGTCCTCATTATATTGGCAAACGCCCGGAATACAAGATATTAACGGATTTCCTTGAGTCCCTGGTGGACAGCGACACTCAGCTTTATGATTGTAAACCACGCATTCAGAACCAAAGGCGCAAGTTGTTAAAGCGCATGGTGTGAGACAATTATTGTTTATGCATGCCTTATCATAAGGACAATCATCATCGACTCTGCATTCTGGTTGATAGCATGTTACTTGCGGGTTACCTGCCCAACCATCCGGACAATAACAAGTAGGACGGTGCTGTAAGGTTCTACATTGCGCGTTTGTACCGCATGGATTTGAGACGGCGCAAGGATCTTGGCAATTTTGGCTGATGCAGGTTCTATCGATTGAACAATCAGATTCCACTGTGCATTCTGGTTGTACGCCACCTATGAATGATTTTATTATTAAAATAGTATTTTATAGATTTTGGATTTGCAATTTAGATTTGTTGCAAATCACTAGTAAAACAGCTGATCTAATAATAACAAATATAACTACCTGCACTGCATTTTATAAACGGATTTCCTATGAGACCGTGAGGACATTTACATACAGCTCTGTGATTGAGAGGCTCACAATTTGCGGTTGAGGCACAAGGATTCGCTGCTACGCATGGATTAACACATTGCCTGTTTATGCAAGCTTCCACAGAACTGCATTCTGTATCAGATTTACAACCAGGTTCTTCTTCAACTAGAAAAACACTACCATTTAGAGAATGTAGGTTGATAAATTTTCCAAGACCATCTCGGAAAATTTATCTAATGTTTGGGAGAAAGATATGTTGCTGTTATTTAAGAAAGAAGTAAGTACAAATAGAAATAACATATATACAGTATAAACAATTCCTAAAATGGAAAGAAAACTCATTAATAATTATTTTAAACTTGGTGTAGGAAACTTTTAATAAGATTTCATATTTACCTCTACACTCTACATCGGCATCACCTACGTAACCTGGTAAACAAGAACATAACATTGTTCGCAATGGTAAGTAATCTACTACTGTGCATTCTGCATTTTTGCCGCATGGTTTCACTTCAATACATGGATTTTTACAGTGTCCGCTAAAGCAGGCGTATTTACTTGGACAATCCGCATCAGACTTACATTCAGGAATAGGTTCCCTGTCTGAAAATATGAGAAACAATGCAATTATAAAAAAATTATTGTATAATCGAGAGCCTACCTATACTGCATTGTATATTAGGATTTCCTGTAAAACCGCTTGGGCAAGAACATTGGGGTCGGTGATAGAAAACTGTACAAATCGCATCTTGTCCACATCTACAAGGATCTTCACATCTTTCGTTTCGACAAGCTAAATTATGCGGGCAATCATCATCTAATGAACATTCTGGTCGTTCACAACGTATTTCTGGATTTCCTCTGAAGTTATCTGGGCAGTAACAACGCGGCCGGTGGAAAGAGTCCGCTCTACAGATTGCATTTAGTCCACATTGTGTGTAGGTACATGGATTAACGCATTCTCTGTTGATACATGCTTCATTGGAAGGACAATCAGAATCACTTCGACATCCCACTAAAATAAATAGAATTTATGTAAAATAGTTTCAATAGATTGTCTATTATCTTACTTTCTATACATCTACTTTGGGCATTTCCGGTGTAACCTTACTTTGGGCATTTCCGGTGTAACCACTACAGGTACAAACGGCTCTATGAAGTTGAACTCTACATTCGGCGTTAAATCCGCAAAATGATGACGAAGCTAAACATGGATTCTGACATTGTTGACTTATACAAGCTTTATCGTTTGGACATTCAGAGTCTTGAACACATTCAGGCCTAGGAACCGGTGCTGCAAATATAATACAAATACTGTGAAATCTAGGTTTCTTTTAAACATTAAATTATAAAAATTACAAATCAAAATACTTACCTGTTGGTATTTTGCATTCAATTTCAGGTATACCAGTGTAACTATCTGGACATGAGCACACAGCCCTGTGGTTAATTGCCCGACAAAGTGCATTGACACCACAAGCATTACTGCAGGGATCTCTGCACTTCTGGCCGAAACAAGCTCTATCTCGCGGACAATCTTGGTTTATAATACATTCAGGGTAGGAACACACTGCAGCATCATTGATTACTCGACAATGGCCGTTAACTCGGCACGGGGATGGTATACAAGGATCACGTTCTTTTGGTTCTTCTTTGCATAAAGTAAACGGATCTCCAACTAGTGGAGCTGGACATGAACAGATAGGACTGTGATTGATAACGTTACATTGAGCTCCAAATCCACAAACGCCTGGACATGGGTCAACACATGTCATAGCTACGCAGGCTTTGTTGCTCGGGCAATCGGTGCTGACAGTACATTCTGGTCTACAACCTCCACTATAGGGCGATCCGAAGAATTTCGGTAAGCATTCACAAATAGCTTTCGAACCTGATGTCCTACACACTGTGTTGATACCGCAAGGAGAAGGATTGCATGGATCTTTTTCGATAACTATAAATGATTTTAAGAATTAAAATATGTAATTATAACAGTATTTAAGTAAGTAAATTTACTGCCAATTGTACTTTCCAAAGTAAATAATTTATATATTTCAAAACTACACCGATCAAAAAGTAAAAAGAAGTTATTCACGTTACAGTAGCGCAGAATTTACTTTTAGTTTCTATAGATCTTCTTTGACAGTAGTCGGGCTTTATGGGGCGAAACTATAGCAAAAATTAATTTGATCCTGTCTTTTATGTACAGTTATGTGCATTAAAACTGACTCAAAGTGTCATAAAACTGTATAAATATAACCCTTATGTACAGGATGTCCCGTTTGAACGTGGATCCTAGATATCTGCCATATTTGTGAAAATAGAGAAAAAGGTTATAAAGAAAAGTTATCCCAATTTATGTTCTGCATATCCTAAAAATATTTTTAACTATACAGAGTGTCTCAAAAGTAGGTAAACACATACTTGCTCCGTTATTCTAAATAGGACGCCCTATATGTTTTGGCACTTTTGAATAGTACGCTAAAAAATATTCCCACATTCTATAAACTACCTTACACCCTATTCCTAATAGTTATGGAGATATTTTACGTTTCTGTAAAAGCTATCCCGATTCGGTGTTTTTCGTATGCCGCGATAGCTTGATCCTGAAAATAGGTATCTAAATGAAATCAAGAATATGTAAACTATATAGTTCGGTATAGACAATGACATCAACAGAAGATGAATACCTACTTCCAGTTGTCAGAAATGATTTAACGCATTTCTGGAGCTTCAGTCTCTAGATAACTTGATTTTTTTAAATAGCACCCTATATATTTTGTTAGATCAATAGATTCCTCATTTTAATACCTTTCCATTCATGTATATTAAGTACCATGTTTCTCTATTTTCATAAATATGGCAGATATCTAATATGCATGTTGAAACGGGACACCCTGTACAATAGAGACGGGTACGATAGATAGCCGATTGCCGTCGAGGGGTGAGTCAGTACTAAAGCACATCACTGTACTTACATGAACTAACATAGTAGTTTGATGAAATATACAATACACAATTAAATTTGATTGCAAAGATTGTAACAAATGTTATATCGGACAAACCAAACAATATTTAAAGAAACGAATTTATAATCATCAGTACACTGTTACACATAACGTCAACGCTGAAACTGCTTTATCTAAGCACTCTAAAGGTAGACGACATAATTTTGATTTTCAAAACACTAAAATTTTAAAAACGGAAAATAATTATAAAAAAAGATTAATTTACGAAATGATATACATTAAAAAAGATGAAAACGCGGTAAATTTTAAAACGGATATTGATAATTTAAGCGTTATTTATAATAATTTAATTCAATTAATTTTAAGCTCTTGACTAGGTTTTTTTGCCATGTTTTTTCCCTAGTCCTTGAACAGAATTGTTAGAGCTTGACAAAAAATAGATTGATATACGAATAATTCAAATCATTTCAATTTTTATAGTCGTACTAAATCAATATATCCTTCATTATTACTTGAGAATATAATTAAAATTCGATATATCAATGGATTCTTTGTTTTTTATAGATAATTTTGTTGATAGGCATGGCAATTTATATTTATATTTGTAGTAATTTGACACATATTAAATGTCAATTTCTTCCACTGAAGAAGATATTTAACGAAACCATATTATTATATATGTTATGGAATAAATTGGTATTTAATTATTTATTGTTTTATTGACCTACAAGTGCAAATAAATCAGGACTAAAAAGATTGAAACATAGTTTAAGTTTAATAATTAATTTAAAATAATCATAAAAGGTACGATACTGTATAGAAACATTTTATGGCTACGCCTTGTGCTTTTAATCAGTCGCTTTGAATATAATTTTTATAGTAGATCTTGTTGCTATTATGCGTACTAATTGTAACTTTCAGATATTTTAGATGAGTCTTGCATGCTTTTCTCTACGAAATTTCACTACTCGATCGCAAGCTTCTCACCATAAGCTTATCAAGCCGTTGCTACTTTTATTTATTGAAATGGTGTAGCATTGATTTCATAATTTCGCTTATTAAATCTATCCTTAACAATAAAAATTTTTAATCACAAAAAAGTAAATTTTCAGAACCAGTAATCGGTTGCCCTATGTAGCAGATGTCATGCACTTTTGTGGGTTTTATTTGCAGGAAAAAGATATTTAAAAACAATTTCTTATGTATATAACTAAGAACACCTGCTTAGTAGTTATATGTGTGTGAGTTAAGAGAGAAAGGAGGCGTTTGATGAAACAAATTGGAACAGTGGAGAAACAAGAAACTAACATTAGCAAAAAAGAATTACGTTACGATCAGTTTACGTTTTTTTCTACTGTCAAATAATGAATAGAATAACTTCAAATCTCTCTTTTAAGAATTAAACGTTTGAATTGTCTATATTTCTATTTTATTCGTTCTAAACATTTTAAGAAAATTATCAAAATAGTATTAAACGCAATTTGTATTTAATAAACAGCCACTTCCTTCAAAAAATATGCTGTTATCTTTCAATTTATCACGTTTTAAACTATTTTTCAATTTTAAAATTAGAATTGAGTATATATTCAATAGTTACCTCGTCTGGGAACGCATTGTCTGAATGGATCTCCTTCGTAGTTCGGGAGGCAAGAGCACACTGGTATGTGATTGATGACATGGCAGACAGCGTCTATTCCACACGTTCCAGGACATGGATCTTTACATTTATTCCTCATGCAAGCCTTGTTCATCGGACAATCTGAATTGCTTACACATTCTGGTCTACAACTTTCATACGGATTGCCTTGATAATCTTGAAGACATTCGCAAACTGCGTAGTTGTTCTCGATGCGGCAGTATGCATTTGGACCACACGGCGATGGATCACAAGGATTTTGCACCACCGGCGGTGGTAAAGCTATATAAAATAAAATATATTAATATAATGATAGATTCTGATCGCGATGAGTGCAATTCATTCAAATAACATGCTATAAAACTGTAACAACAATACATTCATGCACAACATATTTGTTTCTTAATATGCTAAATATATATATCTATAAACGTGTATCGTTTATAGTGCTACGGATAGTTAAGTGCAAAACATGCAAAATAATAGAGTTTCATTCTATCAAGAGAAAAGTAGAAGTAAATAAATAGATAACTTTAACACTTCACGTTTCTTTAAGCATAAGTCAATTCTTGATTTTTTTTAGTTAAATAGCCCATATATATCATTCTTCGACGAGTAATACTTATGACCTATTTACTTAGTAACACATATTTCACAATATTAAAGTATTTTACATTTATTTTTTGATTTATTCTGTACTTAGAGTGTATTACTTATCCTTACGTTTTTTGAAGTAACACGCTCTTAATGGGTCTCCTTCATAATTTTGTCTACAAACGCAGTTTGGTACATGCAAGACAACACTACATTCTGCGTCGATACCACATGAACCAGGGCAAGGATCTTTACATTTCTGTGAGATACAAGCTAAATTGTTTGGACATTCGTTATTAATAAGACATTCAGGTCTGCAGTTGGGGGAATTCCCACAAATTCTGGTAGGCATCTACATTTATAGGTCTCGCCAGTAATATCGCATTGCGCATTTGGTCCGCAAGGTGAAGGAATACAAGGATTTTCCGGCGGTGGTGGTGGTAAAACTGTAATAAATCACGTTGTGATTGTGTCTTAAAAAATAGACAATCTTACCTATTCGGGAACAATATATAAATGGATCACCAGTATATGTTGGTGGGCAACTACAGATGGGATTGTGATTAATTACTTGGCATTTCGCCTCAATACCGCAGGTTCCTGGGCAGGGATCTATACATTTTTGATTCACGCAGGCTTGATTGGAAGCGCATTCGTAGCTAGTAACGCACTCCGGTCTGCAATTTGGCGGAGCACCTATGTAACCTACTAAACAGGAGCAAACTGCCTGGTTGTTTATTTCTCTACATTGGGAATTTAGTCCGCAAGGGGATGGATTACAAGGATGAATTACTGGTGGTGCTGTTAAAATAAACATTTCATAAAACTTATCTTTCGTTTCATTACGAAAATCTTACGTTTCACTTCAGTGCATGCTATGAACGGATCGCCAGTTAAACCAGGTGCACATGTGCAAGTTGGGATATGATTAATAACTGAACATTCGGCATTATGAGCGCACAATCCTGGACAAGGGTCTTTACATTTATTTCTCACGCATACTCTATCTTTAGGACAATCTACATTCTGAACGCATTCTGGTCTACATCCTATATAGGGATCACCATGGTATTCTGGTAGGCAGGTACAAATTCCATCATTGCATTGAGCGTTTGCACCACACGGTGAAGGATAACATTTATCTTTAGGTTTTGGAGCTAAAATTGTGCATTTAGATTTTATCAGTGGTTTTATATCAGTAGACTAGACTTACGTTCAATAATCTTTTGTTGACAGTAGTCAAACGGATTGCCCGTATAGCCCTCAATACAGGTACATATAGGTATGTGATTGATCACAGCACACTGGGCATTAACGCCACATGAGCCGGGACAAGGATCTCTGCATTTTTCTCGTAAACAAGCTAAATTACTTGAACATTCGGAGTTAACCGAACATTCAGGGCGGCAATTAGGAGGTGTACCTATATATTGACTTAAACAGTAACAAGTGTATGTATCACCGATAGGTCTACATTGTGAATAAGGTCCGCATGGTGTCGGTATACAAGGATTGATGATAGTTTTATTTTGTGGTGCTGCAAAAAATTTGGTTGTTAGACTTTATCTTGTTGAATTAATGAGCTCCTATACTAAAAATGTATGGACTTTTAATTAGAATTTGTACTTCTTAGAATTAATTTTTTCCAGGCAAATACATCATGCAATAAACAAATTCTAATTGTATTTCAAGTCAATAATTTTTTAATATACGTTGTTCTTTTGGCAGGATTACTTGTACAGTTTAACTTACGTGGTGGTGGGGCATAGCATCGTACAAACGGATCTCCAATTTGGTTTTCGTTACATGAACATATAGGACTGTGATTTATCACTGAACATCTTGCATTAACTCCACACGTTCCAGGACACGGATCGATACATTTTTGATTTACACAAGCTTTATCAAGTGAGCATTCCGTACTAATGGTACATTCAGGTCTACATCCCGGAGGACTACCCAAATAATTCGGTAAACATGAACAAACGGCTTGACCATTTACTTCTCTACATTGACTATTTGGCCCGCATGGTGATGGAGAGCAGGGGTTTCTTGGAGATGGTGGAAGTTCCTCGATAGGGGAACAATAAACAAATGGATCGCCTTTAAAGTTAGGGTGACATATACATGATGGTAAATGGTTTATAACTTGACAGTTTGCATTTTGACCGCATACTCCAGGGCAGGGGTCTTTACATTTATTTCCAATGCAAGCTTTGTTAGGTGGACAATCTGAATTCAAAGTACATTCCGGTCTGCACCCCAGATATGGATTTCCTATATAATCCAGTAAACAAACGCAAGAGCCAGCACCGTTCAATTCTTTACATATAGCATTAGCGCCGCAAGGTGAAGGAACGCAAGGACTAATGATTGGAGCTGGTGGTATTTCTGAAATTAACAGTAGAGTATTTTGAATATTTAAATATTAAATAAACCTACTTGCTCTTGGATGACACAAACTAAACGGATCACCTTCGTAATCCTCAATGCATACGCAATTTGGAGTATGACTTACAACAAAGCATTGAGCGTTTTGTCCGCAGATTCCAGGGCAAGGATCTTTACACTTTTGATTAATGCATGCCAATTTGTCCGCACATTCATTACTACTTATACATTCTGGCTTACAGTATGGTGGGGATCCTATATATTCTGGTAAACACGAACAAGATGGTGATTCATTAATTACTTTACAAATAGCATTCGATCCGCAAGGAGATGGGCGACAAGGATCAACATATGGTGGTACCTCTTCTACAAAATTAAAAATGTGTTTTAAACCTAAATTAATTACTTTTATATTACTATTACCGATAAATGTGCATCTAATAAACGGATCTCCTGTATATTTATTCATACAACTACAAATAGGATTATGGTTTGTAACTTGACACCTAGCATTAATACCGCAAGTTCCTGGACATGGATCAATACACTTCTGATTAATACAAGCTTCGCTTAAAGGACATTCATTGCTGGTCAAACATTCAGGTCTACACGTAGGTGGACTTCCAATATAACCAGGCACACAAGAGCATACTGCTTGTGAATTGATTTCCCTACACTGACTATTTGGTCCACAAGGCGACGGATTACAAGGATAAGGTTTAGGAGGTTCTAAAAGTAATAAATGTAGTAATTTGCTTATTCTTATTGCTAAAATCGATTCGACATACGTATAGTGACTTGACAGATGGTAAACGCATCCCCAGTATATCCTTCTATGCAAGTACAACTTGGTATATGATTTATAACAGCACATTCTGCATTTTGTCCACACGTACCAGGACAAGGATCTTTGCACTTATTTCCAATACAAGCTCTATTTTTAGGGCAATCCGCATTTAGAATACATTCCGGTCTACAACCTATGTAGGGGTCTCCTTGATATTCTGGTAAGCAAGTACAGACTCCATTTCGACAATGAGCATTAGAACCGCATCTTGTTGTATTGCAAAGATCTACAGGTTTATTGGGAACTAGAAATATGACGTTACTTGCATGTTTCGAAAATAAATCTATAGTTATCTTACGAGGTGGAGGCGATGGGTAACAGTTGCTAAACGGATCACCTATATAATTTTCGAGACATGTACATATTGGAATGTGATTAATAACGGAACATATAGCGTTGATTCCACAAGAACCGATACAAGGATCTTTACATTTTTCACTGATGCACGCCAAGTTGTTAGGGCAATCGTTATGATTAGTACATTCAGGGCGACAATTTGGAGGCGAGCCTATGTAACCACTAAGGCATGAACAAGATGGTATGTCTGCAATTTCTCGACAAACTGAATTTGGACCACATGGAGAAGGCACACACGCCGGTAATAATGGTCGGACGGTTGCTAAAACGAAATACAGTTTTGAATAAGATCAAGATGGAAAATAATGTTTGACATACGTGGCGGCGTATGTTTAAAGCAATATCTGAAGGGATCTCCGGTAAAACCATTCAAGCACGCACATATTGGGTTGTGATTAATTACATTACAATCAGAGTTTGATCCACAAGCACCGGGACATGGATCGATGCATTTTTGATTAACACAAGCTTTATCTTGTGGACATTCGGCACTGACAGTACATTCTGGTCTGCAACCCGGTGGACTACCTACATATGTCGGTAAACAAGAACATACCGCTTGTTTGTTAACATCTCTACATTGACTGTTTGGACCACATGGGGAAGGATTACATACGTCCAAAACTTGTGGTGGTGCTAAAATTTAGTAAATTAGATTTATATATATGTATATACTAATATTAATTTATATATAACTTACGTTCTACATGTAAGCTACAATAATTAAATGGATCGCCTGTAAATCCAGAGATACAAGAGCAGGATGGTGCATGATTGACAACCTGACAGACAGCATTTTGTCCGCATGTGCCCGGACAGGGATCTTGACATTTATTTTGTATGCAGGCTTTATTAAACGGACAGTCACTACTTAATACGCATTCAGGTCTGCAACCTTCATAAGGATTACCAATATAATCTGGTAGACAAGTACAGGAACCTGCATTATTAAACTCTTTACATATTGCATTTGCACCACAAGGTGAGGGTACACATGGTGTAGTTCTATTGTACATAGGAACTGAAAGTAATTTTTTTTTAATAATTAGCTGATGCTAACAGCTATGGTATTACCTTCAGGCGGACTGCATCTAGTGAACGGATTGCCAACATGTCCTTGTATACAAACGCAATTAGGTGTATGGCTAACAACCCGGCATTCAGCGTTAATTCCACAAACATTTGTACAAGGATCTTTACATTTGTTATTAATGCAAGCTAATGCATTTGAACATTCATCACTGATTATACATTCAGGTCTGCATTGTGGTGGTTGGCCGACAAATTCGGGTAAACAAGAACAGGAAGGTGAATCATTAATAACTCTGCATATAGCATTTAGCCCACAAGGTGATGGTTTGCAAGGATCGATGATTAGTGGTGGCTCTTCGACTGTAGAAAAAATTTAAAATGTATCTGTCAATTGCGCCCAGTAAAAAAAGCTTACATATTTGGAAACATCTGATGAAAGGATCTCCGGAGTACTTCGGTGGACAACTACAAATTGGATTATGACTTATTACTTGACACAATGCGCCAATTCCACAAGAACCTAGGCATGGATCTATGCACTTTTGATTTACACATGCTTCATTTAGTGCGCAATCAGATGACGAGATACATTCCGGTCTACAAGTAGGTGGTGATCCAATGTAACCAGGTACACATGAACAAACCGCTTGGCCATTAATCGCTCTACACTGGCTGTTAGGTCCGCAAGGTGATGGACTGCAAGGTTCATTTGGAATTGGTTCTAAAATGAAACATGTTACCTTAAAATGTTATTATTTGATTTGCTCTATATACTTGGTGCTGGATTACAGGCAATGAAGGCATTGCCCACGTAATCTTTGATACACGCGCACATAGGCACATGATTGATTACAGTGCATTCCGCATTTTGACCGCATGTTCCAGGACACGGATCTATACACTTGTTTCTAACGCATGCTTTATTTTTGGAACAATCGTAATTTTGAACACATTCAGGTCTACATTCTCTGTACGGATCTCCTTGATATTCAGGTAAACAACTACATATTCCATTTTTACAGGCAGCATTTGCTCCGCATGGTGATGGGTTACACGGATCAGGTTTTGAAGGTTCAGCTAAAGTTTATTGTTTTATAGATATATATTTTTTTATTCGCCGTAATAGTACTTACATTCTATTCTTGGCGTGCAGAATCTGAAGGGATCACCAACGTAACCATCCAAACAAGTACATGCAGGAATATGATTAAATACTTTGCATTCAGCATTTTGACCGCATGATCCAGGACAAGGATCTCTACATTTTTCATTTATGCATGCCAAATTACTGCTACAATCAGAATTTATCGTGCATTCAGGTCTACAATTTGGCGGTGAACCTATGTAGTTCCTGAGACAACTGCAAGATGGTAAATCGCCTATTTCTCTACATTCAGAGAATGATCCACAAGGATTAGGCACGCAAGGATTTTGTGCCGGGGAAGGTGGTATAGCTGCAAAGCATGCCGATTATTTAATAACTAAATTTGTTATATAGCAGTATAAACTTACATGGCACGTATAAAGTGTAACAAAGAGTGAATGGATCACCCGTGTAACCTTCAGCACAAGAACATATAGGGCTATGATTGTGAACTACACATTTGCTATGAACACCACATACACCTGGACAAGGGTCTTGACATTTCTGCGAAATACAGGCTTTATCTAGAGCACACTCGGAGCTAACTGTACACTCTGGTCTACAACCAGGTGGAGTTCCCATGTAATTTGGAAGACAAGAACAAATAGCTTGTCCATTATTTTCACGGCATTGACTGTTTGGGCCACAAGGAGATGGTTGACATGGATTTTGTGGTAGTGCTAAAATAAGAATGTATATAAACCAGGAAATACATTTTAAATATCTGCTTACGTTCATGTTCTATTATTAAATTACAGAATGTAAATGGATCTCCAGTATAGCCCACGATACAAGTACATGTTGGTAAGTGATTGACTGTCTGACAGTTTGCGTTCTGACCACAAGTTCCCGGACAAGGGTCTTTGCATTTGTTACCGATACAGGCTTTGTTTGATGGACAATCAGAGTTATAAATACATTCTGGTCTACATCCTTCGTATGGATTTCCTACGTAATCTGCAAGACATGTACACGATCCGGCTCCATTTTGTTCACGACAAATAGCATTTGAACCGCAAGGTGATGGTACACAAGGTGTTGGTCGCGAAGGTTCTGGCGGAAGTTCCCGCAGGGTACATAGTATAAACGGATTTCCTTCATAATTTGCCAGACAGACACAATTGGGCGTATGTGATACAACTCTACAATCAGTATTAGCTCCACATGTTCCCGGACATGGATCCTTACATTTTGAATTAATACATGCTAAATTACTTGAGCATTCACCATTGCTACTACATTCTGGTCTGCAATTAGGCGGACTTCCTATGAATTCTGTTAAGCATATACAGGAAGGAGAATCGTTTATAACTTTGCATTGTGAATTTGGTCCACATGGTGATGGTTGACAAGGGTTTACCGGTGGTTGTGGTTTTGGTTCTACAACATTTTATAATAAAAATTGGTTCATTTTTTGTCAAAATTAAATATACCTGGTAAAGAACAAAGAGTAAACGGATCTCCAATATAAGGAGAGTAACATGAACATATGGGATTATGATTAATGACATTACATTTTGCGTTAATGCCACAAGTGCCGGGACATGGATCAATACATTTTTGATTGTTGCACGCTTCGTTTTGGGGGCATTCGGAACTAGATATACATTCGGGTCTACATGTTGGTGGACTACCTAAATATCCTACAACACATGAGCAAACTGCCTGGTCGTTGATTTCTCTACACTGGCTGTTTGGTCCGCAAGGTGAAGGAATGCAAGGGTGTGGTTGAACGGGCGCTATAAGAGCAAATATTTTCAAAATGTCATTCAAATGCAATAATTTGTCTTACGTGGTATAGGTCTACATAGCACAAAAGCATCTCCAGTGTGACCACTTATACAAGAACACATAGGTATATGATTTATTACAGCACATTCTGCGTTTTGGCCACAAGTTCCTGGACAAGGATCTTTACATTTTTGTCTAATACATGCTCTGTTCTTTGAACAATCACTACTTAATATACATTCTGGCCGGCAACCTTGGTAAGGATCTCCTTGATATTCTGGTAGGCAAGTGCATATACCATCTCTGCACTGGGCATTCGCTCCACAATGCTGAGATTGACACTTGTCGACAATGTCCATTGCTAAAAGTACCAAATAAGTAGGTTTACAAGCACAAAAAGCTGAAGCTTACGAATTTCCGGTTCAGGATAACAGTTCGTGAATGCATCACCAGTATAACGCTCAGGACATGTGCATGTTGGTGTATGGTTAATAACAGCACACAGTGCATTAATGCCACAAGATCCGGGACATGGATCAATGCATTTCTCTCTTATGCAAGCTTGATTGCTGGGGCATTCAGGATTTATAGTACATTCTGGTTTGCAGTTGGGTGGAGTTCCTATGTAACCTGTACGGCAACTACAGGATGGCAATTCGCCGATATTTCGACATTCTGAGTAGGGTCCACAAGGTGACGGGAAACATGGGTCTCTTGGGGGTGCCGGTTGTACTGTAATGTACATTGAATAGGTTTAATGAATTATGGCGTAAAATCACTATCTAAACTTACGTGATGGTAGAATAGGTAGACATTTTGTAAATGGATCACCAGTAAATCCTTGATCACATGAACAAATAGGACTGTGATTAATAACATTACATTTTGCGCCTAACCCGCATGTTCCTGGACATGGATCAGAGCAGTGTTGACTAATACAGGCTTTGCTCAAATCACATTCGGAACTAACAACACATTCAGGTCTACATCCAGGTGGACTGCCAACATAGCTAGGTAAACATGAACATACTGCTTGTTCATGAATAACTCTACACTGGCTGTTTGGTCCGCAAGGAGACGGGTTACAAGGTTGCAATGGTTCTAAATATATACATTAAGATTATAATGGTATATTGGCAACAGGTAGATATTCTTACTTGGTGTTGGCGTTGTTACAATATTACAGAACACGAATGGATCACCTGTGTATCCAGCTCTACATATACAAGAAGGAAGATGATTTATTACTTGACAATCAGCATTTTGGCCACAAGTTCCTGGACACGGATCTCTGCATTTATTGTTCATACACGCTTTGTTAGATGAGCAATCACTGTTTATAACGCATTCGGGTCGACAACCTTCGTAGGGGTTACCAAAGTATTCTGGTAAACAATAACAAGCACCCGCATTATTTTGTTCTTTGCAAATAGTATTTATTCCGCACGGTGATGGTAAACAAGGAGCTGTTGGTGGTACAGGTTCTGGCGCTAAATATTAAATGTATTAACATTACTACCTTACTTACATGAAGATGTGTTTAATACGTACGTGGTGGCAAACATTGTGAGAAGGGATTACCGACATAATTGCTTATACATATACAGTTGGGAGTATGACTGACAACACGACATTGTGCATTTTCACCGCAAGTTCCAGGACAAGGATCTTTACATTTTTGATTAATACAGGCTAAGTTAGACGGGCATTCACTGTTACTGACACATTCCGGCCTACAATTTGGCGGAGAGCCAATGTATTCAGGTAAGCATGAACAAGATGGTGAATCGTTTATAACTCGGCATTGTGAATTCGGTCCACATGGTGAAGGTTGGCATGGGTTTTCTGGGGGAGCTTCCTCAACTGAAACGTATTAAATAAAAAAGTTTTGAATTTGCTAATACTTTTAATGTGAAGTTGAGGAATTTTTATTTATACCTTGAGGTTGACATCTTGTAAACGGATCGCCCGTGAATCTCTCTTGGCAGCTGCAAACTGGATTATGGTTGATTACATGACATATTGCACCTATACCGCACGCTCCAAGGCAGGGATCGATACATTTTTGATTATTACATGCCTGTATAAGCGGGCACTCTGAACTTTGTACACATTCAGGTCTACAGTTTGGTGGAGTGCCTAAATAACCAGCTATACAAGAACATACAGCTTGCTCGTTAACGTTTCTACATTGACTATTAGGACCGCATGGTGATGGACTACATACGTTAATAGGACTTTTTGCTGAAATATGGGTAGTTATTATAATCAGGAGGTTTTTCTAAGCAGTATACATACGAGGTATTGGACGGCAAGATACAAAAGCATTTCCAGTATAGGTTGGTGCGCAACTACACATGGGGATATGATTTATTACAGCGCAATCTGCGTTTTCTCCGCAAGTTCCAGGGCACGGATCAACGCATTTATTTCTGATGCAGGCTTTGGTTTTAGGACAATCATTGTTTAGTACACATTCTGGCCTGCATCCGCGATATGGATCTCCTTGATATTCCGGCGCACATGTGCAAACACCATTATGACAGTTAGCATTAGGTCCGCAAGGTGATGGATTGCAAGGATCTGGTGTTGGAGGTTCCGCTAAGATGAAATAGTTTTATTTATCACATTCAAAAGTATATTAATTGTGAAATAATTCTTACATGGTGGAGGTTTAAAGTAGCAGTTAGAAAATGGATCACCCGTATAGCCGTCTGCACAGGTACACATTGGCGTATGATTTATAACTTTACATTGCGCGTTAACACCACAGGATCCTGGACATGGATCTTGGCATTTATATTTTATGCAGGCTACATTACTTGCACATTCAGCGTTTATAGTACATTCATGTCTACAATTCGGTGGAACACCCATAAATCCTTGCAAGCATGAACAAGACGGTTGACCGCCTATGTCTCTACATTGCGCGTTTGGTCCACAAGGATTTGGTATACATGGATCAACCTCAACTAGTTCTGTTGGTTTTTCCACTGTAAAAGGTAAATTAAATTTATAGTCCATCACTAATCATTTATTGGATTTTCATACTTAGGTAGCAATTAGTGAATGGATCGCCAGTGTAATCGTACTTGCAAGAGCAAATAGGACTGTGATTGTTGACTTTACAATTCGCGTTTATACCGCAGGTACCAGGGCATGGATCTGAACATTTCTGATTAATACACGCTTTATCGAATGGACATTCGGAACTTATAGTGCATTCTGGTCTACATCCAGGCGGACTACCAATATAGTTCACTAAGCAGGAACACACTGCTTGACCGTTAACTTCTTTACATTGGCTGTTGGGACCGCATGGTGAAGGACTGCAAACATTTATAGGCGCAGGGGGTTCCGCTAAAAATATTGTATTGCAAGCGCTATTATTTTACTAAACAAGGTAGTCTTACGTGGTATGGGAGAACAATATCTGAACGCATCGCCTGTAAAACCAATTCTACATGTACAGGAAGGTAAGTGACCTATAACTTGACAATCCGCATTTTCTCCGCATACTCCAGGGCAAGGATCTTGACATTTATTACTAATACAAGCCTTATTCGAGGAACAGTCGGAGTTATGTATACATTCAGGGCGGCATCCTTCGTAAGGATTTCCTATATATTCGGGTAGGCAAGTGCAGGAACCTGCACCGTTTTGTTCTCGACAGATGGCATTAGTGCCGCAAGGTGAAGGCACACAAGGTGATGTTGGTTCTGGCTGTGGTTGGACTATAAGATATAACATAAATATAGTATTGATTTAAAGAATCTATTTTCAATATTATCATGAAATGGCATAATTTACAATGGTGGCGCAAATAGGTTAGTTCGCATTGTATACCAATAATGCATTTTTTAAGTGAATCACTAGTAACACTTTGGGTCGTAGTAGTCAAAAGGTAATATGTCTTGAAAGATATTTTCAACTAGATCTAGATATATCAGTTAGAGCTATAAATTAACACACTCTTTACCGAATAGTTATACAAGAATGGCATTAAATTAAAGCTCTTAACTACTTACCGATTGATATTTGAAAACCAAAATATTACTGGCGGTTTACATTATATTTATAAGTATCGTGTAGACGATTCACATGTAAATGGATTTGAATGGGAAGCAACATTACAATATAATACATATATTTATATACATGGCGTAATTAGTATTGATAATGGTTGATAAATATCTTACTTGGTAATGAGCAAATGCTGAATGGATCTCCTACAAAACCAGGGATGCATACGCAGTTAGGTGTGTGACTAATAACGCGACATTCTGCATTTGTTCCACAAACGCCGGGACAAGGATCTTTACATTTTTGATTAATACAAGCTAAGTGATTCGAACACTCGCTATTACTAACGCATTCAGGGCGACAGTTTGGAGGTGAACCGACGTAATTATCCAAACACGAACAAGATGGTGACTCGCCAGTTATTTTACATTCTGAATATGGTCCGCATGGGGATGGTTGACAAGGGTTTACCGGAACTACTGGCGGCGCTTCTTCTACAAGTTAATTAACGCTTATTGTAGTAATTATTTGTATAATATATGCATGTATTTCTTACGTATAATAAAACATCTAGTAAATGGATCACCGGTATGCTTAGGTGGACAAGTGCATATTGGATTATGATTAACTACTTGACACCTTGCTCCGAAACCGCAAGTTCCAGGACATGGATCAATACATTTTTGGTTAACGCAAGCTTCACTTAGCGAGCATTCCGAACTGGTAACACATTCGGGTCTGCAATTCGGAGGAGAGCCGATATAATTAGGAACGCAAGAACATACAGCTTGATCATTAATTTCTCTACATTGACTGTTTGGGCCACAGGGTGTTGGGTTGCATGGATGTACAATTATCGGTGCTAAAATCAGTTAATATATAAACATAAGAAGTAATATACAATCATAATATAAGTATTGTAATCTCAGAAATTCCTTTTCTGGAAAACAAAATTGATGTGAATATAGGAAACATAAATATTTTTGGGCAATATCTAGTTCATTAAACGTACGTTTATGTGGGCTACACTGTACAAACGCGTTTCCAGTGTATCCTTCTTGACAACTACACATCGGAATATGATTGATAACTGAGCATATAGCATTTTGTCCGCAAGTACCAGGACATGGATCCACACATTTGTTTTTAATACAAGCTCGAGTTTTAGGGCAATCGTTATTGAGAACACATTCGGGTCTGCATTGTTGGTAAGGATCTCCTTGATATTCTGGTAAACAAGTACAAACACCATCATTGCATTGAGCGTTTGCTCCGCAAGGTGAAGGGTTACATTTGTCTTTTAATACGGGTTGAGCTAAAATGATATTTAATCAATTTAAATATGCAACATAAATATAAAACAGTATTACGTGGCTTAGGGTGGCAGCTGGTAAAGGGATCTCCAATATAGCCTTCTGCACATGTACAGATAGGGATATGATTTATAACGCTGCACTGGGCGTATATGCCGCATGAACCAGGACATGGATCTTTGCACTTTTCTCTTATACAAGCAAGATTGCTAGAGCATTCAGAATTTACAATACACTCAGGGCGACAGTTCGGTGGACTTCCAATGTAATTAGCTAAACAGGAACAAGAGGGTCCGTTACCAATATCTCTACATTCAGAATGTGGTCCGCAAGGGTTCGGAAGACATGGATTTACAGGAACTGGTTTTGCTAGCGGCAAAATAGGTTCTGTAACATTGTTTCTGTATTATCATTGCACTACAATGTAATTACTATCTTACGTTGTATATAACATCTAACAAATGGATCTCCAGTATAACCGGATTGACAAGAACAAATTGGGTTATGGTTGATAACTTGGCATTTTGCATTTATACCACAAGTACCAGGGCAAGGGTCAGCGCATTTTTGATTAACACAAGCTTGAGTTTGGGGACATTCAGCACTGACCGTGCATTCTGGCCTGCAGCCTGGTGGACTACCTATATACGTTGACAAACATGAACAAACTGCCTGTCCATTGACTTCTCTGCATTGACTATTTGGCCCACAAGGTGATGGATTACATGGGTTAACAGGTGGTGCAGCTGAAATTATTCTGCGTCATAATTCAATGTCTATGAAATTTTAAATAAACCTACGAATATCTTTTTCTATTATTCTGCAGAAGACAAATGGATCTCCGGTATAATCAGGAAGACAAGTGCAAGTTGGTAAATGATTGATAACCTGACAAGTTGCACTTTGTGCACACGTTCCAGGGCAAGGATCTTTACATTTATTATTTATGCACGCCTTATTGGATGGACAATCAGTATTCAGTACACATTCTGGTCTGCAACCGTCATAAGGATTACCAACATAATCAGATAAACAAATGCAAGCTCCAGCATTATGTTGTTCTTTACATATGGCATTAGCACCGCATGGAGAAGGCGAACATGGTGACGTTATTTCTGGTTCTGCAAGTAAAATGTCTAATACCAAAACATATCTACACAATTTATTGATAAACATACTTGGTGGGATTGGCTCACATCTTACGAAAGGATTACCTACGTAGTCAGCAATACAAACACAATTTGGAGTATGGCTAACAACCCGACATTCAGCGTTTTCACCACAAATACCTGGACATGGATCCTTACACTTTTGGTTTATACAAGCCAAGTTAAATGGACATTCACTGTTACTTATACATTCTGGTCGACAGTTTGGTGGACTGCCACCGAAATTTGGCAAACACGAACACGAAGGTGAATCTCCAGATACTCTACATTCTGAGTTTGGACCACACGGAGATGGTTGGCAAGGATTTATGGGGTCTTCTGGTGGAGCTATAGATTATTCGCATTAATAGTGGTACTAATAGAATGTATTTATTTATGTATTATTCCTAACTTACGTTGCAGAATACATCTAGTGAACGGATCTCCTGTAAATTTAACGGGACAACTACAAGTTGGATTGTGATTAATAACTTTACAATCTGCTCCTATGCCACATGTTCCTGGGCATGGATTAACACATTTTTGATTTATACAGGCTTCGGAGAGAATACATTCAGAACTAACAACGCACTCCGGTCTACAAGTTGGAGGACTGCCTATATATCCGGGTATACAAGAGCAAACAGCTTGATTATTTATTTCTCTGCATTGACTGTTTGGACCGCAAGGTGAGGGATTGCAAGGGTGTAATGGGGTAGGAGCTGAAAGTAATTCTCTCATTAATAAATCATGTTTTGTTTTTGTAAAGGAAAGAACATACCTTGTTGAAGATTACATTGGACAAACGCGTTACCAATGTAGTTTCTGAGACAAGAACATGTTGGAATATGATTAATGACAGTGCATTCTGCATTTTGTCCGCAGGTACCAGGACACGGATCAATACATTTGTTTCTAATGCAAGCTAAATTCTTAGCACAGTCGGTATTCAAAACACATTCAGGTCTACAACCACTATAGGGATCTCCTTGATATTCTGGTAGACAACTACATCTACCGTCTAAACATTGTGCATTTGCACCACAAGGTGATGGATTGCAAGGATCTTGTGGCGGTTGCGGTACAGCTAAAATATTTGGTAATATAGATTTTGAATTTTTTGTTTTAATAATTCTTACGTGGTGGTGGTTTTGGATAACAATTAGTAAACGGATCTCCGGTATACCCTTCAGAACACGAACATATTGGTAGGTGATTGATGACACTACAAAGAGCATTAGCACCACATGAACCTGGACAAGGATCTCTACATTTCTCTCTGATGCAAGCTAAATTGCTGGCACAATCAGAATTAATGGCACATTCTGGTCTACAATTAGGAGGTGTCCCAATATAATTATTTGTGCAAGAGCATGAAGGAGATCCTCCAATATCGCGGCATTCTGCATGTGGTCCACACGGAGATGGTACGCAAGGATTTATTGGGGTTGCGCTGGGTGTTATTGCTGTTACAGCTGTAATATGAAGTTTATATGGCATTTGTAAGAAAACGTGTTATTCGAACTCTTACGTTGAATCGGATAGCATCTTGTAAACGGATTACCAGTATACGTGCTTATACAAGAGCAGATGGGACTGTGATTGATAACTTGGCAATCCGTATTCAATCCACAAGTACCGGGACAAGGATCGGTACATTTTTGATTAATACAGGCTTTATTCTGCGGACATTCCGCGCTTACTGTACATTCAGGTCTACAATTTGGTGGATTTCCTATATAATTTGGTAGACAAGAGCACACCGCCTGATCATTAACTTCTTTACATTGGCTATTTGGGCCACATGGGGACGGATTGCAGGGATTTTTATGTTCAATGACAGCTGAAATTATTTTGTTAAAATATTTCAAGACATTAGTAATTAACTTACGTTCTTCATATAATGTACAGTACTTGAATGGATCGCCAGTAAATCCTTGTAAACAAGTACAAGATGGTAAGTGATTTATTACTTGACAATTAGCATTTTGACCACATGTTCCTGGACAGGGATCTAAACATTTATTACTTATACAGGCTTTATTTGAAGGACAATCAGAATTCAAGGTACATTCCGGTCGACAGCCCTCATAAGGATCTCCTATATATTCCGGAAGACAAGTGCATGATCCTGCTCTGTTATGTTCTCTGCAAACAGCGTTTGCACCACATGGCGATGGTACACAGGGATTAACAGGTGGGCTAGGTGGTAATGTTATAACCGTACACTGCGTGAACGGATCACCCGTAAAACCTACTATACAAACACAATTTGGCGTATGACTGATAACTCTACATTCAGCATTGGTTCCGCACGTGCCAGGACACGGATCTTTACATTTTTGATTAATACAGGCAAGATTTGATGCGCATTCGCTATTACTGACGCATTCTGGTCGACAGTTTGGAGGACTTCCTATAAATTCTGGTAGGCAAGAGCAAGATGGAGATTCATTAATTACTCTGCATTCTGAATTTGAACCACAAGGAGATGGTTTACAGGGATTTTCAATTGGTGGAGGCTCCTCAATTATTCTGCATGATGTAAACGGATCACCTGTATATCTTGGTGGGCAGCTACAAATGGGATTATGATTTACCACCTGACACAGAGCATTAAAACCGCATGTTCCTGGACAAGGATCTATACACTTCTGATTAATGCATGCTTGATTTAAGGGACATTCAGTGCTAGTCACACATTCAGGTCTACATGTCGGAGGATTTCCTATGTATCCAGGAACACAAGAGCAAACTGCTTGGTCATTAACTTCTCGACATTGACTGTTTGGTCCACAAGGTGAGGGATTGCAGGGGTGTACAGTTGTAAGCTCTAAAAAAGGTATAATGTTACATATTAAGATTGCTTTTCTAATAAGGTGTATCATATAATATACCTGGGATCGGTGAACATATAACAAAAGCATTTCCTGTAAATCCTCGGTTACAACTGCACATAGGAATGTGATTTGAAACAGTGCAAACGGCGTTATGGCCACAAGTCCCAGGACACGGATCAATACATTTGTTTTTAATGCAAGCTTTATCACGGGGACAATCATTGCTTAGAACGCATTCAGGTCTACATCCAGCATAAGGATCACCATGGTAATTCGGATTACAAGTACAAATTCCATTATTGCAGGCAGCGTTAGAGCCGCATGGTGAAGGATTGCAAGGGTCTGGAGGTGGCTGGTCATCTAAAATAAACGAACTAAATAGATGATATTTCTCTCTGGTTTTGCAATTCTTACGTTGTATTTTAATAATATGACAAGTAACAAATGGATCGCCTGTGTATCCTTGTATACACGAGCAGATAGGTGTATGATTTTGAACATTGCACTCTGCATTCGTACCACATGAACCTGGGCAAGGGTCTTTGCATTTCTGTTGTATGCAAGCAAGGTCGCTTGCACATTCGTAACTGGAGATACATTCTGGACGACAATTGGGTGGTATACCAATGTAACCTACTTTACAAGAACAAGATGGTGAGCCGCCTAAGTCTCTACATTCAGAATATGGGCCACACGGCGATGGAATGCAATAATTTACTGGTTGTGGTCTGACGCTCGGTGGAGGGGGAGCTAAAGTTGTTATTTTAATTATCTGTTAATACATTTTTAAAATGACTTACGTGGCGTCGGGTAACATCTAGTGAAGGGATCTCCTGTATATCCCGGTTGACATGCACAAATAGGATTATGATTTACTTTATTGCACACAGTATTTATTCCACAAGTTCCTGGGCAAGGATCTGAACATTTTTGATTGATACACGCTTTATCGTAAGCGCATTCGGAACTAGTTACACATTCGGGTCTACAACCGGGAGGACTTCCAATGTAAGTCGGCAAACACGAACACACAGCCTGATTATTAACTTCTCTACATTGGCTATTGGCTCCACAAGGAGATGGGCTACAAACATTTATTGGTTCCGGAACAGCTGTATAAAATTTTTATATTGTAAGTGCCTGGGTGTTTATTTGATAAGCTTACTTGTAGGTGGGATAAGAGTGCATAACCTGAAGGGATCGCCTGTATATCCTGGTGAGCAACTGCAAGAAGGTATATGATTTATGACTTGACAATGAGCGTTTAGATCACAAGTTCCTGGACATGGATCCTGACATTTATTTCGCATGCATGCTTTATCTGATGGGCAGTCAGTGTTTAAAGTGCACTCAGGTCTACAACCTTCGTATGGATTTCCTATATAATCTTGTAAACACGTACAACTGCCAGCCGTGTTGTGTTCCTTGCATACAGCGTTTGAACCACAAGGAGACGGTGTGCACGGAGTTACTTGGCTCAAAATGGGTGGAGGTTGGCTGACAGAGCATTGAATAAATGGATTACCCACATAACCTGGTATACATATACAGTTTGGTGTATGACTAACAACTCGGCATTCTGCGTTTTGCCCACAGATTCCAACACATGGATCTTTGCATTTTTGATTTACACAAGCTAAGTTAGCAGGACACTCGCTATTGCTCACACATTCCGGTTTGCAATATGGAGGTGTACCGATAAATTCAGGCAAACAAGAACACGAAGGAGAACCGTTTGAAACTTTGCATTGGGAGTTGGGGCCGCATGGTGATGGTTCGCACGGATTGGTAGGTTCAAGTACAGGTTCATCTAAAATGATAAATGTGAGTAAATTGTGTATAATTTGCATTTCCTTCTCTTACATAATACACATTTAACAAATGGATCGCCAGTATGAGGTGCTTGACAGCTGCAAATAGGATTGTGATTTACTACTTGACATTTTGCGCCAATGCCACATGTTCCAGGGCAAGGATCGATACATTTCTGGTTTACACACGCTTTATCTAAATTGCATTCAGAACTTGTAACACACTCAGGTCTACAAGTGGGTGGAGAACCTATGAAACCAGGTACACAAGAGCAAACAGCTTGACCATTAATTTCTCTACACTGGCTATTTGGCCCGCAAGGGGATGGATTACAGGGATGTACATCGATTGGCCCTATAGAAAAACGTTTTTTGTTAAACAGTTAGAATTAATATTTTATAACCATACTTTCTACGGGTTTGCATAAAATGAAAGCGTTGCCTGTATAACCAGATGGACAACTGCACATTGGTATGTGATTTATAACACTACATTCGGTATTTTGTCCGCAAGTACCAACACAAGGATCTTTACATTTTTTCGTAATACAAGCTCTATTTTTAGGACAATCGGTGTTTAGCACACATTCCGGACGACAACCTTTATACGGATCTCCTTGGTATTCGGCTAGGCAAGTACATATACCATCCAAACATTGTGCGTTGACCCCACAAGGTGAAGGATTACATGGATCGGGTTTTACTACTTGTGCTAAAAAATATTTTGATGTAGTTATTACTCATGTTTAAAAGAATAGAGGCTTCTTACGTGGAGGTTTAGGATAACAATTCGTAAATGGATCGCCAGTGTATTCTTCTAAACAGTTACAAATCGGTAAATGATTTATAACATTGCACTGGGCGTAGGTTCCACAAGAACCGGGACACGGATCTCTACATTTTTCTCGTATGCAGGCTAAATTACTTGGACACTCTGAGTTTATCGAACATTCAGGCCTGCAATTAGGGGGACTGCCTATATAATTTTGTAAACAGGAGCAAGATGGACTGTCTCCGATTGGACGGCATTCTGAGTTTGGCCCACACGGTGAAGGTACACAAGGATTTATAGGTGTGGGTATATCATATTCGATTGCTAAAAACAATTAAATGTGTGAACAAATAGATATATTTGGATGATTCAGTCTTACGAGTTGGTGGAATTGGATGACAATTTGTAAAAGGATCTCCAGTATAGCCATTTTTACATATACATATTGGACTATGATTAATCACGTTGCATTTTGTATTAATACCGCATACTCCTGGGCATGGATCAACACATTTTTGATTAACGCAAGCTTTATCATGTGCACATTCAGAACTAACAACACATTCTGGTCGACAACTGGGTGGGCTTCCTATATAACCTGGCAAGCAAGAGCATACCGCTTGGTCATTTACTTCACGGCACTGACTATTTGGGCCACACGGTGATGGACTGCATGGATTTACTTCTTGAGGTTCTTCAGGACCTAATAATAAGTTTTAAAAGACAATAGCGGATGTTTATTATATTAGAAACTTACGTGTTATAAATGAGCAGTAATTGAACGGATCGCCGGTATAACCAACTTGACATGTACATGAAGGTAAGTGATTTATAACTTGGCATACAGCATTGCTACCACAAGTTCCGGGGCATGGATCTTTGCATTTGCTATTAATGCAAGCTTTGGTCGGAGGACAATCAGTATTTAGGACACATTCTGGTCTACAGCCATCGTAAGGATTTCCAATATAATCAGGAAGACAGGTACAAGAACCTGCTCTATTTTGTTGTCGACATTGTGCATTTGCACCACAGGGAGATGGCGTGCAGGGATTTGGGCTTTCTTCTGGAGCTAGAATGATTATGGTTTTGAATTTGTTTGAGTATAATCTAGTCAACTTCTTACGTGGTGGTAATTGACATTGTGTGAATGGGTCACCAACATATCCATTTGTACAGAAACAATTTGGTGTATGACTAATAACACGGCATTCAGCATTGGAGCCACATACCCCAGGACACGGATCTTTACATTTTTGATTTATACAGGCCAAGTGGCTTGCACATTCATTGTTACTTATACATTCTGCTCTACAATTAGGTGGTGTACCGATAAAATCAGAGAGGCATGTACACGAAGGAGAATCTCCAGCTACTTTGCATTCAGCGTTTGGACCGCATGGGGATGGATGGCAAGGATTCTTTGGTATTGGTGGTTCTTCGTCTAAAAGTTTTCAATTAATTGAATGTTAGACCTTAGACATAAAAAAATAATCTTACGTATAATTGAACAACGAACAAATGGATCTCCAGTATGCCCAGCCGGACAACTGCATATTGGGTTATGTAAAACGACTTGGCAAAGTGCTACAATACCGCAAGTTCCTGGACAGGGATCTATACATTTCTGATTAGAACAAGCCTCGTTCAGAGGACATTCTGCGCTTGTTACGCATTCTGGTCTACATGCCGGTGGACTTCCAACAAAGCCTGGCACGCAAGAACATACTGCTTGTCCATTTATTTCTCTACATTGACTGTTAGGTCCGCAAGGTGTCGGATTACAAGGATGAGTAACAGGGGGTTCTAGAAATTCGATAATTGCATTAATCTTCAAAACACAAGTACTAAATACGAACCTTGTATTAGAGAGCAAATAGTAAATGCATTTCCGGAGTATTTGGGTAAACAAGTACAAGTAGGTATATGATTAATTACATTGCAGACAGCATTTTGACCGCAAGTTCCAACGCAAGGATCAATACACTTATTTCGTATGCAAGCCTTGTCTTTCGGGCAATCTAAGCTTAAGACGCATTCGGGTCTACACCCTCTATAAGGGTCTCCTTGGTATTCTGGCAAACATGTACAAACTCCATCATTGCATTGGGTATTAAAACCACACGGTGACGGATTACAAGGATCAACGATCGGTTGCGTTTCAGCTAGAAAAATAACAAATTACGAAGTGTACAGAAATAACTTTCTGTAACAGCTTACGTGGAGGCTTAGGTTGACAACTTGTAAAGGGATCGCCAATGTATCCATCTAAACATGTACATATCGGAGTGTGGTTAATTACACTGCATTGCGCTCCTACTCCACAAGATCCCGGGCAAGGATCTTTGCATTTTTGTCGTATGCATGCCAAATTACTAGAGCATTCTGGATTAATAGTACATTCAGGGCGACAATTTGGCGGACTTCCGATAAAATCGAGAAGACATGAACAAGAAGGAGTAGTACCAACAGGTCTGCATTGAGAATTGGGGCCACAAGGTGAAGGTACACAAGGATCTGTAATTTCATCTTCTACTCTAACAGGTGTTGGAACTAAAACCATCAATATTATAAACGCTACTCAATAGATTATTTTCTTTTTTATATTACCTGTTGCAAAATAGCATCTCGTAAAGGGATCACCTGTGTATTCTGGATTGCAAGAGCAAATAGGGCTATGATTTACAACTTGGCACTTAGTATTTAAACCACATGATCCGGGACAAGGGTCGATGCATTTTTGGTTAGAACATGCTTTGTCTTGAGGACATTCCGAACTTACAGTACATTCTGGTCTACATGAAGGTGGGCTACCAGAATAATTTGGTAAGCAGGAACATACTGCTTGATTATTAACTTCTCTACATTGACTGTTTGGTCCGCAAGGTGAAGGATTGCACGGATTGATTGGTTCTTCGGCTGTTGATATCAAGAAGTTAAATATATCCTTTAAAACTTACATATAAAAGTAACATACGTTTTTCTATAACTTGGGTGCAATATTGGAAAGGATCTCCAGTATAGCCTGTTATGCACGTGCAGGAGGGAAGATGGTTCACGACTTGGCAGTTGGCATTTTGACCGCATGTTCCAGGACAGGGATCTTTGCATTTATTGTTAATGCATGCTTTATTTGATGGACAATCCGTGTTTAGAACACATTCAGGGCGACAACCTTCATATGGATTTCCAATATATTCTGGCAGACAAATACATGCTCCTGCGCCATTTTGTTCGCGACATTGAGCATTTGCTCCACACGGCGAAGGCTTACAAGGAGTTCTGATTTCATCCATTACTGTAGGAGGTGCGCAAGATGTAAACGGATCTCCAATAAATCCGGCTACACACACACAGTTTGGAGTATGACTAATAACATGACACTCTGCATTTTGGCCACAAATTCCAGAACAAGGATCTTTGCATTTTTGATTTATACAAGCCAGATGGCTTGAACATTCGCTACTACTAACGCATTCTGGTCTACAATTCGGTGGAGAACCAATAAATCCTTCGAGACAAGAACATGACGGTGAATCTCCTATTTCTCTGCATTCCGAATTTGGCCCGCAAGGCGATGGTTGACAAGGATTTTTTATTTCAGGAATAGATGGTTCTACAACTGTTTAGTCAATGTCAGTACGTAACATAAATGAAAATTAAGGTTTTTATCTGTACCTATATAGCATCTTGCGAATGGATCGCCTGTATATGGAGATGGACAGCTACAAATAGGATTATGGTTAACAACTTGACACTTGGCATCAATTCCGCAAGTTCCCGGGCAAGGATCGATACATTTTTGATTTATACATGCTAAATTTAAAGAACATTCAGAACTTGTTACGCATTCAGGTCTACAGGTTGGCGGACTTCCTATAAATCCAGGTATGCACGAGCAAACTGCTTGATCGTTAATTTCTCTACATTGACTACTAGGACCACACGGCGAAGGATTACATGGATGAGTAATTTCAGTTTCTAAAATATTTTTGAGGTAAACTAAGAAAAACATACGAGATATAATATAAACATACTTGGCGCAGGTGTGCAAGCAATAAATGCATTTCCTACATGATTATCTGCGCATGTGCACATCGGAATGTGATTTATAACTGTACATACAGCATTCTGACCACAGGTTCCTGGACAAGGGTCTAAACATTTAGATTTAAGACATGCCAAAGTTTTTGAACAATCAGGATTTATAACACATTCTGGTCTGCAACTCTGGTATGGGTCACCATGATATTCTGGTATACAATTACATGTACCGTTCCTGCAAATAGCGTTAGGGCCACACGGATTAGGGTTACATAAATCATATACCGTTGGTTGAGTAGCTAAAAAATGATTTAATTAAATATTATGTTGATTTTAAGGAGTAATATCTTACGTTTTGGCGGTTCTGGATAACAAGCAGTAAATGAATTACCGGTATATGCCTCAGGACAAGTACATATTGGAGTATGGTTAATAACATTGCATACAGCATTTAAACCACATGCTCCAAGGCATGGATCAGCACACTTTTCTTGAATGCAAGCTAGATTACTTGAGCAATCAGAATTTATTGTGCATTCTGGTCTACAGTTGGGAGGAGAACCAATATAAGTTGGCAGGCAAGAACAGCTGGGGGAATCACCTATATCTCTACATTCCGAGAAAGGCCCACATGGGGAAGGTACACATGGATTTGGTGGTCTTTCATACACTACCGGAGACGGTGCTATAAATTAAATTATATATAATTGCAGTTCATATTACAATACTCCAATACTGTATTAGTATCAATGCTTACGAGGTAAAGGATAACATCTAGTAAACGGATCTCCGGTAAAACTGTGTTTACAAGAACAAATGGGGCTGTGATTTATCACATTGCAGTTAGTGTTAATACCACAAGTACCAGGGCAGGGATCAACACACTTTTGATTCACGCAAGCTTTATCTTGCGGACATTCGGAACTAACAACACATTCTGGTCTACATCCTGGTGGACTACCTATATATGAAGGTAAACAAGAACATACTGCTTGCTCATTTATCTCGCGGCATTGGCTATTGGGTCCACATGGTGACGGATTACATGGATTAATAGGTTGAGGGGTCGCTAAAATGCAAGAAAAAATTGCTCAATATAAACTGGTTATTAATTTTGCCGTTCTTACTTATGGTTGGAGGTAGATTGCAAAATTTGAATGGATCTCCTGTATAACCTGGTCTGCATGTACAAGATGGTAAATGATTTACGACTTGGCAATCGGCATTCTGTCCACAAGTTCCAGGGCAGGGGTCATTGCATTTATGTCTCATACATGCTTTATTAGACGGGCAATCTGAATTTATCATACACTCTGGTCTGCATCCTTCGTAAGGATTTCCGATATACTCAGGAAGACAAGCACATGCTCCGGCACCATTTTTCTCGCGACAAATTGCATTTGCACCACAAGGTGATGGATTACATGGCGTGATATGTTCAACTTTTAATGGAATTACCACTTGACATTGGACGAACGGATTTCCTTCATGACCATCAATACAGACGCAATTAGGGACATGATTAACTACTCTACACTCAGCGTTTGTTCCACAGATACCCGGACAAGGATCTTTACATTTTTGGTTTATGCAAGCTAGATTGTATGAACATTCTGTGTTACTAACACATTCAGGTCTGCAATTTGGCGGATTTCCAATAAACTCGGGTAAACACGAACATGAGGGTGTTTCTCCGTTGGCTTTACATTCTGAATTAGGGCCACAAGGGGACGGTTGGCAAGGATTTACCGGAGGCGGAGGTTCGTCTAAAACAAGAGTGTCTAGAAACTGTGCTAGATTTAAACACATTATATTTACAGAAGAAACATCTAACAAATGGATCTCCTGAATATTTCGGTGGACAAGAACAAATTGGATTATGGTTTACCACTTGGCACTGGGCAGCTACCCCACACGTTCCTGGACAAGGATCGGCACATTTTTGATTAATGCAAGCTTGATTTAGAGCGCACTCTGAACTGGTAACACATTCAGGTCTACATGTTGGAGGGTTACCAATATATCCTACAGCGCATGAACAAACAGCTTGACCATTGATTTCCCTACATTGGCTATTTGGACCGCAAGGAGATGGACTGCACGGATTTTTGAGAATCGGTTCTAAAATTGTTTTATTATATTTACTTGTTTTATTCAGTAATTTCAGTCATACTTTCAGCAATTTTGCAAGATACGAAAGCGTTTCCGCTATATCCCAGTGGACAACTGCACATCGGTACGTGATTAACAACTCGACATTCAGCGTTTATTGCACATGTCCCCGGACAAGGATCTACACATTTATTTCTAATACATGCTTTGTCTTTAGAACAATCGTTATTTAAAACGCATTCTGGTCTGCAACCGTGATATGGATCTCCATGGTACTCGGGTAGACAAGTACAAATTCCATTGTTACACCTTGCGTTTGCACCGCAAGGGGATGGATTGCAAGGGTCGGTTACGGTGACAACAGCTATAAAAGTGACATGTAAAAAATTACTTTCAGTTTTTGAGTAGGCTTACGTTCTTCTTGTTTCGGGAAACAATTTGTGAACGGATCGCCGGTATAGCCATCGGGACAAGTACATGTAGGAGTGTGGTTTATAACATTACAAATTGCTCCTACTCCGCAAGATCCAGGGCAAGGGTCGCGACATTTTTCTCTTATACATGCTAAAATACTTGTACATTCTGAGTTTATGGTACATTCGGGTCGGCAGTTTGGAGGGGTTCCTATGTATCCAGCTAAACAAGAACATGAAGGATTATCTCGTATATTTCTGCATTCAGAAAATGGTCCACATGGAGATGGTACACAAGGGTTTATAGGAGTAGGTGGATACTCTGGCTTACGGGCTGCAATAGAATTTTTTTAATTATATAAAATTCAGGACAATTTGTTACGACATGTTTTTTGGTCAAACTTACGTGGTAAAACAATGCATCTAGTAAATGGGTCGCCTGTATAACCGGATTGGCAGGAACATATGGGGCTATGATTTATTACTTGACAATTGGCGTTTAAACCACAAGTTCCAGGGCAGGGATCAGCGCATTTTTGTTGTATGCAGGCTTTATTTGGGGCACATTCTGTGCTAACAACACATTCTGGTCTACAGCTTGGAGGGCTTCCAATGTAAGTGGGTAAACATGAACAAACTGCTTGGTTATTAACTTCACGGCATTGACTGTTTGGGCCACAAGGTGACGGTTGACACGGATTTTTAGGCTCTGGTGTAACCGCTATAAGAATATTGGGTGTGATCTTCATAATAAACTAATTATCAGCTGTATATCTTACGTTCTTGTAGTACTATGTTGCAATATCTGAAAGGGTCTCCTGTATATCCTATTTTACAATTACACGATGGTAGGTGATTTATAACATGGCAAATTGCGTTCTGGCCGCAAGTTCCGGGGCAAGGGTCTTGGCATTTGTTGTTAATACATGCTTTAGTCGTTGGGCAATCAGAATTGTGTACACATTCTGGTCTACAGTTTTCGTAGGGGTTTCCGATATAATCCGGTAGGCAAGTGCAGGATCCGGCGTTACCCTGCACTCTACAAAGGGCATTACTTCCGCATGGGGATGGCAGACATGGGTCTATAACTTCAGGGGGTCTCGACACTGAAAATGGTCAAATATACAAGGTGAGTATGGTTCAGTGTTCGTATTGCGCAATATTATGGGCGACGCGTGATTGATATTAGGGCGTAAGCGTTTTGTATGGCGAACTAATTTGTTCAATGGGCGTTAGAGGCGCTTAATTCGCTGTTATAGCCGTCGGCGAGTTGGAGGATACGTGACTTACCTTTTCGTATCCTCGAAGCTATTTTACAAAGAAAGGTCATTATTTCAAAACTTAATTTTTGAAGAGAAAAGTTTCTTGTGAAGGCTTCTGAATTGCTAACGATTTCTACTTAGCTTTTTTAGTTTTTATGTATATTTTAATATTTTCTCTTGTATGAAAGGTACAAATGTATTACATACTGATGACAAAGAATAATCAGTTAACTACATTGGTTATTCATTTATAAACAATTATGTTTATATACACGGTGAGTCACGACTATTCCCTCGGTCTCTTGTGTCTAAACGCTAAAAGATATGAGTTTCAAATTTTAGTCAAATATGTAGGACGATAAGGAACACATTTTAAAATTATTTGCAAGTATACAGGGTGATAAAAAAAGGACAACATATCAAAGTTAGGTTATTTTTAATGGAACGCCCTATATTGTATACCATTTTTGGATTCTACGTCATAAATTAATTTGTTAATAATTCCCTATACCTATTTGCTGCCAATTTCGAGAAAATTTGATTTTTATGATGATTTTTATGTCGGCTTTCGCGAAAAAATTAAAAACAGGAAAACTGTATGACTTGGACGATTTACATTTGTAAGAGGTTATTTTGACAAAGCGTGCTTTTAATAAACCGGTAGAGTATTATGATATTGGCTACATGGCATTAAGCAAAACAATTTATACTTTATATTTTTTCAACCATCAATAACTTTTTTAAATTAAATGGGACACCCTGTATTTATCCATGCTATGTGAAAGCAAATTAAACACCCTATCAAAAACTATAAAGATGTCTATATCTAAATTTAACGATTAAAATATTATTAAGGAAATTTTTCAAAAATGCTCTAAAGCTGATAGTTTTTCTCCTCTAAATTAATAGGCCATGTTTTCTAATTATTTGTGTGTGGATAATTATATTCCTTGTAAATTGTATTCTAATGATAGCTAAAACTGGAAATTATGTTGAAGTAATTGAAATATCCGATTAATACATTATTAAAGAGTAAGATAAAGTTCAAATGAATCATTCAAGTAATTGATTATTTGTCGAGCATTTGAATATTATTTGTTTCAATCGAATGAATATCTGACTATTCGAATATCAAAGTGTCGAAAACGCCCCTCTTAGTTTATAATGTATTGATATATTACACGTTGGTAAGTTATGGTATTAGAATTCAAAATAAAATAATTAAGTAACCGATATCATAAACAAATTAATAAAATTACAAATATGTTAGACACAAAAAAAAGTAAACATGATATAAAATTGTCAACCACATTCAAATTTAACATAATTGAAATGAAATGTTCACATTGGTTGACCATCTTATTCTAAGCATAATGTTATAGGCTGCTTCCGTAAAATGCCTGGCACAGGCTTTGAAATAACATTATTTTTTATTTTAGTTTCATATCTTCGGGAATGGTCGGTGGAGTATTGTTTGTTTGTTTTATTCTTCATCTACTAGACGTAATGATTTTTTATACGTTGCAATTAATGACAGTCGCAACTAGATGAACATATGCTAATTTTAAAGCAGCATGGCCTCCTATTGACATGAAAAAAGTATCGGTTTTATGAGGTTTTTGAAGAATTTCGTTAATAACATTTTAATCGTTAAATTTAGATATAGACATCTTTATGGTTTTTGGTAGGGGATTTAATGTGCTTTCACATAGGATGGATAAATACAGGGTGTTCCGTTTAACTTAAAAGAGTTATTGATGGTTGAAACAATATAAAGTATAAATTGTTTTCCTTGATGTCAGAATACTCTACCGGTTTAATGAAAGCACGCTTTGTCAAAATAACTTCTTACAAATGTAAATCGTCCAACTCATACAGTTTTCCGGATTTTAATTTTTACGCGAAAGCCGACATTTTCATAAAAATCAAATTTTCTCGAAATTGGCAGCAGATAGATATATGTATGTAGGGAATTATTAATAAAGTTATCCTAATTTATGACGTAGAATCCAGAAATGGTATACAATATAGGCTATTCCATTAAAAATAAGTTAACTTTGATATGTTGTACTTTTTTTAATCACCCTGTATACTTGCAAATAATTTTAAAATGTGCTCCTTATCGTCCTACATATTTGACTAAAATTTGAAACTCATATCTTTTAGAGTTTAGAGACAAGAGATCGAGGGAATTGTTGTGACTCACCTTGTATACTATGTAATTACAAAACTTGTTTTTTGATAACAACTATCAAGAAAGCAATCGGAAATTGCGACTACATGATGATATACAAGCGGTGCTTATAAGTCACCTGCTACGGAAGCAACCTGGTCGACGAAAATGCTGTGACAGCGATGACGCGTTCTGCGCAACAGGTAGAGCGTATAACAACCGTGAATCAGCGCTCTCGGCTTATATACGCTCACGCGTCACTGCCACGGGATTCTGGTCGACCTATAGCTGCTCTTAAAAACGTTACGTAAGATGTTTATTTGATTTTCGTTTCAAAAACATTAAGATTATTATTCGATGATATTCATGATGTGTTGTAGAAAATGTATTTTTATTATTTTTTACGCTGGGGAAGACATTAATTATGGAGCAGACTACACGTGAAACAAAAATCCGTCTAACAAGTTTGAAAGGAATACTAGTAGGTTTCTTTATAATTTTAGTAGTTATATAAGTTCATGTTATATAAGTTCATGTCATATATAGGTGCTTGTTGAAATTTGACTTGCAAGGGACTTATATTCTTATAACAAATTTTGTATAATATCAAATCAAAGCAGAGCCTATCAATAATCAGTCTAATGTCGAAGGATTTGTTATTAATCAATTGTTTTAAAAAAATGACAACTACTATTGGATAATGTTCTTGACATGTTAAATCGGGTTAATGGATAGAAGACTCTAAAGTTACAAAATGCATATAAATGACAAAAGGTCAAGTTTAACAATTCCGCTACTTTAAAATTTAAAGCCATTCAGTTTACTTGATATATTTATAATATTTCCGATCAAAAACTTATGTTTTATTTGTCTTATGGGCTGTATTTTATTTATTAACAGCAACTCTGTAGTATAAGAGAAAACGTATTCTGCAAAAAGGAAGTTTACTGTCGTTATTTTTCTTTATTCTTTCGTTTTAAATACGTTAGCAATCCATACAAATTTGTTCAGAAATCAAGTTTATGAAATCACAACCACTTCATGCAAGCTAAAAAGCGATATATTGCAATATACTCTCATGCGATTAATAAATACAGCTACAATGATAATAAAGTGAAAGTTAAATAAATGCATGCTCGTGTTTATAAATTCGAAAATTTGATGCGACTAAAACAAAATAACTTACCTGTAATTTCCAAGCAGCGAATGAATGGATCGCCGGTGAATCCAGCGAGACAGCTGCAAACTGGGTTGTGATTGATGGTCGAACATATCGCGTGTTCACCGCACGTACCGGGACACGGATCGCGACACTTTTGATTTACGCACGCTAACTTACTGTCACACTCCGGATTGATGAGACATTCGGGTCTACAATTCGGCGGCATACCGATGTAATTCGGTAGACACGAACACGCCGGACTTTCACCGCGAACTTGGCATAAAGCGTTCGGCCCGCACGGTGACGGTTCGCACGGATTTTCTCTCGGTGTCGGTTCTGTAAAAGCAAAATTATCAATGTAATAACTTGGTCCGTACAATAATAGTACACTCAGAATAAAATATCTTTTAGAAGATACATTATAACCATGCTTAAAAAATACTAACCCATAGCAGGGTAGCATCTTGTAAACGGATCTCCAGTAAGTCCGCCTGGGCAGCTGCAAATCGGATTGTGATTAACCACTTGACACTTCGCGTCAATACCGCAAGTTCCTGGACATGGATCCACGCATTTGTTATTCAAGCAAGCCTGTTGTAGTGGACATTCCGCGCTAACTACGCATTCTGGTCGGCACGCTGGAGGACTGCCAATTTGTCCAGGTAAACATGAACAAACAGCTACTTCATGAACGACCTTACAGACACTGTTTGGACCGCATGGAGATGGATTACATGGTTCGTTTGGCGGTTCTATTAATAATATGAAAGCGAGGCTGTAGTTTAAAAATTATAATCGAAAAACTATATTTATTCGATAAAATTATAACAATAAAAAGTACCTATCAAGACACTACTATGGATGTATTAGGATATCATTAAATATTTACCCCTTGATTTCACTCTACAGGCACGGAATGGATCACCCTCAAATCCTTCAGGACATGAACACATAGGAATATGATTAACAACATCACATTTAGCGTCAGTTCCACAAGTTCCAGGGCATGGATCTTTACACTTGAAGTTTATGCAGGCTTTATTCGGAGAACATTCAGTGTTTAATGTACATTCTGGTCTACAACCTATATAAGGATCTCCAAAATACTCTGGGAAGCAAGTACATACACCATTATCACACTGCGCATTTTCGCCACAAGGTTGTAGCTTGCATGGATCTTCTGGCAGTGCAGGTTTCACTAAAAATGTAAAGAATATGTTAGATTACGCCATATCACTAGAATCAGTAAGTTACCTATTTTTGGATTACATTGTGTAAACGGATCACCTTCGTAGTTGTCAATACAAAAGCATATCGGCATGTGATTCTGTACGCGACATTCCGCATTGAATCCGCAGGAGCCTTGGCAGGGATCGCGACATTTTTCCGTAATACATGCTAAATCTGATGGGCAGTCTGTGTTTACAACACACTCCGGACGACAATTTGGTGGGGATCCTATATACGTTGGCATACATGAACAGGAAGCTTGACCGTTGGTGTTTTTACAAATGGAATTTGGTCCGCATGGTGATGGTTGACATGGATCGGCCACCGGTGGTGGTAATTGTACCAATGGTTCATAACATCTCGTAAACGGATCTCCTGTTAATCCGTTGGGGCAACTACATATAGGGTTATGGTTGATAACTTCACATTTGGCGTTTACACCGCAAGCACCGTTGCATGGATTGGCACACTTAAACTTATAACACGCTTTATTTTGCGGACACTCAGAACTGACGACACATTCAGGCCTACAATTTGGTGGTGACCCGATATATTCCTTTTGGCAAGAACATACAGCATGACCGTTCACGTTTTTGCATTGACTATATGGACCGCAAGGCGAAGGAGAGCAAGCATCGATTGGTATTTCTTCTGGTGGTGGTTCAAGACGGCAACTTGTAAATGGATCGCCGATGTAGTTCCGTACACAATTACATGTAGGCACATGATTTACAACTGCACATTCAGCGAATTGGCCGCAGATACCAGGACATGGATCTATACATTTATTTCTGACGCAAGCTTTATTTGTTGGGCAATCTGAACTTAATACACATTCGGGTCTACAACCTTCGTATGGATTTCCGTAATAATCTGGTAAGCATATACAACTTCCAGCTCCGTTTCTTTCTTTACATTCAGCGTTAGCACCGCAAGGTGATGGCTCACATGGTTTTATGGGGTGTACAATCTTTTGACATCGCACAAATGGATCTCCTGTATATCCTGAAATACACGCGCAAGATACTGCGTGACTAATAACTCTACATTCCGTGTTTTCGCCGCAACTTCCCGGGCAGGGATCTCTACATTTATTATTGATACACGATTTTGTTGACGGACAATCTGGATTTATTACGCATTCGGGTCTACAATTTGGCGGTTGACCAGTATAGTTAGGAAGACAATCGCAGGAAGCTCTGTCATGTATATTTCTACAGATCGAATTAGGTCCGCAAGGTGAGGGTTGACATGGATCCAATGGTACGGGTGACTCGGTAATTGGTGCTTCAATTATAGGGAAACATCTTTGGAAAGGATCTCCTGTCTCCCTTTCAGGACAACTGCAAATGGGACTGTGATTTATGACTTCGCATCTTGCTCCAAAACCGCAAGTACCAGGACATGGGTCTATGCATTTCTGATTGATACAAGCTTTATTTAGCGGGCATTCAGCACTAACTATACATTCGGGTTTACAATTAGGTGGACTGCCGGAATATCCCTGGATACATGAACATACCGAGTGATCATCGATAACTTTGCATATACTATTAGGGCCACAAGGAGATGGTCTACATGGTTCTACTGTTGGAGGTGATATTTTTGCTTCACGACAGAAACTGAATGGATCTCCAGTAAATCCTTCAGGACAAGTACATGCTGGTATATGGTTTATAACGTCGCAACGTGCATTCTGACCGCAAGTTCCAGGACACGGATCTTGACATCTGTTTCGCTTACAAGCTTTATCCCGACTGCATTCTGTACTCAAAACGCACTCCGGTCTGCAAGATTCATAAGGATTTCCGAAATATTCTGGAAGACATGTGCAGACTCCATTATTGCATAATGAATTTGGACCACATGGTGATGGATTGCAGGGATCAGGAGGAGATGCAGTAGCTGTAAACAAAATGATGAATTCTTGAGTTTTGACCTTTATGTGGGATACAGCTTTAATATAAGTATACCACGGTTGTACTTACTTCTTTGGATGAGCGTACATTGTGCAAACGGATCCCCAGTGTAACCTTCCTCGCAGGTGCATATGGGTAGGTGATTTAATGTATAACATTTTGCATTGTAGCCACATGATCCTGGGCAAGGATCCTTACATTTTTGTTGTATACAAGCTAGTTCACTACTGCATTCCGAATTTATTATACATTCTGGTCGACAGTTCGGAGGAGCACCAATAAATGAAGGTAGACAGGAACACGAAGGGATACCATTATGTAATTGGCATTGAGAGTTTGGACCGCAGGGCGATGGAGTACATGATGGTGGTCTTTCCGTTGTTCTGCCTGGTTCCGATGGTATTACTAAGAAAAATAAGATTGAATTACTTGCATTTATATACAAATTTAAGAATAAAAATAATCTTATTAAGCACAGTAGTGGACAAAAATATTGCATGATCTCATTTAACTTGCAATAAAATATTTTTGTGCAAACTAAAAAATTGTTATACTTACTTTGAGGTGTACATTTGTGGAAAGGATCGCCCGTATAGCCAGGTGGACAGGCACATATTGGACTATGATTCTTTGTGTAGCAGTGAGCTCTCAATCCGCAAGTATTCGGACAAGGATCTGAACATTTCTGATTAACGCAAGCTTGATCCGGTGGACATTCTGAGTTAACTATACATTCCGGTTTGCAATTCGGCGGAGTGCCCATGTAAGTAGGTAAACAAGAGCATACAGCTTGCTTGTTAACATTCTTGCACTGGCTATTTGGACCGCATGGTGATGGTTGACAAGGGTTTGTTATTGGTCTTCCAGTTGTGAGAAGGATGCGAGGAATACACGATGGAATATGATTTTCAACTCTGCAATCACTTGTTAAACCGCATGCGCCCAGACAAGGATCAACACACTTGTATGATATACAGATAAGTTTAACGTCGCAATCGTCGTTTGTTTCACACTCTCTTCTACAACCACGATCTTTATCGTATGGTGATCCTTCGTAGCCGGAAAGACAGAAACAGGCTGCTGCTTGACCTTTTTCACGACATTCAGCGTTAGGTCCACATGGTGATGGTATACATGGTGATGATGGTGGCGTCCTTTCTGTGGCTATAAAGGAATTAATATTGTATTATTGGTCATTCATTTATATTTAAAAATAAAATAAAAACAAAAAAGTATTGGGTGAAAGTATAGTTTCTTACATATGGGTGGAAGCCTACATGCAGAGAGGGCATCCCCTATGTATCCTGGCAAGCAAGAACAAATAGGATTATGATTTACAACTGTACATATAGAATTTTGCCCGCACGATTCTGGACAAGGGTTTACACATCTTTCGTTTGTACATGCTAAATTATTTGGGCAATCAGAATTTGTAGTACATTCTGGACGGCAATTAGGTGCTCTGCCGACATAATTAGGTAAACAAGAGCATGCAGGTTGGTCACCAATAATTCTACATTGAGAATTGGGGCCACAGGGCGATGGTTGGCAAGGATTTTCTGGTTTTCTAGTAGACGAAGGCACTGAAAGAGAAGTAAATAGATACAGATAAAGAGAAGGAGAAAATATTAAGTATAGAAAAAGGCTTACATTCCAACGTGCAACTGATAAACGGATCTCCGCTATAACCGGGACTACAGGTACAAATTGGGTTATGGTTGATCACTTGACATTTGGCATTTACACCGCATGTACCAGGGCAAGGATCTATGCATTTTTGCGATTGACAAGCTTTATTCTGGGGACACTCGGTATTTACCACGCATTCAGGGCGGCAAGTAGGGGTGATCCCATATATCCTGCATTGCAAGAACATACTGCGTATCCATTAACTGCTTTACATTGGCTGTACGGTCCGCAAGGGGATGGATAACAAGGATTGGTTGGAGGCGCTTCGGTAGCTACGATAAGTATGACATATCATCGTTATTTTATTTGTTGCTTATCAATTGTCTTACTGTGTTCACGACTGCATACTTTTGTAGGATCACCATTATAGCCAGGTATGCAGCTACAGGTTGGTGCATGGTTGAAAACTAGACATTCGGCGTTAATACCGCAAGTTCCCGGACAAGGATCTTTACATTTGTTGTTTACGCATGCTTTTGCTCGATCACAATCTGTATTAGTAACACATTCGGGGCGGCACCCAACATATGGGTCTCCTAAATATTCTGGTAAGCATACACAAGACCCTGCTCCATTACGAGCAGTACACTGAGCATTAGCTCCACATGGAGATGGTACGCAAGGTTGCACCCTTTCTGTAGAAGGAGCTAAAATAGGCAAAGTAAGGCAATCATAAAATTCTTGGTGGCATCCTTACTGTTTATAACAGGTATACATCCTGTAAACGGATCTCCAGTATATCCAGATACACATTGACAAACAGGCGCGTGTTTAACTACAACACATGTGGTAGAGGATCCACAAGATCCAGGGCAAGGATCAACACATCTTTCATTTTGGCAAGCTAAATTAGCTGGACACTCCGCGTTTAATTTACATTCTGGTCGGCAATTAGGTGGTCTACCAATATAATTGGACGAACAAGAACACGCCGGTTGATCACCTACAACTCTGCACTGAGAGTTAGGACCGCAAGGAGATGGGACGCAGGGATTACCACTTGGTGGCCTTGGTGTTCTCGCTAAAATGTAGGATCGAAGTCGTGTTTGACATATTGACATACAGTTTGTTATATATCATATATAAATTAAACTTACTGTCGTCCACAATTTGAACACAGCGGACGAAGGGATCTCCTGTATAGCCAGGTAAACAAGTGCATATAGGGTTATGATTCACACATTGGCAACGGCTATTTAAGCCACAAGTTCCAGGACACGGATCTTTGCATTTATTTAAAATGCATGCTTTATCTTGCGGACAATCTGCACTAACCATACATTCCGGTCTACAAGCAGGTGGTGCTCCAATATAATTAGCTTGACAAGAACATACCGCGTGGCCATTAATTGCTCTGCATTGACTGTACGGACCACAGGGTGAGGGTATACAAGGTTCGACGTGTGGTGGTTCGGTTGCTATTTAAACAGATTTCATTGAAGTAATTGTCTTGCGTCATAGCAAAAATCAACTTACAGGTTGGTGGTAAATGGCAACCAACACTTGGATTTCCAATATAACCAGGGGAGCATACGCAAGATGGATTGTGGTTACTAACTTTACATTCTGCGTTTATGCCGCATAAACCAGGGCATGGATCTAAACACTTGTTATTGCTGCAAGCTTTATCACGAGGACAATCTGCGTTTGTGACACATTCCGGTCTACAACCAGTATAAGGGTCTCCGAAATATTCCGGTAAACAAGTGCAAGAGCCCGCACCATTTCTCTCATTGCATACAGCGTTTGCTCCGCAAGGTGATGGATTACAAGGATTTGTAGGAATGTCAATTCTTTGTACTGTAAAATAAAATTTTTTATGTGATACGTGAGAAATATACATAATGATTGATGATTTTACTTTCAGCTGAACAACCAGCAAATGGATCACCAGTATATCCGCTTCTACATGTGCAAACTGATCTATGAGTAATGACTGTACAATCTGCGTTTACCCCGCACGACCCAGGGCATGGATCGATGCACTTTTCGTTCACGCAAGCAAGGTTACTCGGACATTCAGGATTGATAGTGCATTCTGGTCTACAGTTTGGAGGCCTGCCAACGTAATTTATCAAACAAGAACATGCTGGAGTATTGCCTACAGCACGGCATTGCGAATTTGGACCGCAGGGTGAGGGATCACACGGATTTTCAGGAGGTTTTTCTATTCGTTCTAGAATAATAATCGTAAAATACGTGAAAACCTCTTAAGATATTAGCTTACGTTCTTCTTCTATACATCTAACAAACGGATCGCCAGTAAACCTAGCCGTACAGCTGCATATGGGATTATGATTTACAACCTGACAACGTGCATTTAACCCACACGTTCCCGGACATGGGTCTTTACATTTCATATTTACACAAGCTTTATCTAATGGACAATCAGCGCTAATCATACATTCAGGTTTACAGGCGGGTGGAGATCCTATATAATCTGGTTGACAAGAACATACACCATGTCCATTAACTACTTTACAAACGCTATAGGGACCGCAAGGGCTAGGTATGCATGGATCTTGCGGTTTTGTTTCAATCACTAAAGAGATTTTAATTTAAATTCAATGCATTTTTCAGTTGAAGTATACATACATGGTAAACGACAAGCTTGCATTGGATTACCAATGTATCCTGTTAAACAAAAACATGACGGGGCGTGATTCGGAACTACGCATTCAGCATTGATTCCGCAAGTACCGGGACATGGATCTTTGCATTTGTTGTTAATACATGCTTTATCTCTAGGGCAATCAGTATTTATTACGCATTCCGGTTTACACCCTGCATAGGGATCTCCAAAGTATTCTGGTAAGCAGACACAAGAACCGGCCCCACTTCTTTCTCTACACACGGCATTAGCTCCGCACGGTGAAGGACTACATGGATGAGGTACTTCGTCCGGTAAAACTAGAGCAAAAGTAGGGACGTGTAGAGACGATTGCGTCTAAATCGTTCGTTAGGAGGTTGAACATACTTATTGGGAATTTTAATTTGAAAACTTGTATTCTTGTTCAATAATTACTTCAAGTCTGTCTATATTTTAAATACAGTACGTAAATTTTTCAAATGTAAGTCAAGATTTTAGATTAAAACTCCCGACAAATTCACTAAACCTGCCAACGAACTGTTTATGCAATACAGTATACGTATAATTGTGGTTATTGTCTATCTTACTTTCACTACAACCAACAAACGGATCGCCAGTGTACCCACTATGACATTGACATATTGGGGAATTTCTAACAACGGAACATGTAGTATGGGCACCACATGATCCGATGCAAGGATCTCTACATTTCTCATTAAGGCAAGCTAAATTGCCTGGACATTCACTATTCATTACACATTGCGGTCTACAATTTGGCGATCGTCCAACGTAATCTGGCTGGCATGAGCATATTGCTCGCCCATTGTGAATTCTACATTCCGAATATGGACCGCATGGTGACGGGAAACATGTATCTTCTTCAATAGGTGCAACAGGCACTACAAAAAAATTAGTTGTATGGTGATGAATATATCGGCAGGAATTAAGTAACATACTTCTGTCCTCTAAACATCTGACAAAGGGATCACCGCTGTATTTAGTAGGGCAAGTGCAGATGGGATTATGATTGACCACGTGACAAATCGCATTTAAACCGCATGTGCCCGGACAAGGATCTTGACACTTATTATTTATACAAGCTCTGTTTTGCATGCAGTCTGCACTGACAGTACATTCAGGTCTACATGTTGGCGGGACTCCAATATAATTTTGTTGGCAAGAACACACGGCATGCTCGTTTATAACTTTGCATTCACTGTAAGGGCCGCAAGGTGATGGTAAGCATGGATTCGTTGGAGGTTCTGGAGAAGGCGCTATAGAAAAGAAATAAAGAAAATAGAAAGTGAAATATAGTTTTCAGTTGCAAAACCTGTTGCTTTATTAAAACATGTACATACCAGGTTTTGCAACGAGCACAGTACAAGTATTTTACAGAAATATAGAGTAGAAAGTCTTACAGTATAAGTTACAGTATCTTTGCGGGTTTCCAGTATATCCTGGGAGACATGAACACAGTGCGACATGATTGAAAACACTACATTCAGCATTTATTCCACATGTTCCAGGGCAAGGATCGCGACATTTATTATTTGTACACACTTTTTCTCGGGGACAATCTGTATTTAGTACACACTCGGGTCTACAACCCAAATATGGATCGCCGAAGTATCCCTCAATGCAAATACAAGAACCGGCACCATTTCTTTCTGTACATATAGCATTTAAGCCGCACGGTGAGGGATTACATGGATGTTTCGGCTCATCATGTGGTATTACTAAAAATGTATGAGAAATACATTTGTAACTGTAAATTTCCAAATGGTGCGAGGGGTTAGTAATCTCACGAGGAGATATTGATAAATAGTTGACAACGAATATTTTTTTTAGTTCAGAAGGAAACAATGGTTGAGATATTAGTTGAAGTGATTTATATGAAACGAATATTTAAATTGAATGAATAATGGATTCGTGATGATACAGAAATTAAATAAATGCTTATATTGAATTCTGACAATTTGAGGTTTGAAAACAGAAGTGGCAATAAATCAATAAAAAAGGTTTTTCAACAGTACTCGTATTACAAACTTGAATAAACTAAAACAATTTTTCACATAGCCAAGAAATCTATGGAATTGTGATTTGCATATGAAAGTTGTCGGAAATTTAATGCAAACATTCTGGCAATATATTAGTCCAAAACAGTCTTTCTAATAATAATACAGGAACATTTTGCAGGTATAGGAATTGTTTGAATTCATAGTAAAACTTTCACAACAATCTTTCTGGTTTTGGTCAACTTTTTATCGATATCTACTCGTATATTATTATTAATTCTTACTTATTTGGCAACCGGAAAAAGTATCTCCAGTATATCCTGGTAAGCAATAACAAACGGGTATATGATTAACAACTTTGCAGTCCGTATTTACACCGCACGATCCCGGACAAGGATCTACGCATCTTTGGTTTACGCAAGTTTTGGTTAGAGGGCATTCAGAATCTACGATACATTCTGGTTTACAAGTGGGCGGTTGCCCGAAGTAGTTCGGTAAGCAAGAACAAACTGGACGTTCTCCTAATACTTGGCAAGTTGCATATAGGCCACAAGGAGATGGTATACAAGGATTTCTTCTTTCTTCAGGTGGTGGTTCTACGAAAGCTACACATGCATGATATATACAAGGAATGTTTCGTTAATATTATAGTTTCTTACTTTGTTCTGTACATTGATTGAAGGGATCGCCTATAGAACCTGGGGGACAGCTGCAAATAGGACTGTGTCCTACTACTCTACATACAGCTCTAAAACCACAGGTTCCTGGGCACGGATCTAAACATTTATTTTTAATGCATGCTTTATCTAAGGGGCATTCAGAGTTTATAACGCATTCGGGTCTACAAGTGGGTGGAGCACCAATATAACCTACATCACAAGAACATACTGGTCTGCCACTTTGTACCCTACATATAGAGTATGAACCACAAGGCGATGGTAGGCATGGATCTCTAGGTGGTATATTTATAGATACTGCAATATTATTTTTTCATTAATTGCGTCGTTTAGTATGCATTCTATATGTATTCAGTGTAAATATGTCAGTTTGACATTCTTTAATACGTTGTTTTATACAAATATCTCTTCTTAGAATACTTCGTTGGGTAAGGTTTTAAATCTTTTTAAAATTGAGTTTACAAGAAATGTGTCTTCAATGTATCATTTTTGAAAATTGAACTTTGTGAAATGAAGTGTGATTTGTCTTTTATTGTAATTAATAATTTTCTTTTACCATTTTTTCTTATACCAAAGAAGCCCTAAATTAATCGTAAAGATGATTTCATCAAAAAGTAATACTAACAAGAGATTTTTATTTTGCTTAGAACCATTGACAATTCAGATTTATTGATGACTTTTAAATGTTAAGAACTAAATTTGTATCTTATTGAAAACGACATACTTTCACTGTTACTAAACGATTAAAAAAATTATAGATCTTACTATTATATTCTCTCTCTTGGCAAAATCGCAGCGCATTACCCAAATATCCGGGTAAACATGAACATATCGGGTTATGATTGACTATATGACATTCGGCATTGATACCGCAACTGCCTGGGCAAGGATCTCTACACTTTTTACTAAAGCATGCTTTATCAGAAGGGCAATCATTGTTAACTAGACATTCTGGGCGACATCCGACGTACGCATCGCCAAAATAGCCAGGGAGACATGTACAAGAACCGTATCCGTTGCGTTCTTTGCAAACGGTATTAGCTCCGCAAGGCGATGGATTACAAGGGTTTGGAGGCTGAACATGCACTAGAAAAGCACACAAATAGAGTAGAAAAGCAATATAAATGCGAAAATTTGTGATACAACATGATATTGAATGAAGAAGACTTACCACTTTCCCGGCAACCGCTAAACGGATCTCCTTCAAAGCCTGGTCGACACAGACACATCGGCCTATGATTTAGTACTGTACAATCAGCGTTAATTCCGCATGAACCAGCGCAAGGGTTTTGGCACTTCTTGCTGATACATGCTAGATGTGGTGGGCAGTCTTGGTTGATGATACATTCTGGTCTGCAATTCGGTGGTGCTCCTAACATATCGGGTAAACAGGAACAAACTGGTCTAGTATCCATTACTCTGCAGTCAGCATTTAATCCACAGGGCGAAGGAATACATGGTGACATTGGTCTACCAGTGCTAGTTTCTAAATCAATAAACATTTTATTAAAAGAACTGTCATACAATGTAAAATATTATACCGTGCTTACCTTCAAAGCATCGTGTAAGTGGATCGCCAGTCAGATGAGGTGGACATGTGCAAACTGGATTATGATTAACTACTTGACACCGAGCTTGATCCCCACAAGTTCCAGGGCAAGGATCTAAGCATTTCTGATTAATACACGCCTTATCGAAACTGCATTCTGAACTGACGACACATTCGGGTCTGCATCTAGGTGGAGCTCCAAAGAAACCTGTTTGGCAAGAACAAACAGCGTGGCCGTTGGTAATACGACAATTGCTGTTAGGACCGCAAGGTGATGGTTCACATGGGTTTGGACTTTCAGCTGTAAAAAAATAAAGTATAGAGGCACGTGTTTATTGAATAATATCTAATTACTTACTGGTATGTGTTGTTCGCTCTTCTTCGTGGCACGAGGCGTAGGGATTTCCAACGAAATTCTTAATGCAATTACAGATGGGAACGTGATTAACGACACGACATACAGTGTTCACACCGCACAATCCTTCACAAGGGTTACGGCAATACTGTGCTAAACATGCCTCGTTACTTGGACATTCAGCGTCTATTGTACATTCTGGTTTGCAACCGCCCGAATAAGGATTTCCTATGTACGGTGGGATACATTTGCAAACAGCTTTACTGTTGATGACTATGCATTGAGTGTTTTGCCCGCAGGGACTTGGATTACAAACATCTGCGGGACCGGTTTGTTTGAAACAAGCAACGAACGCATCACCTTCGTACCCTTTTCTGCAGCTACAAAATGCTTGATGATTAATTACGTTGCATTCTGCATTCTGTCCACAGCCGTTAATGCATGGATCCATACAACGTTCTTGTACGCAAGCTTTGTTTATTGGGCACTCTCCGTTAGTAACGCATTCTGGTCTGCAATTCGGTGGACTACCAATATATTTTGAAACACAAGAGCACACAGGTCGATTTTCCTTTACTTGGCAGATGGAATTTGGACCACATGGTGAAGGACTGCAAGGTTCTGGTGTTGATGGAGGTCCTACTGGAAGACAACTGAGTAATGGGTCACCTTGAGTACCAATTGGGCATGTACAAATTGGATTATGGTTAATGACCATACATTGAGCATCATAACCACAAGTGCCAGGACATGGGTCAACGCATTTTCGATTCATACAGGCGCGATTTTGTGGACATTCGGAGTTCACTATACATTCTGGTTGGCAAGCTGGTGGTGTGCCTCTAAATGTTGGTAAACATGTGCATGTTGCGTAACCATTCTTCGATATTATACATCTGCTATTCGGTCCGCAAGGCGATGGATCACATGGATTTTCAGGTTTTACCATCGGATACGTAGGCGGTACGCTTGGGAAACAAGCAACAAATGGATCTCCACTGTAATTAGGTGGGCAGAAGCAAATCGGTACGTGATTTACAGGTTGGCATTGTGCTTTATATCCACAAACTCCAGTACAAGGATTTACACATTTGTTATTTATGCAAGCCTTTGAGAACGGACAATCTGTATCGACGACGCACTCAGGAGTACAGACAATCCAAGGGTTCCCAAAGAAACCTGGCTTACATACACATGCTAATGCATTGTTGTTGTCTTGGCATTCTGCATTCGCTCCGCACTTGATGTTTTCGCATGTTTCTTTTGGAGGTACTGAAACATTATTTTTAATGAATTATGTTTTAAAATTATAGAGAAAAGCTTACTTCTTCCTGGTTCTAAACATTGTTCGTAGGGATTGCCGTATAAATCTGGTGGACAGCTACAAACCGGGGTATGCGCAACAACTGTACACAAAGCGTTAAATCCACATGAACCAGGGCAAGGATCGACACAGTTTTGACTTAAACAAGCTCTATCAAACGGGCAATCAGCATTTATAATGCATTCAGGTCTACATTTGGGATCGAATATAGCGTCAGGTCCTAAACAAGGGTCACAAACAGCTACTTGACCTTCATAAATATTGCAAACTTGTGATGGACCGCATGGTGATGGCACACAAGGTTGAGTAACATTAGGTCTCGTAATTACCACCACGGCTGTAAAATAAAGACAAACCTCAATAATTTTGTCAACAAGACAAGATTCTTTACTTACGTTTTTCTGTACAATGAATAAACGGATTTCCGAAGTAATTTGCTTTACATTGGCAAGCTGCAGTGTGATGTTCTACACTACAGTCTGCATTTATTCCGCAAAGAGTGCCTAAACTACACGGGTTTACGCAATATCTATTAATACAAGCCTTGTCATCTGAACAATCAGTGTTTACTGTACATTCAGGTTTACAGCCGAATTGAGGATCGCCGTTAAAATCTGGTAAACATGAGCATACTGCTCGATTTCGTAAAACTTGACATACTGTGTTCAAACCACAAGGATTCGGTTGACATGGATTTGTAGGTATTAACTGTATGGGATAACATCTGGTACTTGGATTTCCTCCTAATCCCGGTTTGCACGAGCATACAGGTCTATGCAGCTCTACTCGACAATCTGCGTTAACTCCACAGGCTCCAGGGCAAGGATCACGACATCTATGAGCCATGCAGGATTGTCTATCGGAACAGTCGTTATCATCAAGGCATTCAAATCCGTGACAACCTTCCGGTCCAGTAGGGTCTCCTCCAAATCCTGGAGGACATTGACACATTGATTGACCAGTTGGTGTTATGACACATATGGCACCAGGACTGCAAGGGTTAGGCGTACAAGGGCTAGGAGGTTTCACTCTACAACCATTATATGGGTCGCCGATATATCCTTTTCTACAGAAGCATTTTTCTTGATTATCGACAACGTAGCAATCGGAATTAATTCCACATGGACCAGGTTGACAACGGCTAACTGGTGGTTCGTCGCATGATTTAAAAGCATTTCCAATTTTACCACTTGGACAGAAACAAACAGGTTCTCGTTGAGGGTCACACATTGCGTTCCTACCGCAAGGATTTGGATCGCATCTGTTTATAGGTTCTATACAGCCTCTGATTGTGTTCGGGCTTTCTATAAATCCAGCTAAGCAAGTACATTTTGCAAAACCGTTACTAAGTATCGTGCATTGAGTATTTGGACCACAAGGTGACGGATTACAGGGATTTTGAGGAAGTTCGCAGGGTATTTTTGGTGGCGTTCCTTCATATTCTGGTAAACAGAAACAAACAGCTTGACCACCTACAATACGACATCCTGAATTTGGACCGCAACGATTAGGAGTGCATTCATCTCCTTCTGGTACTACAAACATTTATAAGTAATTTAACATGTGTACATGGAATGTAGTTCAGCAACTTACTGCAATTTTTAAACGGATTTCCTGTGAGACCTTTTGGACAATAACATACTGGATTACCATTATCAAGCTCACAAAAAGCATTAGTGCCGCAGGGATTCGGTTCACAAGGATTTAAAGGTGGATGACATTCGATTCTAGGTATGCCGGTATAACCAGGAGGACATTTACAGATTGCTTTGTGGTTTGATACGTCGCATATAGCATTGAGACCACACTTGCACGGAGAAATGCATTCTGCGTTGACGCATGCTTCGTTAAATTGACATTCATTATCGCTTCTGCATCCGTGAACTGAAATATTTTGGCCGTGTAGACTTAGGCGCAATGATGATGTTACAATACCTTACCTCTACTACATGAAATATACGGATTTCCTATATAACCAGGTTTACACTGACAGTCAGTTTCGTGATCTTTTGGTATACAATCAGCGTTTTCACCACACGAATCTTCGAAACATGGATTCATACAACGTCTATTCAATCTATCACAGAGTTTATTTGGTGGACAGTCTTCGTTATATTGGCAAACATCAACAGGTTCCATTACTGCAGCAAGTATTTATACAGGGAATTTAACAAATCTTTTAGCTGTATAATTTTGGCTATTAGTAATAATAATATCTTTCGGATATTCTCATCAGCAACTATTATTCTATTTAATGTCTAGTTATGGGTTTACTCCTCGTACTTAGGAGTTTAATAAGGAAGGCTTTGGAAACAGCTATAAATAGGGTGTAGATACATAAGGAATTTTTAGAGAAAGATTTTTTCGTGTATTATGTTGATGAAGACAAGTTGGTAAGATATCGAAAAGAATGTATCTTAATGCCAAATATATTGTGAATATTTATAGACTTAAAAATCAGATAAAACTTTCTAATTGTTAATGTTCGAAATATACTAACCTGGTACACATCCGACATATCCATTGCCTTGATATCCTTCTGCGCAACTGCAATCGGTTCCATGGTTTGTATTTATACAGATGGCGTGCTGTGCGCACGGATCGTGCACGTCACATGGTCTTTGACAGGAACGTCCAATGCAGGCTTCCGTTAATGCACAGTCAACGTTTGTTGTGCAACCCACTATTTTGGTGAACAGGTAGTGCAAGGGAAAGAAAAAACACAGAACAATGTACATGGTTATTGCTTCTATACATTTGTGTAGTAGTAATATTTACAACTGTACACAAATTATCCCAACTCAATCAAGTGTAATAAAAGTTTTGTTTTTACATGTAAGAAAGTATTATTTTGAGTTTGTTCTTTAAAAACTAAATTTCATATACAATTTATACAAATCAATTAGAGAATTTACAACTATCTAAAGAAAAATAGTCCCAATAAATAAATACTAATTTTTTGGTTGATTCATTTAATTTTGAATAAATGAGAGAAAGAGGTAGCACGTGTTTTAAATAAATAAATTATTGTTAATTTCTCCATTTGTAAATGTTATCAGGATTTATAGTGTTACTAGCGTAAGCTAGTTTGAAAACATTGATACAAACTTTAGAAATAGCATCTTTATGGATTCAACTAACAGCAAGTAGGCAATCACCATAAATTTTTATTGCATATGCTTGGGAAATGTTGGTCACCTACTATACTTAAGTCTTAAACACGATTTGTATCAATGTATGTATGAAAGAGTATTATAATGGCGTTTGTGTCAAAAACGGATCCTTACTTGGTTCGGGTTTAAAACATTTAATCGCCGGGTTGCCCTCGTATCCCATTTTGCATGTACAGATTGGTCTGTGCATTTTAGCCTGACAATCAGCACTTGGTGCACAGGTGTTAGGTATATCACAAGCTGGTTGACACGTTGACATATAACAGGCCTCGGTATCGAGGCAGTCAGTGTCGAAATCGCATCTAGTTAATTTGGGCTGGCCAGATTCTAGTAGAGTTATTGAAGTTATATATTAGTTAAGGTATAGTAGTTAATAATATTATACGTGAAATGTACGTGGATTGCCTTTTCACTAGTTGCATAAATATTAATATGCAATTAAAGTATTAAGTAAGGCAGTGTAATTATTAAAAAAATGCAATGTTAAATTTCGTGAGACAAGATAGGATATAAGAATGAAATATCAGGAAAATGTCTCATTAATTAATTATAATTATTTATAGGTAAAACTTTGATACCTGCTATTGTTCCAAATAGTTCAGTTGTTTAAATATGAGGATTATTTTTAATTTGACTTTACACTCTATATGTCATTTTAGAGCAGTTCGATTTTAAAACTCATTCACTTTAGAGATATTTTGATTTTTGTAAAATGTAATCGTCAAAAAGAAATCCATAAAATATAAATAATATAGAAATTATCTTGAGAATAATCGTTACGTACAGGCTATTTCAAAAGTAATGTCTCCCCTACTTTGGACATCTACCAAAATTCCTGATATGTTACAGTAAACTTAGTTATCATGTATTATTTAGAAATGAAATCACACACAGTACGTAGATTAATAGAACAATAAGAGATCGATTTTCATATAAAATTTAGCAGTCACAATTTTTTAAATTTAGTTTACAAAGTTTATACCGTTTAAACCGAAAATCACAAAGATCTGCGGTGGAGTATTGACCCCTTATGCATCCAATGTGGTTAGAACAGAATTCATGAAGAAATTGTATTATGGCATATACACTTGTCACAAAAAGTATCGCATCATGTAAAAAAGTGAGAATTTTTTTGAATTATGGAATAAATCTCAACTTAAAATATTGTACTTATTTCGTAAATGGCATACTTTACTTATTTTATCTGACAGTCAATTTTTATCAGATGTTTTTTCCTTGTTAATGTCAAAAAAAGGGAAAAAGTAGAAAGTGTGAAAAAAGGCGTGGTTCATTAATTCTGTTAAAAAGTAAATTTGCCTAAGCATTTGTTAACTGTTTTTTTATTAAACAGATTTTTGACAAAAATGAGTAATTTGACACCAGTACAAGCAGCCCAAATTGTGGCCTTAAGTGAGGATGGAAGATCGCAACGATATATAGCCCAACTTCTGAATATCAACCAATCGAGCGTATCCAGAATATTAATAAGGTTCAGAGAAACGGGAGTTTACTATAGAAGACCAGTTCCAGGACGTCCAAGATTTACCATGCCTACAGATGATCGTTTTCTACGTCTACAAGCCCTGCGGGAACGTCATATTACTGCACGAAAACTGCGCAATGATCTTTCCAGAGTCCGTAATGTCCAAATAAGCATTAATTCTGTTAGAAACAGGTTAAGTGAAGTTGGAATTACAGCTAGAATGCCTATTACTGCACCATTGCTAACCAAAGCACACCCTGTGGCACGTTTGAGATTCGCAAGACATGTAAATCGGAATGTAAACGACTGGGCTGATATCCTGTTTATAGATGAGTCCAGATTCTCAATTTTCGCGTCAGATAAACGTATTCCAGTTTACAAACGCGAAGGCGAGCGATTTGCACAGTGCAACATAAGATCAGGAAGGAATTTGGGCGGTGGCTCTATTATGGTATGGGGAGACATTTGTTTGAGTTAGCTGTATTTCGCAGGGGATCTTTGACAGCTGATCGGTATATAAGAGACGTTCTAGAAGAACATGTGGTACCATTTGCTCCTGTTATTGGAATAAATTTTGTTCTAATGCATGATAACGCACGTCCGCACGCTACAAGAATAACAACCGATTATCTTCGAGAAGTGGGTATTCAAGCTTTAACATGGCCAGCAGTAAGCCCAGACTTGAATCCAATAGAGCACGTTTGGAACTACCTAGAACGCCGCATAAGATCTCGTAATATCGCTCCAGATAGCTTAGATGACCTTGAACACGCATTATTCGAAGAATGGAAAACTTTAGATATGGAGTTTGTAAGGAATGTGATATGAAGCCTTCCACAACGGATGCAAACTGTTATTAGGGCCAGAGGTGGCAATACTAGCTACTAAAAATCGTTTACTTTACTTTAAGACATTTTTTGTTACTTTGAAATTTTCTTCTCCAGTTAAAACCGCTATAAGGGTGCAAATGTGAAATTTGGAGGCAATGTTGATTTTATATTGTAGTCGATATTTAACAAGGAATTTTTCGTAATTCCACCCCTAAGTATGGCAAAGTTCGTACGAAAAACCGCAAATTTAGTAGAAACTTGGTATTAATGCTCTTTGGTACAATTCATAAAAGACATTTTTCGGTGATTTTTAAAAGTCAACCCCTAATGTGGTGAAACGGAGTGAAAGAGGTGACAAAATTTGTATAGTAAATTAATTCAACCACTAAGAGAGGGATTAAAGCTGCCTGGACAATGTGGAAATTTTAGAATTGAAAGAGAAACTAGTACAAAAAAAAACTTTAAGTTCAGCTGCGATGTATATCTTAACTTTTAGATTTTTTTCTAGTACTTTTTCTTGCTTTTTCTAAATGAGAAATATATCAGTAATTCGGCAAAACAAGTTGCTACTGTAATTTCTTTTTATCACTTAGTAACTTATAAGAAATCTTGCATCGAAATTAAAAAAAAATTATCATTGTCGTATATGGAGAGAATTTTGCCCACGCAGCCTTCAGTTTGAAATTTTTTTCCCCAAAAAACACGTGTTTTGGCGTTTTTTTTTTTAATTCAAGCCTGGAGTGACAGGGTTTCGCAAAGTTTTTGTTATTTTTTAAATAATATTTTTATTATCAAATTTACTTGAAGCTGAATATTAACGTTCTTTAACACAGTTGCGGTGATTTTTTCAAGCGCTAAGGTAATGACAAATTGTGTATAAAAAATAATTAAAAATTATATTTTAATGGTCAAATTTAATCCTTTTCGACAGCATTAATTTTAAACCTGTTTCAACGTGTTATTTTGTTTTCATTCAATGTTAGAGGAGGTGAAAGGAGAAATAATATTTTTATTGTGAGAATTTACTTAAAACTTGTAATTAATGAACTTTAACATAAATAATGAAACAAGTTTTTCAGCACTTTTAAAACCCTATTCAGCCATTAGGAGAATGGCAAAGTTTATACGGGAAATAATATTTTTACGATGTATACTGTTTCTATAGTTTGCTGAATTGTGCATGAGCAATAATTGATGTGAGAACCCCTAAATGCAATTAAAATGAAACAATTGGGCAACACAGATAGTCGCAATAAGAACCAAAATACCTCTAAAGCTGGAAATTTTAACTGCAATTAGTTTGAATAGAACTAAAATGATAAGAGGACAATTTCAGTATTCCATACTTACAACCCTTGCATAATAAGTTTGATTACACGATAACATGGTTAAACACAGACTTTGCAATTAATTGGTGTGATTTATATATCTCCATGTACATTTATTATAAGATTAAAATTAAATTTATTAAATTTACGTAAGATATTACAAAAGATATTTTGAGATTATGTGCATATTTACAAGACATTTAAATACTGTAAATTTAATAAATTTACATAAAGATGTAACATTATCGAAGATACGAAAAACTTTTAAATTATTTAAATTTTCCTATACTAAATTATCAGTCTTATGTAACATCAGTCAAAAATTTAAAATAATAAGTTAAAAATTTTCCGTGTCTCTCTTTCTCAAACGTATCCCTTTTCCCCATATATTTGACTAAGTGAGCTCTATCGCATAATAACTTCAATTCGACTGTATATGGATTTTTCTTTCATTACTTTACATATTTCCTTACCTGTAGGTAATAACAAGTTTCCTATGTTAAAAATGCATGCAATTTACTTATTACATTCTAATAATAATTCGGATTAGATTTAGTTGATAAAGTTCCAATAAAATAATATACCCCTTTTCAAATTATAATCTATACAATTGTATATGATTTATAATACAAACTGACTAAAACTGGATAAAAAAAGCACAAATCTACTCGGATTATTAAACTAAATATATAAAATTAGTATGTTATTATACCTTGTTTACAGAACCGGTTTGGGTCGCCACGCAATCCATTCGGGCATTTGCAAGTTGCAGTGTGGTTATATACAGTACAAACTGCGTTAATTCCGCAAGGTCTTCGATCTGTGCATGGGTTAATGCATGTGTTATTTGTGCAAAATTCCGACTGAATACAATCACTATTCTTGCTACAGGTGTGTTTAGTCATGTTAGCTGTTAGGCTTGTAATGTTTGTTCTAGTTGCTAATGTTGTCGTGATCCATGTTGATGTCTCAATCCCTTCTTGAAGTGTTACAGTAGGTTTCTCATATACATAAGGAGTTACTTCTTCTTTAGTCGTAGACATTGTCGGCAGTGGATAAATAGTTTCTGTAGTGGAAACTGCTCCCTGAGTAGTCTTAGATACAACATAAGGTGTCGCTTTAACATATGTCGTTGTTTCTATACTTGCTGGAGGAGTTCTTCCAGTTTGACGTTCTTCAGGTATTAAGGAGGAAACAGTATATGATTCACTAGATTGAGGTACTGTAATGGTAGTTTGCTTTTCTTTAGTGATATTTGTAGTACTTTCCGTTGTTGATGTACCAGGTACGGTAGTTAATATTTTGTCAGTCGACGATATTGGAGGTGTTCCTTCTTCAATTGTTTCTCTCGTAACTGATTCTGTACTTATAGTACCAGGTCTAGTACCGAACTCTTCACTTGTAGTACTGATTTTGGGTACAGATTCTGTAACTGTTACACCTACTGTTGGGAGATGTTGTATTCTTGTAGTACCCTCAGTAGTTACATATTCTGTCTTTGTAGCACCCTCACTAGTCACAAATTCCTTATGTGTCGTGCCTGCAATACTCGTGGTACTTCCAAATTCTTTACTTGTTGTTCCTTCACTTACTGTAGGTATTTCGGTTGTAGCAAATTCGGAACTTGTGCTAGATTCTTTACCTGATGTGCTTACAGTAATTAAAGATTCTGTTGTTGTAATACCTGCGTTTGTAGGATATTCCCTACTGACACTACTGGTAAACTCTTTACCGGTAGTACTTTCATCAACGGTAGGTACTTCAATTGTAGTATATTCTCTACTTGCACTTTCTGTAGTACTTATAACTTCTTTACTTGTAGTAGGTTCATTAGTTTCAAACTCTTTCAAAGTAGTACCTCTAGTTGTAGTATATTCGTAGCTTATAGGAGGTACCTGGCTTGTGCCAAATTCTGTACTTGTACTACCGGTTTCAGACGTAGTGATAGATGATGTTATGACTGGAATAAACTCTTTAATTGTTGTTTCTGTACTACTTGTGCTACCTGCACTTGTTACTTCTTTACCTGCATCACTATCAGTAGTACCATCTTGAGTCATAACAGGTTCTCTAGTGGTTGTCACTTTATTTATTACATATTCTTCACTTGTAGTAGTTTCGCTTGTCGTGAATTCTTTACTGGTAGTAATTTTGCCAGTAATAGGTTCTTGTGTTGTAGGTACCTTCTTTGGAGAAGTAGTTTCTGTACTTGTTGTTTCTTCATTTGAAGGTATATGCGTGGCACTAGTTTCTGGGTATTTTAATGTCGTTTCTCTGGTCGTTCCGTAATCAAGCTTCTCTGGTGTGCTAACTTGTTCAGTTTTCGATGTAACAAATGTGGAAGTGGTACTTTCATGTCCTGAACTAGTTTCTGTTGGAATCATCGTTTCCTGGGAATAACCAACACCCTCCGGAGTTGTAGTGTGTGCTTTTGTCGTGAATAAGCTTGCAGTTTCTGAAGTTCGAGCTACCGTTGGTTCGGTCATTGTCAGTTCTGTAGTACTCTCGTACCTTTGAGTTGTTTTCGATGTGGTTTCAGGAGTAATTATCTCTATACCTTTAGTAACTGTAGATGATGAAGTGTATGGTGTTTCTGTAATAACTACTTCTATTGGATATGCTTCTTCTGGTGTAGTAGTTTGTATAGGTTGTTGTGTTGATTTTGTAGTTGTTTCTGCTAGAGAACCTACAGTAGTTAGCTTAACAGGATGAGTTTCTTCTTCTATTGGAGTTTCTGTGACCATTTCTGTTGTAGTAATACCCTGCTTTGAGGTAGATGTATGATACGTAGTCGTTTTTTCTTTTCTTGTTTGCAGAGTAGTTTTTGATTCGATAGTAGTTTCATATGGAATTGTTCTGGACTCAACGGAAGTTCCTTCAAATGACGTTGTTGTTTCAATTGATACTTGAGGAGTACCAACAGTTTGAGGTGCATGCGTTGTACCAACAAAAGTTCCTTCCGTTAATGTAGGAGATTCTCTTCCTTCCGCAGGTAATGTTGTCGGCACTGTTGTAGGTGTTTGAGGTAAAGTAGCTCCAGGCGTATAATGAGAGGTTTTTTGGACATGTTCACTAACAGTGCTTTCTGTGGTAGGTAATAATGTTAATGCCGGTACTGTTTCGCCAACTGTAGTCAACGTTTCTTTTGTACTTAGTTTAGTTGTACTAACAGCAGCTTCTTCAGTTGTTGTTAAAATTTTGCTTGGAAGTGACGTTGTTGTCACAATAGCAGGTTCAGTTACTTTTTCACTTGTAACTTTAAATGTAGGTGTTATAGTTTTCTCCGATGACGTTGAACCTGTTGATGTAATATATTCTGTTGTTTCAACTTCAGGTGGTTTAGCTGTTTCAGAAGTATAAGGAAGACTTTCTGTGGTCTGTTTCATTTCTGGACTAGTTTGTGGTAAAATTGTATGTTTTGTCGTTGTAGTAACTTCAAAAGCTGAAGTTGTCTCATTTTCTATCACTTTATGTTCCTCTGTAGTATATGGTTGTGTTGTTGTTACTACTTGCATGACAGTACCTGGATAATGAGCACCTTCTGTTGTAGTAGTTGAAAGAGGTTTACTAGTAAATATGTGTCCTGGTTCAACAGTAGTTGTAGAAGTAGTTGTTCGATTAGGTTCAAATGGTATGCTAGTGTAAATAGTAGATTGTGACGTACTTATTGGTGTTTCCGATGTATTACCAGTCCAGATGTTACAAGGTTCATATATTCCATTGTACTAGTTTCCTCATTCGTCACCGTGGTTTCAGTTATTATTGTCTGTTCGGGTGTTATTGTGGTAATAGGTATTTTAGTCAAGGGTTGTGTTTCGGTTAGTGTAGCTGGTGTTGTCGTGACATCTGTTACCGTGAAACAATTATACTGAATTAGTGCCAAATTTGGTATGTACATTATCAACTATGTGCAAACTAATTTATTAACTAATATACAAGCAGTCCAAGCATAGTAGACAAAGCGAAAAATATCCTTAACCACAACAAAAATGTTAGTCACCAAGTTTGTGAGTTAGAAATATATAATAGGTATATAATAGAAGTCACAGCGGTCTGTGCTATATATGTAAGAAAATTGAAGAATAAAATACTAAGAAAAAATTACAAATATACAGCGCTTGCATACCTACGAGTAATCGTATACACATATATTGTTTTTGCATCCCGCATAGAGATTTATTCACATAAAATCCAGTCCTTATGGTTTTTCTTAACACTAACAATAATAATTGCTAGTGTTGAGTTCCAAACTCGTCTTAAATATAAAGTTGAGGAGTTCGTGTAGATAATGTAATAGACAGGTTAGTGATGTAAAACAGCAACACAGTGGACGTGAAATGGAATAAACATCTATAAATATAGAAGGCGTATAAAACTTACCCAAAATGCAGGCACCGGTTGTGGGATCGCAACTTACTCCAGGCGGACAGTGTTCACAACCTGTTTTGGTACCAGGTGGTGCTGAAAATTGCCAAAAATTTTAATAAACAGCATAGTTTAGTAAAACTGTAAAAGAAAGATTTAGAACCCGTCTTGAAACTACTGGAAATTTGTTAATGTTTCTGTTTTGTAAATAATAAATCAGCGTGAACTAAATGCGAGTCCAGAACTCAATAATTAAAAAATGCTGGTCAGTGTTGTCGTCCTTACTCCGTCGCTGACTTTAGTAATATGTTATCGTGCTTTAAAAGCTGCATCCAAGGAGCAAACAATTCAGTGCGATATATTCGTAACGCAAAGTAATCACCGACCAAAAAAAAAAATGTAACGTTTTGGCGAACAACGGACTATTAAAATAATTTAGAAAGTAGTGAGTATTAACGTTGCTCGTCCAAACACCATTTATACGAACTATAATTAAAATTAAACTATCATTTTATATTACTTACGTGGTTTTAAGCATTTACATCCATCACAGATCAAACCGTATCCGGGGCAGTCCGTTGTTTTCTGGCATTGGCACACTAAAATACGTTAACGTTGTTAAATTGCTATGCTAGTGTTTTGATTGCTAACTGTCTGCAGTCATATTAATACAAAAGATGTAGCATGAATGAAACTATGTGTGAAACAGTGATACAATAAATATACAGAACTTATATATATGATACAAATAAAATGTACAAACGTTATATACCTTTCACGCAAACTGGTTGATGATCTTGTATCTGACAATCCTGTTGAGCTTTACATGGGTTCGCGACAACGCACGGGTTTTGACATTTGCCGAGAATGCAAGCTTGTTGCGACGAGCAATCCAAATGCGAATGGCATGTTATATCTGATAAAATGAGAGAGAAAATATACATAGAGATAATGTTGATGCATAAGCGGAGTGATTTCGATACAAACGATAAACAAACAATCGCAATATAAATACTATACACATAAGCAAGTAAGCCAAAAATACAAGAAGCTATCCGAAATATAACGATCAACTACAAAAAATTGAACGAAAGGCGTTTTTACCACCACCAGATCTACACTACACATTCCAGAAAGATACCCATTCATCTGTTTACTACTTTATATACATGTATGTACAGTACTAGAAAAAACATGTAATTCAAATAAAAATAAAATTGAAGTTCTCGCTGAGAACTTTAGTTTATGATGATGATCCAGCTCTAACGACCATGCATATGATGTAGAGGTTCCTGTAGATTGACCTTATTTTACAGCCTCGTACAAATGCTCTGTATCACCGGAGGCTGCTTGTTTTTTTTTTTTTGATAACATCATGCTTGTTTTTTTTTTGAGTCCATTATAGAGATCCAAGATTTGCGTTGCAAGTGCTTTAAATTCCCCTACAAATAACATATTCGTTTACCTGGTTCTGTTTTGCAACCAACTACTTCCACTGTGTCTGTCGGACATAAACACAAAGGCTCGTGAGCAATTACGTCACAAGTCACACGTTCAGGACATAGGTTGTGGTAATATATACAAGGGTCTTTACAAATGTTTTGGATACAAGTTGTGTTTTGGGAACAGTCTAAATTGGATTTACAATATACTTCAGTAAACATTGTGGATTCTTCATATCTAGAAGTGGTTTGAATGTAAATTATACCACTATCAGATACTGATTTCGTTGTGGTAAAACTTGTTGGAACACCTCTTGTAGTTGTTATTCCAGTTTGTAACGACTTTACTGTTGTCTCATTAGAAACACTCTCTGTAGAAACTGTTAATCCTTCACGTGAAGTTATGGTTTCTGTCGTTTTTTCTAAAGTAACTTGTTTGATACCTTCACCTGTTAAGTCTTCTACAGTTGGTGTGATAATCGTCGTTTGCGTTGTAATTCCTGCTGGTGTTATTGTTACAATATCTGGTTTTGTGGTACTTAAAGTCCCTCCAATTTCAGTCGATTTTGATTTCACTGTACTATGGATTGTTTCGGTTGGTACAAACGTTTCACTAGCTAATGCTTCTATTGGAATTGTTGGTGCAACTTTTGTTACCAATTCTGTGTAAGTGCTTGGACCTGTTGCGCTGGTAGATTTCTCAACCTTACCAATAGTTGGTTCAGTAGATATAAATTCTTTAGTAACTTGCTCTTCCTTTCTTGTTGTTGTCGAACCTTCGGTCGTAACCATTTTACTAGTTGTTCTAGATTCTGTGGATGGACCTTCAGTGCTTTTGCTTGTTCCAGTTGTAACGCTTACTCCTATATCTTTTATAGTTACAGATGCGGTAGTTTCGATTCCTTCGGAACTAGTAATTATTTCGGTAGCATTTTGTTCCGATTCTAATTTAGGTGTAGTACTTGTAATTGGCGACGATCCTTCGAATTCGCCTACAGTAGGTGATTTACCTTCTACGGGTATAATTTTAGTTTCCATCATTATTTCCTGACTTGTTATTGGCCCCTCTGTAGTAGAATAGGTACCAATTACACCTATTTCTGTAAACTTACCAGATGTCACAACCTCCGTAGTATTTAATTCTATCTGAGTTCTTAATGTTGTAAATGTTTGTTGTATAAAATCTGGAATTGTAGTAGCCTTAGTAGACATAGCAGGTATAGTTGAATATTCGACGGTCTTTCCTGATTGTATTGTAGAAAGGCTTTCATTGCTAGTTACCTTTGTTGTTATAGGTTCTGTAACATTTTCCATAGCGACAGTTCTTTGAGTTGCTTCGATAGTTGTAACTGGCTTGATTATAGGCGAAGTTGAACCCGTTTCCGTTGCAGCCAATGCTTCCGTTGTCATTTCACTTTGCATAGAGCTTTCTTTAGACGTACTTACCAATTCATAAGGTTGCGTAGAGTGAGTGGTTATTTTTGGTTCAACGCTTGTAGTCTCAGCTTCAAAGTCACTGGGTGGAGTTCTTGCTTCACCGGTAACTGGTTTTACCGTACTTAACGTAATATTTTGCGTAACCTCTTTTGCTTTTTCAGTACTTTTAGTGTAATATTCAGTTGGTAATTTTGTTGTGTTAGTTGTTACTTCAACGGTTGATGGTTTTTCAGTAGAATATCCAACAGTATATCCGCCTGTCGTTAATAACTCTTGTGTTGTTGAGCTTGGAGTTTGAATTTTCGTAGTTTCCGTTTTAATCATTGCTTCAACTGGTACATATTCAGTAGTAACCACTGTTTCATTAGTAGCCGTTGTTTCTTTTACTATAGATTTACTTGTACTACTTGATTGTTGTGTAGTAAACGATTCTGGTGTGATTGTAATAATTTCTCCTGGAGTAATTGTTGGTGCAGTTTTAGTTCCGTACGATTTTTCTGTTGTTGTTCCCAGAATGTTTGTAACTGTAGTTGATTTATACGCACTACTAGTATCTGTGTATAGTTCTGTTTCAGTCGCCCCTGCAGTTGTGTATACTTGAGAATTCGAAATTAGTGCTTTTTGTGTGGTCGGTCGAGTTTCTTGTCCAGTCGAAGTCTCCGTTTGTAAAGATTTAAAAGTTGTCATTTTTGGTGTAATAGTTTCTTCCTCTACTGTTGGAATTATTGTCTGTTGTGTGTAATTATATTCAGTAGTAGAAGAAGGTAAAGTAATTTTTTCTAATTCACCAAGTGTTGTTGTTTCTTGAGATGCTACTGTAATTTTTACAGTGGTAGTTTCTTTAAATGGTGAAGTTTCAATATACTTTAAAGTAGTTTCAGCCGGTGTAACATATTGAGAAGTTGAAGAAATTTCTGGTGTTTCGACTGTGCCCGTTGATATGGTTTTGGATGTAACGTTCGTTTCAGCAACAGTAACAGTTTCGATGAATGAGGTTGTAGCCTCCGTATATTCAGTAATTGGTAAATATTTCGAGGTGGTTTTTATTTCCTCTTCAGTCGTAACTTCATGAGTGAATGGAACTGTTTCTGTGTAGCCTATTTCAGGAGTAGATTTTGCCAGTCCAGAAACAGTAGTGATACTTTCTCCAGTAGTCTTTAAGGTAGTTTTTTCGGATGTAAATTTGTCTCCAATATGAGTGGAGATTTCTTCAGAAGAAGTTGTTGTCACTTTTTCAGACGGTCTGCTATATTGGGTAGTAGTATATTCTGCATATTTCGTTTTCATTTCCTGTTGACTTTCTGATTTTGTTTCATAAGCAATTGTTTCAGATGTAGGCATTATTTTTTCAGTCGTTCCAATTTCTATAGAAGACGTTGCGTTTTCTGTAGAAGCAAAAGTTGAAGGAAATGTTGCGGTGATAGTATATTCCTTAGGTATAGTTTGCGTTTGTTGTGCTGTAGTTTCTAAAGTTGTTTTAGCACTTGCACTAGAAAGTTCAGAAGGAGTTGTAGTATATTGATAACTGGTATAAACTTCTGATGGGTACGTTTCCTTAAATGGAGTAGTAATTGTTGTTGTACTTCCTTCAAGTTTTGACATTGTAGATGCATGTTTTTCTGTAGTTTCCGTTATGATTACATTATATTTAGTGGTTGTGAGTTCGTTCAATTCTGTCGTCTCTGCGGATTCAGAAGTAGAGGAAGATATGTCATGCTGGCTAGTTGAATATTTTTCCGAAATAAGCCCAGTAGTCTTCGTTTCTGGCATAACTGAAGTTTTTCCCGGATAGCTAAATGAGTAACTTGACGTTACACCTTCTGTAGTAATATACCTTTCGGATTTAGACTCTACTTGACCTTCTGTGGTAATATTGGAAATTGTGGTGTGTTCTATTTCTGGAGATGTTTCTGTTTGAATTTCTATTCCTGTCGTACCTTCGGATAATTGATATACAGTAGTAGTATGCTCTTCAGGTATAATTGTACTAGCACTTTCTGTTAGTTGAGTAAATCCGGATGTTGAACCTGGTATTATGCCTTCAGTTGTAAGATGCATTTCCGATTTAGACGTTGCTTCAGTTTGAGTAAGGTGTGTAACTCTCCCTGTACTAGGAAAGCTTTCTGTTTGAATTTGTACTCCCGTTGAGGTTTTGGACGTAGGTGTAGTATATTCTTCAGTTATAATTTCTTTTTGTGTTGTTAATTTCGTTTGTGGCATTGTTTTTGCAGTAATTTCAGAAGTAGTGTATCCTGGCATCATATGGTCAGGAGTAAACTTTTCCGAAGTAGGTCCTTCTGTTGCAAATTCAGGTGTATGTATTTTGGTAGCTGTTGACTCCTTTACAAATTCATGAGTGATCAGAACTTCAGATGTACTGGTAGTGAGATGTAGTCCTGTAGTAGGTTCCGTTTCTCTGAGACTTGTGTGAACATATGGAAATTCTGTCGAAACTTTTGATGTAAATTCCGATGTTTTCTCAGTTATAATAGTTGGAATTTCGGTTATAGCGGTATGCATATCTAGTGTTATTCCTTCAGCAGTGCCTGGTATAATCTCAGTTGGTTGTGTTGGAGTACTATGCAGTGCGGTAAGCAATTTCTCAGTTTCTCCAGTAACTTGTTCGGTAGTTGATTTCTTTTCTAATTCCGCAGTAGTTCTGTGTTCAACTGTTGTAGTTTCAAAAGGTTGAGTGGAAAATTTATTATCTGTTGAAGTAGATGCTTTACTTGTACTGTGTGGTAACTTCGTTGGAACTCCTTCAGGATGTTTAGTAGTTAAGGTTGTAAATTCCGGCTCTGAACTATACTCAGGAGTTGAGTATGCACCAGGTTTATATATTTCACCTGTAGTTGCTTTGCTAATAGTATGGTCTGTGATTGAAGATTTTGCAGTATACATGCTAGTACCAAAAGTACTAGACAATTCATATTCTGATGTTTCCTCAGTAGTGGAGTGTGCCCTACCTACACCCTGTTTCGTCGCCTGTGACCAAGATGTAGTTACCTCTGATTGTGTTACTGGTACTTCAGTCGTAGTTAACTTACTTATGGTAGGTATTCCTGTCTCTATAGTAGTTCCTTCGGTGTGTGTAGGTATTGTAGTTGTAGCTTCAGAGGATATTGTACTAGCCAATTTTTCTTTAGTGAATGTTGAAGCTTCATATATTGCTGTCATGGTTTCTGGACTGTATTGAGGAGAGGTATACGTTACAAATTTATGTTCGGTGCTTTTCTGTTCAGCAGATGATATTGTGGGCGTCATCTGCTCAATTTCTAGCACAGTTACTGGTGGTTCTTTACCAGTTGCCGTCACTTTTTCATCTGTGCTTACGGTACTTGAAGTATATCCTATTTGTTCAGTGCTTTTTTCATATTGAGTCGCTAATTTTTCACTTACGGTTGTGAAAGCTTTTGTGGTCGATTGTGACGTTTCCTTGGTACTAGTAATTTCTTTCTGATACGTAACAAATTCATGTTCTGTTGTTTTCCGTTCATCAATATATTCTGTTGTTTCTACGATTGTTTTAGGTTTAGTTGTTAAATCCGCATGAGGTGTAGACATTTTTGAGGTAGATCCTGAGGGTACCTCACTAGTGCCAGCTTCTGAACTATAACCTGGAGAAGTATATGTCGCAAATTCATATTCAGAAGTTCTATGCTCGGTTCTAGCAGTATGTTCTGTGGGTTCTGTAGGTTGAGTATATTTAGTTGGTAATATTTCAGGTTCTGTTATAGAAACTGGAGCATACTTTGAAGCTGTTTCAGCGGTAACAGCTCCTTCAGTGTATCCAGTAGAAGCATATGCTGAAAATTCATGCTCTGGCGTTGTACCGTTAGTTGTTGCTATTTTTAATGTCGTCTCTTCTATTGTAGACTGTGTTACTTGTGGTTCTTTCTCAGTAGCTATTTTCATGGTATATTGCAAGGGCATTTCAGTAGCGCTGATTTCTTTAGCATGCGTTGCAAATTCATATTCAGATGTTGTATGCTCAGTTAGTTGTAGCTCATGCGTGGTATATTCCGCTCCTGACGTAATATGTTCTGTGGATTCAGTAGTTTGAGTATATTTAGTTGGTAGTGTTTCAGGTCCAGTTAGAGTATACTTTGAAGTTGCTTCACTAGCAACAGTTCCTTCAGAATACTCGGCAGTATAAGTTGAAAATTCATACTCTGGTGTTCTGTCCTCAGCAGTTACAGTATATTCTGCAGATTTCGTAGTTGCTGTAAATTTAGTGGAAAAACCTTCGGCCGGTGTCGATATTTTCGGAGTAGGCAGAGGAGGGGTTCCACTAACACTTGTTTCCTTAGTGTATGTTGGAGATGTTTGCGTAGCCAATTCATCTTCAGGTGTTCTATGCTCAGTCACTGATATTTTGTATGTTGTGTGTTCTGTTTTAGAAGTAGCAGGTTCTGTAGATTCAGTAGTTTGGGCATACCTAGTTGGTATTATCTCCGGCTCAGTTGTAGAAACTTTAGGAGAATACTTTTCAGTACCAATAGTTCCTTCAGAGTACCCAGGCGAAGCATATGTTGAGAATTCATATTTTGGTGTTATAATCTCAGCGGATATTGCTTTTAATGTTGTTTGCTCCATTGTAGAGATTGTTCCTTGCGATTTTTCGTCAGTAGGCATCATTTCTTCGCCCGGGGTTCCAGTACCTTCAGTATATTCTGTAAACTGTGCAGTTGTATATTTAGTGGTTACGCCTTCAGGTTGGATGGTCGATGTTTTCGCGGTGGATTGTAAGAGAATTTCACTAGCTCCAGTTTCTTTAGTATATGTTGGAGAAGTATACGTCGCAAATTCATATTCAGATGCCGTATGTTCAGTCACGGGTAATTTATGTGTGGTGTGTTCTGTTGTAGAAGTAGCACGTTCTATAGATTCAGTAGTTTGTCCATACCTAGTTGGTATTATTTCAGGTTTTGTTATAGAAACCTTGGAAGTATACCTTGAATCTGTTTCGGTAGTAACAGTTGCTTCAGAGTACTCAGGCGGAACATACGTTGAAAATTCATATCCTGTTGTTCCACCCTCAGTGCTTGCTAATTTTAATGTCGTCTCCTCCATTATAGACATTGTTACTTGCGGCTCTTTCTCGGTAGGCATCACTTCTTTGACTGATGTTTCAGTGCCCATACTATATTCCGCAGACTGCGTAGTTGTATATTTAGTGGTTACGCCTTCAGGTGGAGCTGTCGATACTTTCGGAGTGTACTGTGAGGGCATGTCACTAGCACCAGTTTCTTTCGCTAGTTCATATTCAGATGTTCTATGTTCAGTCACTGGCGCTCTATGCGTAGTGTGTTCTGTTTTAGAAGTAGGTTCTGTGAATATTTCAGCTTTAGTTATAGACACTTTCGTAGTAGTAGTTTCACTGCTAACAGGCTTTTCAGAGTACTCTGGAGAAGTATATGTTGAAAATTCATATTCTGGTGTTTTACCCTCAGTGGTAGGTACTTTTAATGTTGTTTGTTCCATTGTAGAGATTGTTACCTGCGACTTTTTGTCGGTAGGCACCACTTCTTCTCTTGGTGTTACAGTGGCTACAGTATATTCCGTAGACTGCGTAGTTGTATATTTAGTGGGTACACCTTCAGGTGTAGTTGTCAGTACTTTTAAGGTATATTGTGGGGTTACTTCACTAGTACCACTGTCTTTAGTGTACTCTGGAGACTCATATGTCGAAACTTCATATCCAGGTGTTGAGTGCTCACGTAGGTGTTCCTGCGTGGTATATTCCGTCTTAGAGATACCCTGTTCTGTCGATTTAGTAGTTTGCACATATTTAGTGGATAATGCTGGAGTATACTTTGAAGCAGTTTTAGTGGTAACAGTTCCTTCAGAGTACCCAGGTGAAGAATACGTTGAAAATTCATACTCTGGTGTTCTACCCTCAGCGGTTGATACTTTTAATGTAGTTTGCTCCATTGTAGCGATTGTTACTTGCGGTCTTTTTTCGGTAGGCTTCACTTTTTCGCTTGGTGTTTCAGTCTCTACACTATATTCCGTAGAATGCGTAGTTGTATATTTAGTGGGTACGCCTTCTGGTGGAGCTGTCGATATTTTTGTGATAGATTGTGAAGGAATTTCCCTGGTGGTAGATTCTTTGGCGTACTGTGGAGAAGTATACGTCGCAAATTCATGTTCAGATGTTTTATGCTCAGTTATTGGCACTTCGTATGTTGTGTGTTCTGCCTTAGAGGTAGCATGTTCTGTGGATTCGGTTGCTTGGTCATGTTTAGTTGGTAATACTTCAGGTTCAGTTATAATACCTGTTGGAGTATATTCTGCGACTGTCCCAGTTGTAACAGTTCCTTCAAAGTACCCAGGCGGATGATGTGTTGAAAATTGATACTCTGGTGTTTTGCCCTCAGTTGCTGCCACTTTTAATGTA